>JAPFBL010000484.1:65000-445708 GCA_026182355.1 Hermatobates lingyangjiaoensis | reverse complement strand
GTCTGTGTGTGGTGGGTGGGTGGGTGGGTGGGTGGGTGAGTGTGTTAGCATTGCTTGTTACCACGCTACGGTCCAGAATCTTTGATGTATCAAGTTGATATTTTACACAAAAATGCGCCTCATAGGATAGATGAGCCCTATTGTTTGGGAAGAATTTATGCATGACGGAAAAGTCACTTGTAACTGACTTTCAAAAGTTAGTTAGTTAGTTAAAGATTTTTGTAACTGATTAGATATAATTTGTATTGCAATGTCTTCCTGATGATGAACACAAAGTGTTCGAAACGCGTTGTGTTTGTTGAATAAAACTTCATTTGTGTGGAGACTTTTGTTTGTTTATCCATTTTACCTCAGAATTATTGATATTTATTTACACTGTTTACATTGATCTATTTTTTTTTTTATTGAATCCACTGAAATAAAATTGATGTTTATAATGCAAAAGTTTAAATAATTTATTGACATATATGAGTTAACATAATTATGAGTTAACAATGATAATTAACATAAATTTCCCTTAATTTCAATGGTATGATGTATTTGTCTCACAAAATCCTCTAATGAATCTATATATTGCACTATTAATATTTATTACATTATAATTATTTTAATTATAATGAATAGCCGGCTTCGACTTTGATTTGAGTATGTAAGACTAGCTGACTACGAATATATTTTTTTTTCAATATACATTCACAGCATTATAACAGAGTATAGCACGCAGAGAAAAGATAACACTCGCTCAGAGTAAATTTTACATACTCTGAGTATGTAACAAAATTATATTATATTATATACCAATCGTAAATTGCTATATACGATTTTTGATAAAGGGAAAGAAAACTGATTTTTATCAAATTCTAGATCCCAGTATAATATTCCTATAAAAGACCAAAATTATAAAAGATATTTCAAAATTCAAGCAATCTTTGAAGAATTATAAAATAATATAATATAAAAAAAATATAATATAATATAATTATCATACATTTTAAAAAAAAAATTATTTAAAAACGAGATTTATTGTTGGATGTTCCTGACATTTTTCAGACAAAATAGGAATATTTTCAAGTTTTAAATGAGTAAATTTGTTTTAAATATTTAAGGTAGAAGGAGGAAATATATCAACTGAGTAAAGAGCTTATCAGTCAGTAGAGTTATTAATGATGAGGGAGCAGTTCGTTATCGAATTGAATTTCATGACTCCGTGACTGCTCCTGGCCTAAAGTAGGGGGCACTAGTAATGCTGTTACGAAACTTGAGTACCCCGAAAATGTGCAAATATATACGACTCCGAATTCATGTTTTGCACAGATACGTCATAGATGCTGATATCGTGACTGGGTGTGGTACTGGGGATTGATACCTAGCAACTGTCCCTTTCAAATCAGACGGTTGCTATTTCTCGTCAGCATCTGTTTCGCAATGACGGGTAAGAAGTCGTAAGGTCAAAGTCTGTCTACTCAAGTAATTCATGCTTTGCACAGATACTTCATAGATGCTGATATCATGACTGGGTGTGGTATTGGGGATTGATACCAAGCAACTGTCCCTTTCAAGTCAGACGGTTGCTATTTCTCGTCAGCATCTGTTTCGCAATGACGGGTAATAAGTCGTAAGGTCAAAGTCTGTCTACTCAAGTAATTCATGCTTCATGCACAGATACTTCATAAATGCTGATATCATGACTGGGTGTGGTATTGGGGATTGATACCAAGCAACTGTCCCTTTCAAGTCAGACGGTTGCCATTTCCGATCAGCGTCTGTTTCGTAATGACGGTAAATAAGCCGCAAGGCCAAAGTCTGTCTACGCCAGGAATTGAAGCGAGTGAGACCAAGTGTTTCTCACATGTAACTCTTTGTTCTTCCATGCACCTGAAGGACAGACAGCTAATGTGGTGTATACAGAGGCACTTACTTAACACAATGCTAATAAATATATTTTTTCCTATTCTAAATTTTTTCTAATAATATTTTGAAATACCGCCTATCATCTCTGAATTTTTGTAAAATACCCGTCAAAGGTGGACAAGTCTGGTAGTAAGTAATAATACACTATATAAGATAATTTTAATAAATAAATTAAGAAATTAAAAATTACAATAAAATCACGGTGACTGTGATACCTACTGCAATCGTACATTAGAACTTCCCCTAACTTGCAGACTTACTTACATACATAAAAGCTGAAACATCGAAAAACCTGATGGATAGCACCAAATTATCTGAAAGAAACACATGTAATCTACACAGAGTTATTACAAAAAGTGCAATACTTTTTTTTTTGTAGAAGTTGGAGATAAGAGAGGAGCTGAAATGAAGATCGTAGTGTGCTTTGTTTTCATGGCATTAGTTAGTGAGGGTTGGTGCGCACCGAAGTTTAATGTTAACATGGTGATTTCTTCCCATCAACAACATTTCGGAATGTCTACTCCTGCTTCAAATATCGGTTACTATCCAAACCACAAAATCTTCAATAGGAAATCTGGCAAATCACGGATTCGCCGATCTTGCAATTGGGACTACTTCTACTGGATTAACAAGTTATTTTATTGAAAACCATCGCAATGGTAATAACGAAAAAGAGTTAAGGATGTTGAGAGAAAAGGAACAAGAACGCTTGAAAGCTGAAGGAGCATATTCTCAACCAAACTACCCACAACCCCAGGATCGACTTCTTTACTATCCATAGTTATAATTGGAATCAAAATTTGAGCGACATACGAAATAGGTCAATCAAAGAAGAGAACTATTCCTTCATAAACTCTTACTAGCAATCTTTTTTGTACAAACTATAAAATCCTTCGAGTACATAAATATATTTTATAGATTACAACTAGTTTTTATGTCAGTTAAGCATAATAAATCATATATTTGACTTTAATAGTTTTGTTTTGTGTCCATATTTTATTAATAGTTTTGTTATGTGCCCATCTTCTATTAATAGTTTTTTTATGTGCACATCTTCTATTATTAGTTTTGTTATGTGCCCATCTTCTATTAATAGTTTTGTTATGTGCCCATCTTCTATTAATAGTTTTGTTATGTGCCCATCTTCTACTAATAGTTTTGTTATTTCTTTTACTTCTATTCTTGCGAAATGAACATAGTCTTAGTTGGTGGGTCAGATGACTAAGGAATTAGTTGAACGATAACTCATTAGTTGAGCGATCCATAATTGTGTGCTATTTACTCATACTAAGATAAATAAATAATATAAAATAATAAAAAAAATAATGAATAATTATAAATAATAACGAAACAATAAAATAATACAACATTTTTTTTTATATCAAACTATGCATTTCAAACACTGTGTGTTCATCATCAGGTAAACTTTTAATTGAAGTATTGAAGGGTTGAGAAGCATCCAGCCGTCATCACGAGTTTTTCCTGATGATGAACACAATGTGTTTGAGCAAAGAAAACACTCTTTAAATGGACACTTTGTACCTTTCATTTACTTCCTGCGTGAGACTAAGGTAGATTAGTCGCAAATTTAAGATTTATATAAACATTTAAAATAACAATTATCTAATTTCAGGAAAACTTTCAATACTTTAAAGATTGCTTTAAAGCCCTATAGGAAACTGTGAAGCCTAAAAACACTCGTACAAAGAAAATGACTTTCACCACCTTGTCTCGCCGTCTAACCATGCACCTTGGAGTGGGAGCAATACGTGAACATAACTAAAAAGCACGACCAACAACTCTCGAGGAAGATGTTAATAGAAAACACTGTAGGGTTCAAACAAGAACAAGATCTTGAAAACACCGTAGTGCTCAAACAACAACAAAATCTTGAAAACACCGTCGTGCTCAAACAAGAACAAGATCTTGAAAACACCGTCGTGCTCAAACAAGATCAAGATCACAGGAGGCTACAAATAATTGCAGAACTTCTGATTCTGGAAAACAAACCAGAATTTTTCATGTGCTTAAGAACATTAGTATGAATTTAAGGAGAATTTCTTAAGAAATATTTTCATTAATAAATATATTTTGAGTCCCAGTTTTTTTTTTTGACATTCTTAAGTGGTCAACAAAATTTGCATTACTTTCAAAGCGGAGTCGAAATCAGTTGATTGTTAGCTGTTTCTTTTAAAAAGGGAACAAAAACAGCTTATTATTTAGAAGAGTTTTTCTCAAAACTTTTTTTCTTAAAAGCACACCTTTAAAATCAAATAAACATAAAAAAAAAATTTTCTAAGCGTAGGCTCGATTTTTCTAATGTATGTAATGTAAAGATAACTTGAAATCAGTCAGTTCTAAGCAATGTACAGACAAAACCTTTCTTCTATTTATATAGATATTTTGGAATTTCTCATAAAAAAAAGAGAAGGTATTGGTATCCTGGTTTACTTCCCTCTCACTCTAATTTACCTATTTGTGGCAAAAAAGATAATAATGATTCCAGGAAATGAATTCGACCCAAATGGAAAAGATATGGCTCAAACACACTAGTCATTGACGTCTAAAAGATCTAAACAAATTGGTCTAACGAGCTTGAAGGAGAGGTCATTGAACAGGGATGTCTGAGAAAAGCCCGGACTTATCAAGTATTCATTTTTTTTAGATTTTACGAGGAAAAGGCAGATAATGAGACAATTTACTATAACTTGCTATTCATTCAGAATGTTTTTTTTTTTGTTATTCACTGATCAATAAACCTCAGTAGGTATAAAGAGTCATTTGAATTGTCGGCAGGGTAGCCTAGAGGCTTGCGTGATCGCCTCTGGACTAATAGGTAATGGGTTCGATGTTCAGATTGACCCTCAAAAACTAGGAGGGTGAAAAAATTATGATAAGCTTGAAATCATAATTCATGATGAGTTTTTATTATTTCTCAACGGTTTTCTTCACCCCTTACTCCTAAGGGGTGAAATATTTATGATATTTCACTCCAACATCCCACTCAATTGTAACCCCTTTACAATTGTCAATATTCACTGCTCACATCAAAACAACTATAATAGCAACAAGTCACAATGTGAAAACATTGAACATTGATCAGGGATGTCTGGTTACAATGTTAAAACGAATGTTAAACACAATGTTAAAACGAAAACAAACTTAATACATAGCTTAAATAAAAACATGAAAAAAATAGAAATATGTAAATTATAAAATTATTTACCTGTCTTCTCTCGCTCTGCTGGAGAGAACGAGTACGCCAGGTTAGGCACCCCTGACCTAGAACAATAAAATAGATTATTATTATTTGGAAATCATATTTATATTTTCTTCTATCAAATTTTCATTATTATTTATTTTCTTACTGTTTACCTTGCATTGTTTAATTTTATTGAGTATTTTTTGTTTATCCAGGTTAACATTGTCACTTGACAATTTTACAGGTGTTTCGTTACCTTCCTTCTGCATAACTATTATTGTTACCTACTTAGTTCTTACTTTGTTGACTCTCTGATGACATAATGTTTAAGGCCGGTGAGCATTTATTTCTATTGTTTTCTTTCTTTATTGTGGTTTAAACTTTATATATATATATACTCACTTTGTATATGGTCGGTGGACGCATTCACGTCTCCGTTCTTTCATTCCTTCTCCCTTTTCTTTTTCTCTTTGGCTATCAAGATAGCCAAAATGATCGATAATTGTGAATGTTAGTCCTCTTTTTTGTGTTCTCTAGTTGCATCATTAACGATATATATATATATATATATATATATATATATATAATATATAAACTATATTGACACAAAGAACACACAGAAATGAAACAGAAACTCACTACTATATTTCGATGCCCTCGTCATCAGGAAGATAGAAACGAGGACATCGAAATATAGTAGTGAGTTTCTGTTTCATTTCTGTATTTTCTTTGTATCAATACACTTTATTTAGTTCGAGGAATGGTTTCATTTAATTGGTATATATATATATATTGTATATATATAACGTATATATATATATATATATTTATTAGTATATATATATAACTTTAAATTACACAAAGCACGACACAGAAAAGAGAATGCAAAGAAAACTTACAGAATTCAATATTTCGAACTGTTGTTCGTCATCAGGAGAGTAGACTAGTAGAGAGGACGAAGTGAGAGAGATCTCCCCACGTCGAAGAACGGAGCGCGAATGAAGAAATAAAGAGTCAACCGAAGAGAGCAGCACTAGCGTAAAATATATATATATTATATATATATATATATATATATATATATATTACTGTAACGGATACAGTAATAGGCAATTCGACACCATTGTGAAGAAATATTTAAACAATCTTAATAAAAGGTGTGAAGACAAGGAGAAACAAGAAGCAGGAAGACAAGGAGAGACACACACCATATTTTATCAAAATCAATATTCAAGTGCCTACAAAACAGATGAACGCATATTGAAAGAAATCATCAAGGCCAACACTGCATGCGTAAAAACCCACGACAGACTGAAAATCAGCATATACTACAAGCATTTAAGTACAAACTAATTTAATCTTAAAAAATAACCTTTCTGTGAAACCACAATTGCAGCGCACCAATGTAGTGTATAGATATCACTGCAAAATAGGAGACTGCGAACTCCTAAACTCCACTTACATTGGTGCAACAACCACAACTTTATCCAGACGCCTCACGATGCACCTAGCTGCAGGAGGACCTAAGGACCACACAGAAAGGTTACATAAAGTGAAGCTGACCAGGGAAATGCTTACAAACAATACCGAAATACTATATCAAGAACGCGATCACAGCAGATTAGGTATTGTAGAGGCCCTGAATATTTTGGAAAAGAGACCCAGTATCAATAATCAAACTGCAAGTTTTGCAAACATATTGAAGTTGCACATGGGACAATTCCAACCTCTACATATAGGAAATTCAACAAGGAATGAAGAAACTGAAGACACACCTGTCTGTGTGTAACAGGAATTGCAACCTGCCAGTTTAATTGTTTACATTTTTATTTTGTTAGTCGAGCGTTAAAATTTAGTTTTTGTTAAAAATGTTAAATTGGTTAAAATAGTATGTGTTCTAAAATCACCCAGTAGATGGTCGAAGAAGACCGAAACGTCGGTAAAAATAAAAAAATGGACAACAAAACATATGGTGAGTTATTACACCTAGTTCCAAAGAAATTAAAGTAAGACTTCGAGATTTGGAAAAGAAATCCAAAAAACTAATTAAGACAAAAGTGGGCAGAAAATTTAATCTCACACACAATATAATATAATATATATATATATTATATATATATATATATATATATATATATATATACTGATAAAAGTATCAACTATAAAGTAGAAATAAAATAAAAGTTTATCAGGAATCGATCAGTTCTTCAGATTCAAACTAAACCATCATTGCAAACAAATGATTCATTTTTTTATAACAAAGGAAACGCTTCACGGATTTCAGTAACAAATGTCTAGAATGAATGAACACGTCATACTTTTATCAATATGTTTAATGTGATAATAAAGCAATAAGAGTTTAATTTGAACCTGAAGAACTGACCAAGTCCTGATAAATAATGTCATGTGTGCATTCTATCTATACCATGGGTGGGCAACCTTTTTGAGAGTGCGTGCCAAAATCAGCCAAGTCTCTGATACAAACTTTTTTCACGTACCAGCCATTTTTTTTAAGAAAATATTTGGTATCTCTTATGAACATTTTAAACGAAAAATTAATAAATTAACTCAGTGCAGTATACATAGTATAAAAAATCTGGAGTGGCCTGCACTCAACTTTACTATAAGTAACTTAATATCAAATTTCTTGAGTATATAACACATAACGTCTAATTTAAGCATAACGTAAACATCTAAATGGGATATGATTATCCATCTTTCATTCCTGAGGTGGTAAAAATAGTGATTGAAGAACATATCAATATAAAAGCTTATTTTTGTACATCACACAGCTGATGCAAATAATTTCATTAGTATAACTACAGCAGTAATAACAGGAAAATACCCTTTTTTTCTCTGAAAAACATCATAAACAACGAAGAAAATGTTGTTTTAAGATGATTTATTATTAAAGATGTACGATAATTACATTTATTAATCTCTAAACGAAAGATTTCAGTTTTGAATTATCTTTTACATTTTTGGTTTTTTACAGAATTATTATACTGGGAATTTTATGGCTTCTTAGTATTTAATAAGATAATTTTCCTTCCCCTTTGTCAAATAACATATATACGAATTTTTTCACTGTCAGTGTTATTATTTTCCTGCACAATATTATTCCTCTTACATCTCATATAAGTCAATAAACAATTTAAATTGTTCCTTTATAAATATCAATCTTATCTCAGTGCTATATATATATATATATATATATATATATATATAGGTCAATGTAGAAAAAGTAACATAGAGAAATCAAAAGCACACACTTACAGTCTCTAATTGTCAGTTTGAACCGTCTTCAGGAGAGATAAGAGAGGGATACCAAGCGTACTATTTTAGATGAATTTCTATTTTGATTTCTCTATGATTGTTTTTCTACATTAAACTATATTTGTCCGTTTCGGATCGTATTTCCAACGAAAAAGTATATATATATATATGATCAAACCACATAAAACTAAATCATAAAATATATATGATTAAACCACATAAGAAAATGGGAAAACAAGACTTTCTTCTAAACAAGTTTAGTCTTTTTTTCCCATTTTCTTATTATGGTTTGATCATTGATTGTTATTTCACGTGTTTATGTGAAACCTTTATATATATATAAAACAGCCCCTTAAGTTAGTTGCGATTGAAGATGGACAACGTCTGAAAGAGTTCCAACGACTCCAAGAATATCTTACGAGGTATGACGGTCTAACCTATTTCTAATATAAACTATCACAGTAGTACAGTAATTGAGTATTAGTACGTCCGTGACTTGGAACTGCTAATCAGGAGGTATGAAAAGATTGGTTGGTCGTTGTAAGGTAAATTGTATTTTTATACAATTATATAAGATTTTTTCTTTCGATTTAAAACCACTTTTCCAGCAAGGTAGATAACTAAGTCAAGGGATTCTAACTAAAGCATATTTTCATGCGGAGCCCTGGAGCGTATAAATTTACTGCAACTGTGGCCTGACTTGAATATATTACCACCAGTATAGAAAATAAAACGTGCTCACCACTAAATTTATATATATATATATATTTTTTAAAGAAGCAACTGACAGTTAATTTCCATATATATGTTGGAATTAGTTTGTCCTGTTGTGATAATATGACGCAATAAATAGTGACGTAATAAATGGGGTGGTGGAACTGAGGGGGTGGTTCATCCCTTACTGAAATAGTAAAGGAGGGTGGAGGTGGGGAATATATGAAATAGAAAATAGAAGTTAACAAACATATGCGACTATATCTATATATATATATATATATATATATATATATGCCTTAGGATAGAACACCGTATCCTCACTTAACGACGGGGTTCCGTTTCATCGACCGGTCGTTAAACGAATTGGTCGCTAAACGAGATGATCCCTTATCAACACTACGGTACCGTATTTCAAGGTCATGGTACTGTGCTAGTATAGTTCATTTGTACAAAGCAGTCTTAGGTATTGTATTAACGTCACCTCTGCATCATATACGTGTTTAGTACCATTCTACAGTAGTTATTTATATACATACTACAATAAATTATTGATATAAATAGGCAGCTGATCCTCTTTTAAACAAGTATCATTAAAATTAACCGCAGTCTCGGCATTCACGATCTTAAGACTGAGAGATTCGATCCTACGAACTAACCTCCTGCTAACAGGGTTCAACTGGAAAAGGAGTTGAGCCAAGTAACATGTTAAATTAAAATCGATGACTCATGCTTAGTCATTGCTATAAATAGATTAAAAGGATTAGTACAGGTTAATATAAAGAGAAGGTCAAAGGTCAACAATGAAGAAGAAACAAGCGGTTAGAATAAAAGAGTTGAAAGGTCAACTCTTACTATACTTGAGTACTATGCAATAATAAATGATTGTATAGTACTCAAAAAAGACAGACGCACTCAATGTAAATGAGTGCATGTACTACCGATTATCGTACCGATAAGCCCAAAAACATTGTAACTAAAGCGTAAAAATATTTGTTTATATTTTTTATTATTTTTTTTATATTTTTCCGGCGCATCGTAAGTACGAGAGGTCGTTAAACCTGTAAATCGTTAAGTGAGGACATAATATATGATAATAGGTATATTATATATAGGTATTACCTAATATTATAGGTAATAGTATTAGGTAATATTACCTAATATGTGTGCAGCAGAATATGATGGTAATCTACTATGTTAATAACCAATATGTGCCAACAATATCTCATGATAACCCAACTTTTCTTCTTTATAAGTTTCTCCAGTTTTCTAAATAACGATCTAGTTACCTACATCCAAAAATATAATAAATTTCCAATATTATATTGGACTCAGTCTAGTCGAAGGTTTTGTCTGGTTAACATTGTTGTTCCTTTAAATAAAGTAAATTTCATTTTCTTAGTTAAACAAAAAATCTTACTTCTGCCTATGAAAATGGTTTTAAATAAAACCAAAACGTCGGCAACGAGAGTTTGATTTTTTATACTAGAAAATTGACCAAATCCTGAATAGAGAACACACCTATTCTATCAAACGGTCGATTTATTATTGAATTTGTTATATATATATATAAATCCTCTGAATCATTTTACTTTATGTCGCCAGGAAACAAACAAACTCAACACGTTTTTACTTTTTACGTTTTTCGTTTTTACTTTTTTTGTTCTCTGATGACATAAAGTAGGAGACCACCAAGCACCTATTTCTATTCTTTTCCTTTTTCCTTGTGATTTAAAACTTCAATATATATATATATATTCGTATATTTGGGGAACAGTCCTTCATTTATACATGTGAGATTAAATTTTCTGCCCACTTTTGTCTTAATTAGTTTTTTGGATTCCTTTTACAAATCTCGAAGTCTACTTTCATTTCTTTAGGAACTAGGTGTAATAACTAGTTGTAGCCCTGATGAAGATGTATAAATACATCGAAACGCTTGCGTAATACGGAGAAGCAATGTCCAAGATTTAGCTCTCTAAAAACATATCAAATATTGTATATATATATATATATATATTTGAATGTTTCTCTTATTTCGACCACATATATTTAACACTATTTCTCTTTATATCGAGGTTTGGTCTAGCTTCAATAATACAACACCTTTAAGCCGACGTTTCGTCTATATTTGTAGACATATTCAGGGCTACATCAATACAGAGTTTAGTTACTATAACATGAAACATAATTATATTAGATTATTTAATTAATACACATAATTACATTGGTATTTTTCTATTGTGAGGAAGGAACTACATAACGGTTTGTGTTCAAATCAGCTAGTGTGCTGCCCTAGTGACAGTTTTTTGAACCTTCTAATCAGACTTGATAACTCAAAAGAACCCTAAAAACTCATTAAAACTATAACACCAAAAAAAAGGACCAGGAAACTACAACCATATTTACTAATCACTAAGTAATATACTATATATATAAGTGGATCATGCTAGAAATAAATAAATATCCTCATGGCATGGGTGCTGCATGTGATGAAAACACACACACGCACACACACACACACACACACACACACATACACACTCCATATAAAGGTAAATAAAACGAATAATGTGTTTTACCAATCACATTAAACAAATATTTCCCCCCCCAAAAAAATGAAAACAAATTTGTTATAAACTTTTCCCACATAATACGTGTATAATACCAGTCGTTTTTTAAACTTATAAAAGTTCGGTTTATTAAATTTATCCTGATATAATACAGTGGTAACATTATAAACAAAATGAAGGAATATTACACACTTCAAAAAAAAAAAAAAATAAATAACGAATTACTTTTTTCATACCTGATTAAAAATTTATAAACTTAATATAAAAAAGATACTGAACATTGGGAAAAGGAAAGCAAACGTAATATTGCATTCAATTTGAGAAACATGTTTTTAAATCAATCGGTATATACTGGGGATTCTCAGAAGTGTAAACTGTTTAATTAATTTAATTTTAGGTGTGTTCTCTAATCGGGGTTCGGTCAATTTTCAAGGATAAAAAATCAAACTCTCGTTGCCAATCTTTCGGTTTTATTTAAAACCTTTTTCATAGGCAGAAGTAAGAAAAGGTTTTAAATAAAACCGAAACGTTGGCAACGAGAGTTTGATTTTTTATCCTGGAAAATTGATTCGAAAAGGTTTTAAATAAGACCGAAACGTTGTCAACGAAAGTTTGATTTTTTATCCTGGAAAATTGACCGAACCCCGATTAGAGAACACACCTATTCCATCAAACGGTCGATATATTGTTGAATCTGTTATAATTTAATATTTTTGTTCAAATGTTCTGTATTACCGGTATGAATGATTTTTTTTATTCAAATGTTTTATTTTATTGTTTAAACCGATCCCCTAGAGGGTGATATCGTCAGTCAGTAACCAGCTTTTTGTTTGATCGATGATTCTACAGATTTTGTATTGAGGAATCCTAAATTTTGCCTAAATCAAGTGTATTTAGAATAGTGGATCTTTAACGAGTATCTAACATCGTACAGGATTAACGTCATCTCCGAGGAACGACGTCTCAGATTTATTCACCTCCCACGTGAATCAAATCCAGAGGCGAGTATATTAACCACTGAGCTACCCTGACCCCTAAAATGTTTTAAGTAAACTTATTTTTTTTTTTTTATAATATCACGGAAAAAATATATGACTGATAGATGAAATGTGTTCAATGTAGCGTAAAGATTAATTACAGTTACCAAAAATTGTTAGTACTAAACAATTTTTTTCATTTTTTCTTTTATTTCTGAAGATAAAAACGATAAATTTATTTTTAGAGAGGACATAATACCGTACAAGAGTTGACAAGAGATAGGGAAAGAGATTGATGTTTTAAAATATTATTTATCAAAATGAGTTAATATGCTGAATAAAGGCGTCCCCGCCATCTTGCCATAGTAAATATTCAATTATAATATAATATAATAATGTATGTATTATATATTAATAATACATTAATTAGTGGTCAGGCTAAACCTACAATGCGGTTTCCGTGTCGGGTATTGCCAGGAAATAGGATATGTGGTTTTTTAGTGGGTCGGGACCCCCAACCCCGCATACCCTAAGCAAGACGTCTTGCTAAGGGATCTGATGAACAGATTTTTCCACATCCTACGACGAAAAAAAAAACCTACACAAACTTTGGATACAAACTCACCCACGTACCCACCCACACAGACATCATCGAAAAATCTTCATAAAACGACTTCTGGGACCTCAAAACATGTAATTCCGTCAAAATCTCGAGTTCAAATTTTTTTACGATCACTATACTTTACTTATAGTAAAGTAACTTTAAGTATTGTTAAATTAAATTAACTGGCTATGCAAACAAACATAATAAACTTTCGACCTTTTTAAAAAACTACTTTTGGAAAAATTAAAATAAAAATGTGTTTAATTTACAAATATTATTACAGTTGAAAAATCCATTTAAAAACAGTATTACATACATTAAACATCAAAACAATTACGACGTTAAAAACTCAGTTTGTTATAAAATTTCAGATTTTTTTATTAATTTTCTATGATTCTAATTTTTTTGTCATGAAGATCTTCATATCAATATTCTGAGAGAAAGGAAGAGTGATATCATTCTACATACTCTTTACTTTACTATAAGTAAAGTATAGTAATCGGGAAAAAATTCGACCTCGAGATCTTGACGGAATTACATGTTTTGAGGTTCTAGAAGTCGTTTTGTGAAGATTTTTCGATGAAAGCTTGTGAGAGGGATACCATCCATATCGTTTAACGGCTCAAAATGAAACTATTCCTAATAAAAATAAAACCTTATGTGGAAAATGAGTTTATATAATATTTTTCGAAATTACATTTACCAAAGTGCCATTAGAGTACATGTTGTGTTCTCAAAAAAATGTTTTTTTTACGCTAAACGACTCATTAAAAAACCATGAGATTTTCCCAGAAAATTTAATAGAAGGTTAACAATATATAAAAAAAAATTATGAATTTCAATCAAGGCAAAGAGCAATAAAACTATAAAAACTGAATATTGATCCTGTATTAATAGTTGACTTGCTATACTTGAAGTGTTCGTTAACATCTATTTCCATTGTTTAGATTGACATAGACAAATTTTTAGAGAATCTACTGAAATAAAATTGAGTTTTAAAGGTTAAATGAAAAATTTTTAAATAATTTCAGAAATTGATATGAGATGTATAGAAATGAAAGTCTTCGATATAAGAAATCAAAGCCAATCAGACATAATATCTGATGATTTCCATGGTATGATGGATTTTATTTGTCTCACGAAATGCTATAATTAATCTATCTGTTGCACCCTTGAACAAAAGTTAATATCAAATGACAATTTTTTGTGTTTCTTTATCATATTGAGATTGGGTAACATTGAAGTGTGAGGAATGGACTCTTTCCTATTATGTTATCCAGAAAAATATATAGTTTTTTTTTCACTATTCTAGTCTAATAGTTCATATCAATTGTTTTTACATTTTCAAGCATCCAGTTATAAAAGTTTTAAATTATAATGAGGGGCCAGGTTAGCTCAGTGAGTACGGTACTCGCCTCTGGGCTGGTAGTCCGGGGTGCGATCCACACCTGGGGTCCTCGATTTATTCACGCGGGAGGTGAATAAATCTGAATACGTCGTTCCTTGGAGAAGATGTTAAAAGCCGTCGGCCCCGAGCCTGTACAACGTCAGGTATTTGTTAAAGATCCCTACTCGAAATGCACTTGAGTTAGGGCAAAATTTGGGGTCAGGCTAGCTCAATGGTTACGTGCTCCCAATGTAGAATCTATAGAATCACCGATCAAACAAAAAGCCAGAAATAAACAGTTGACGTTATCACCCGCTAGGAGTCGGTTTAAACAATAAAACAAAAGTTCCATTTACTATGGATATTCCAACTGCATATAACAGTACCCCGATAAAGTTTGAATTAAAAACAGACGGTCGAAACGGACATATAAAACACAAAAAACAAACCAACACTCATAATTCTCTTGTTAAATCTATTCAAATGTTTGGAAGAAATTAAAACCTATAGCCAATTATAAAATAAATTACTAATTATTGATCAGTATCTGATAATATTATCCTGGAGTGCATTAACTGGCTATCATTTTTCATTTAATAATAATAAAATAATAATATGGAATAACCAAACAAAGGCTTTATTTAAATACGATTCCGGTTGATTATTTTCCATTTTATTTGGAATTGATTAGACTATATTTGAAATGTGACACTGTCACCTTCTACTTGAAGGATATTCAACATCCTGCTATTTCAAGATTAAATTTTTAATCATTTCTGTCTCTCATTCCTTTCATAATTTGATTATACTTTGTCGTTAAATTAAAAAATTTCTCTAAATAAAACAGTTAAATGTTTTATTATTCAGTTTTTTCTTTTTTTTTTGTTTTATTTTGACTGTATATGTCACAGGAAGCCATTACATATATAAGAATCAATGATCAAACCACAATAAGAAATGGGAAAACAAGACTAGTTCTTTCAACCGTAACAAGCGGTCTTCGTCAGAGTCAAAAACTGTTGTGTTTTTGATTCTGACGAAGATCGCTTGTTACGGTTGAAAGATCTTAGTCTTGTTTTCCCATTTCATATTGTGGTTTGATCATTGATTGTTATTTCACGTGTTTATCTGAAATCTTTATATATAAGAATACCATTTTATTTCTTTATCTCTTTTGTGTAGCTTCAAACAATAAAACACTTTTAAGCCAACGTTTCGTCTATATTTGTAGACATCTTCAGGATTACAGCAATAGAGACATAAATTACAGTTACAAGAAAATATATATATGTTATAAACTTGTTTATCCCTTTCTCTTTTCTCCTGAAGACGGATTTTTCAAAAATTTGAGTTAGTAAATGTGTTTCTTTACTCTTTATATTACTGTTATTCAATTGCTAACTTGTATATGTTATGTTATTTGTATGAATGTGCATTATTACCTTGGTATTTATCTATTGCAAAAAAAAAAAACTTTACAATACCGTTGAGTTCAAATCAAACTACAGTTAATGAAACTTCACACATGAATTCTAACGTAGTGCAATCAGTTATTATTTGGTATTTACTCATTGTAGGGTAAAAAAGCTCAAGAAATAGTCTACACATATAAAAAATAATCGTATAAACAACGCGTTTTGAACACGTAGTGTTCTTGCTCAGGCATAAACTAAAAAATACAACAGATGTACACCCCATACCCTCACCCACGTCCATCCTATTCCCAGTCAGTTGTACCACAGACACTCAACCTTAGGTTCGTACTTTCTTCCTTATTTTATTTTATTTTTATTCTGTACTATATTTACTTTGTACTATAGATAACTCTCTGATGACTTTGTACTATTTAGTTAATGCCTGAGGAAGAACACTACGTGTTCGAAACGCGTTGTTCATACCATTATATTTTTATATGTGTAGACCATTTCATTAGCCTTTTACCTTACAATGCACACATGAATTTGACCAATTCATTTGAAATATTTCACGACAGTTTAATAAATGATCCAAATCTATTACAAACTATTAACTCGGATGAAGAATAGGACCGTGAAAGAAAATCATAATTTTTTAATAAAAAAATTAGTTTGATTAAAAATCATGAAGTTTAAAATTATTATTTTTTACAAATATTTTTATAGTTACTAATAATTAATAATAAATACATTTTTATAAAATTATATGGATGTGTACACTAATATATATATATAACTAAATTGCAATTCTCATTTCATTCCGTATCACTGAATATGGGCTCACTTTAGTTTACGTGTGTGTTTATTTTGTGGGACTGCCACTGCAACCTAAACTAACCTAACCTATCACGTTTGATATCTCGAACTGTATGTGTGGGTGCTTCTGTATCATAATCCATGTAATAATATTAAAAATCGCTCTAGTTGAAGGATCCTAATAAAATTTTACAGCTCTCATTGAAAATAAAACAATATTGCACCATAGAAAAGGTCTTAATACCAAAACAGCTCGAATGTTTCTAAGAAATTCATAATATTTAAGCTTCATAGATAGTTTGTCTTAAATTAGACCCTATTTAATGTTGAAAATTGCAAAATTTTAAATTATAAGAGACAGTAATATAACGAGACTATTTTGAAGTTTCACTTGCCATGACAGGGTGTGGTTTACTTTGATTTTTATTTAAATCTCTTTCGATAGAATTAATAATTGATTAAATTTAATTTTAAAATTAGGATAAGTATCAATAATAAGTAATAAATTGAATTAATTTATGCTTGGAGATAATATATAATAAAGTAACCATTAGTATTATTAGAATTAAATATATTGTTATTAATATTTTATTCGACTGTTAGTTTTGTCACTTCCTTTGTTTTTATTGCATTAGCACTCAATTAGTGCTCAATTAGTCTCTAATAATAACCGAAACTAATTGGGAATATAATTAAATGCGGTGAGTCAGCCGTACCATTGATTGTGCATAGGATTTGATGACTCATTCCTAATATTGCACTTAATTATGAAGAGTGACTTCAACTTTAAACATGAACCTTAATAAATTTATTTACGTTGTCATGTTTGATAAAGATTCATGTTTAAGTCACTTTTCGTACTATTTTCTCTTGTTAAAAAAAAAAAACTTCAATTGAACTGTACACCATTCAATTAATTGTATTCAATTTTTAAAGACATTCATTCTTATGTTCTTAAAGCTTGTATTTTTGCTGTAACCCTGAAGAAGAGCTCTAAGTGTTTGAAACGCTTCGTTAATTTTAACATAAACCTTTTTTGTGAGAATTAATGTTTGAAAATCCCTCATTACTGTAATTTTTATATTTTTAAAAGAATTACACTCGATTTATCACTATAAAAGAACTTATGGAGAATGATGAATTTATATTCCAGATAAGGCAAAAATAAATTATTAGCATTGGATAACAAAATTTAATTTATACTATTACTAGACTACCCGTGACCCTTTGTGTCAATTAGAAATTATAACAATGGTTATTGAAATAAATTCACAGAACATGATTAACAAGGATAATTTTAATTGTTGTTTCTTGTTATTAAGGCACGGAAACAGATTCTTATATGGCCCAAGCTTTTGATATAGTATTCTTAACATTAATCAAGAATTATACATAGTAAGTATATTTAGCAAAATAAAAATCATTTAAAAGTAAAAAAAATCATTTATTTTATCATATAAATAAATAAAACATCAATTCAAGTTATATACACTATGAAATATATTTAAAGCAAACAAACTAGTAAATTGAAATATTCAATTATTTACCCAACATAAAATAAGATATATGAAAGGAATGTGTCTTTATAATATTACCTTAGAACATTCGTATTTTATGTGACAGTTGTGTTCATGTTTGTTTGTAAAATTGTTCATTTTTAACCTCTAATATAGTGGTTTATTATATATTTCTTACATTTATTTATAATATATTTGCACTACTGTCATCAGTGAGCACGCTAGCCTCTCGGTTACTTTGGCTCCATGCGTTTATTTTATTACCAGTTTTTGCAAATTTAATATTTTGCAAATTTTAAATTAATTTTTGTTGTGTCATTTATATATAATACAAATTCACTACTGTCATCGGCGAGCACGCAACCGACTGGCTACCCTGGATCCATGTCTTTACTTTATTAGCAATGTTTATATTATTCAAATTTTAAATATAAAATTTTTTTTGTATAATTTATTTTTAATATATTTGTGCCATTATCATCGGCGAGCACGCAAGCCAGTGGGCTACCCTGGTTCCATACCTTTAGTTTATTACCAGTGTTTATATTACGCAAATATATTAAAAAAAAGTTGGCTACATTTATATATAATACATTTGCACTACTGTCATCGGCAAGCACGTAAGACACTTGTATATAGAGATATAAGAGGGAATGTCTTCTTGTACGGTATCTGACTGTACGTCTAAATTGCTACCTACTAATGAGCTGTATCAAATTGATAATTGAGCATATCCAATAGCTTCAATTAAACTACCACAAATCAAAGTCATCATAATTAGGCAGCATTACAATTCATTCTGAAATGATTACGTCATCATGACAACACTTATATTCTCAATAACCATTTAATAGAGCATGGCAGGTTAAATGAAACATATTTTTCATGTACATCAATTCATATGTGTACATGAAAATGAAAGTTTAGGAGTCATAAACCTATTCCAATAGAAAATTCAAATTCTGAATTAAAATATCTAAATTCATTTATGTTAATTTTTTTTTATTGTTTAAACCGATCCCCTAGCGGGTTAAAAACGTCAGCCCTTTACAGGCCATTTGTTTGATCTGTGATTCTACATTAGGAGTCCTAAAATAAGCCTGACTGAAGTGTATTTCTAGTAGGGAATCTTTAACGTGTACCTGGCATCGTACAGGCTGGGGACCGACGGTTTAACGATATTATATTTTTTTTAATATGGATTATTATTATTTTTTTAATAGGAGTACCAACGACTCAAGAGAAAATGGCCCAGGGATCTACTATTACAATAATATACTTAACAAAAAAAAAAAAAACAAAAACAAAGTGAGAAGTTGAACCAGTGGGTTCCATTCTTTGCTCATATGCATCGATGTTATTGTGTAATCTATTACTACATATGCCTGTTACACATAAAATGCGTTATGTATTTGTATAGTATATATTATATACTATATAATGTACTATACTATATATATATATATATATATATGAAAAATATATATATACATATATATATGTATATATACTATAGTATAGTTGTATATTTGTAAATAAAGATGATACAAAAAAAATAGGAGTACCTCTCCTAGGAACGACGTACTCCGATTTACTCACCTCTCACTTGAATAAATCGAGGGCCAGGTGGGTATCGAACCATGGACCTACCAGTTCAGAGGCGACTACGTAACCACTAAGGTAATCTACCTGCCCCCCCCTAAATTATTTCTTTAATACTTGAGTATAAATTAATTATTATAAATTGTTATAATAATTGAGTATAACTTCCATACAAAGTTATTTCTACATAAATAATAATCTTTTTTTTTATTTATTTATTATTATATTACAACTACCCTTAGAGGGGTAACAAGCAATAGTGATACATACATAAAAATGAAGCAAATGTATGGAGAAACCACCCATTGATGGTACTTCATATGAATAATAATCCGATATTTTTATTTATATATAAATAATTTATTCGACATTTTCATTACTGTTCGGCGCTTAACAAATTATTTTCAACACATTTGAACGCTACTTTTGTGAAGTTATGCCTCTCAAAAAAAATCAGCATTATGTCGTTCTATATCTGAAATATTAAAAACAAAAAAAAATGAGCCTCAGAAACAAACGATTAAAATTATGAGCGATAAATTAATGAGTCTCATACTTAATAAAGTTTAGCTAAACTTAACATTTGAGGTAAAATTTAGGATTCTTAATGTTGGATTTTGTAGAATCACCGATCAAAAAAAAAAAAGGCGGGAAACACGGCTGAACTTATCACCCTCTAAGCCAGTGCTTCTCAAACGGTGCGCCCGGGCGTATTGGTGCGCCCTGGAAGATAGCCAGGTGCGCCCCAAGAGAACGGAAGATTAAGTTTATATAACAGATTTATATTTTAGATTTTACATCATTTTAATTTATTTGAGAAAACACCAAGTATGTGGTTTTCAAGTCTGAGTCAAGTCTCGGCTACTTCATATTTTGAACTGGAAGGTAAATTTCTTTAATCTTCAAGCATCAATGGATAATACTTCCTCTTTGCCTTTACTCGGGGATTTAAATCATTTTTACTAGCCCTCCCTCTCTCTCTCTCTCTTTCTTTCTTTTTCTTAAAAAAAACTATACATTTTAATTTCCAATCATTTTCCTGTTATCAAATCTCAGGATTAAATTTTCTATATTAAAATCAGTGATGCGACCCAAAGTTTTGGTTTGGTTTCATAGGTGCGCCCCAAAGTTTTGGTTTGGTTTCATAGGTGCGCCCTGAAGTAAAAAAGTTTGAGAAACACTGCTCTAAGCGATCGGTTTAAACAATAAAAAAAAAAAAAATATTCATTGACTGTTAGATGGTATGAAATTCACCGAGTCACCTGGAACAGTATAAAAAAGAATCATTAGTTGTGTAATCTGTAATTGTGTGGTATTTACTCATTCTGAGGTAAAATGGATAAACCAACAAAACAACATTGAGTGGAGTATATAAGTTGTCCTGTAAGCAATGTCCCCTCTAATTTTTTGTAGTATGTGTGCGCAGAAATTTTGGTGTGTGCGCACTTTTTTGGAAAGGACTAATATTTGTGCAAAAACCCATGAATAAATTTTGGCGTTCAGACCGGGTAATAGTGGGCTTATTAAGAAAATTTTGGTTATTCAATAAGTTGTTCTATAAATTGTAAATGCTTTAGTGAAGGCTATATGTTATCAGTAGATAACAATGAACATTCATGGAAAATAATAAATAATTAATGAAACTGATTGTAACAGATGGTTTTATTTGAATTCAAATAAAGGGGTGAAAAAAGAACAAAAAGAAAACGAAACAAATGGAGCAATCAGCAATGTTTTTCAAAAAGAAACGTTCACATGTCTTTAATATATCACATATCAGGGGACAATATGCTATAAAGGGTCGAGGACCTATGTTTTACAGTATTTCTTTACTTCCATTGACCAACTTTCTCACGTCTATCCTTCTGCTGACCCATTCTTCATAAGCCTTCACTTTGTCTATAACACATCCATCTCGCTGATAAGACTTGACTCTCATTATCATGTCCAAATGCCTTTCTACCCAGTCTGTTACGGGACTCCAGCAAGGTTACGGCAGCCATTGAAAAAAAAGTAGCCTACTTGTCCTAGTTATGTTACTGCTGGTACCTTCTTCGCACACGATGCCGTCTTAACTTTCAAAGAAATGCATCTTTTTAGCAAGTCCAACAACAAACTTTCTCAACCTGCCAACTGAGAACATTGTTACATCACATCGAAATACGTCTGTGCGCAGTAAATCTATGCGTGTGCGCTGCCTCTGAAAGCTGTGTGCGCGCGCACACGCGCACAGCCTAGAGGGAACACTGCCTGTAACAATTGTCAATGTTTTTACATTGGCATGACTGTGCGCTCCTTTAATGAATACTTGCAAAGGAAAAATGACAATAAGAATAATAAAGAATTTTTTTTCGCATTTTGCTAAACACCTTGTCACGCAAAATTACAGATTTGATCCAAACTTGAACCTTACCATCCTACATGCGAATAGAAAATTAAAAGAAATTTGTAATTTGGAAGCTTTTGAAATAAACAAAGCCGTCATTAATAATCCTTCTGCCTCTCTATGTCTTAATGATCAAATTCCAGGGTGTCCAAAATTTCTTAAACTGTTCCTAGAATCACAAAGAATAAATTAAAAAATAAATAAAAAAAAAAAAAGTTTCTTTCCTCTAAATTAGTGGTTCTGGCCTTCTGTATTTCAGTTAACGGTTTTCAAGCATACCCGAAGCCTTTTGTCACCTTATCTCCTAAATGCCTATTCCCACTCTTTCGCAACGGATCTGTTTCCTACTAATTGTTTTCACTGGACCAACCCGTCAGTACCACATCCTTAGGTATGTCTTGAATTCTCTTAATTGAATTTTATTATTTCACTCTAATTTTGTAACTGATTAGATATAATTTGTATTATAGTGTCTTCCTGATGATGAACACAAAGTGTTCGAAACGCGTTGAATAAAACTTCATTTGTGTGGAGACTTTTGTTGGTTTATCCATTTTACTTCAGAATGTATAAAAAAGAAATATCCGTGTATAGAAGATGGAAAAAACACAGAGATAAAATAAATGCCCGTGGCAAAAGATGATCTCAATATCCGTCAATACACAAACACGAAGCAGAAACCCAAATACGAGTATATGTGGAAGCAAAACATTCTGCAGCTCTTTCCCTATTTATTTTTACCTTCTGTTTGCGATTTTACTATAAACGATAGATTTGTTAGGTAGACAACCATCCAAATGGCTTTATAGTATTATAAAAAAAAATGAAAATAAAGCATTCCAATTCTAAATATTATAAACGTTTTAGATATTATTAGATAATAAATCCTATTTTTTTTATTTTAATAATTAATATTCAATAGTAAAGTTTTATAAAACTAAAAAAAGTGTCCTTAAAACAGTGTTAAGAACAAGGACATTATGAATACATCTAGAATGTCTTAAGGTAGGGTTGGCTGAAGTAAAATAAACATGTGTTTCAAAGGATGATAAGAATTGCACGTGGAGGTCTTGGTAGAAGGTGGCAAGGGTCACCAAAGAATCGTCATTTATTACATATGTACAACTGTTCATCTGCAATAAACATCTGTTTTCATCTTCTCCTCATGACAAACTATTATTCAAATAATGATGATAACTAGTAGTTTGTCATATTTTGTGTTGTTTTTTTTTAAAAAAAAAATTACGATTTAGATGGTCAGTATAACAATTTTAAAGGCTTTTCTCTCTTTCTCTCTCTAGCTCTTTCTCTCTAGCTCTCTCTCTCTCTATCTCTCTCTCTCTCTTCTTTCTCTCTCTCTCTCTCTCTCTCTCTCTCTGTCTTCTCTCTCTCTTTCACTCTCTAGCTCTCTCTCTCTCTCTCTGTCTTCTCTCTCTAGCTCTCTCTCTCTAGCTCTCTCTCTCTCTCTCTCTCTCTCTCTCTCTCTCTCTCTCTCTCTCTCTCTCTCTCTCTCTCTCTCTCTCTCTCTCTCTCTCTCTCTCTCTCTCTCTCTCTCTCTCTCTCTCTCTCTCTCTCTCTCTCTCTCTCTCTCTCTCTCTCTCTCTCTCTCTCTCTCTCTCTCTCTCTCTCTCTCTGTCTTCTCTCTCTCTTTCACTCTCTAGCTCTCTCTCTCTCTCTCTCTCTGTCTTCTCTCTCTAGCTCTCTCTCTCTCTCTGTCTTCTCTCTCTAGCTCTCTCTCTCTCTCTGTCTTCTCTCTCTCTTTCTCTCTCTAGCTCTCTCTATCTCTCTCTGTCTTCTCTCTCTAGCTCTCTCTCTCTGTCTTCTCTCTCTAGCTCTCTCTCTCTCTCTGTCTTCTCTCTCTAGCTCTCTCTCTCTCTCTCTCTCTGTCTTCTCTCTCTAGCTCTCTCTCTCTCTCTGTCTTCTCTCTCTCTTTCTCTCTCTAGCTCTCTCTGTCTTCTCTCTCTAGCTCTCTCTCTCTCTGTCTTCTCTCTCTCTTTCTCTCTCTAGCTCTCTCTATCTCTCTCTGTCTTCTCTCTCTCTCTCTGTTTCTCTCTCTCTTTCTCTCTCTAGCTCTCTCTATCTCTCTCTGTCTTCTCTCTCTCTCTGTCTTCTCTCTCTCTTTCTCTCTCTAGCTCTCTCTCTCTCTCTCTCTCAATTGTTTGTCTGAACAATTAATACAGACGCACAATTAATATTTATCACGATAAAAAATGTAAAATAAAAAATGTTGATTGAAAAAAAACAGTATTCATTGATTAGAAAAAAGACTAAAATCTTTCATCTAAAACAACATACATATCTACTAACGAGCGCACACATACATGCATACACACAGACGCACACACACAGACACACACACACACACACACGCACACACACACACACACACACACACGCACACACACACACACACACATACATACATGTCGATTACAGGTCTTAATAATATCATCGTCCACACGTAAGTAAAGAGAATATGACTCAACTGAGTCAAGTGGGAGGATAGGTTTAGCGTGAGCTGACTAAGTTATGACCTTTATAAAGGCCCTACTTGACATTATAACATTGTCAAGATATGTCAACCAAAGAAGAATAAATGACACAAGAGGGAATTAACAACGCTCTGAAAGCCCTTTTTAAGAGCAGTACTTAAAGGGATCATCACGGTGTTAGAAAATGAAAAAATAACATTTATTATTATTATAATAACGTCATTTAAATAGATGTCTTTATACTGCTTAAAATATAAATGATTCTTTAATATTAAACAGAATTTACATTATTTATAATCATAATAATAAAACAATCGAAAATTTACAATTCATTTTAATGTTAAATGGTTTTTAATGGTTTATACCATGAGTTCCTCCTCCACCACGAATTTCTCTTCACTTTATTTTTTGGGGATGGCAGGGAGTGGGTGTTACCTGGGCGGTTATTCTTCATGGCACAACTAACGGAGGTACATAGCGATTTGGGTATATATATATATATATATACTTTTTCGATGAAAATACGATCCAAAATAGATAAATACAGTTCAATGTACATAAAGAAACATAGAGAAATTAAAAGCAAACACTCACAGTCTCTAATTTTCGGTTGAACCGTCTTCAGGAGAGATAAGAGAGGGAAACCAAGCGCTAAGAGAGGTACCAGTGCGCTTGGTTTTCCTCTCTTACCTCTCCTGAAGATGGTTCAACCGAGAATTACAGACTGTAAGTGTGTGCTTTTAATTTCTCTATGTTTCTTTATTTACATTGAACTATATATATATATATATATATAATATATAATATATATATATATATATTCACTGATAAAACGAAATACGATCCAAACTGGGTTACTTGCCGTTGCGTCTACAACGTGCTTGGTCTCCCATTCTCCTTTCTCCTGAAGACGGATTACGCGAAAATTTGAGTCTGTAAGTGTGTTTCCCTACTTTGTGTGTTGCTCTTTGTTAATCTCGAACTCGTATATATATATGTGTGTGTGTGTGTGTGTGTCTAATGTAATGGGGATTCGGTCAATTTTTCAGGAGAAGATGCCTATGAAAAAAGTTTTAAATAAAACCGAAACGTCGGCATTGAGAGTTTGATTTTGATCTTGGAAAATTGACCGAATCCCGACTACATTATACACCTATTCTATCCAACGGATCATATATTATTGAATTTGTTATATTATTGGGTTTATATATATATATATATATATATATATATATAACTAAAAAAGATAAATCGGGATCAGAGAGTGTGTGCTAAGCTTCCGAAGGGTGAACATCGTTCCCCAGCTCTCTGGGGATGCAGAATCTAACCCTATTTGCCCTTCGCCGCCATCTCCCAACAAAGATGCCTGCCTACCTGCTAGCTGACAACCCTCGTCAACGGGGGTTTAACAAAATACTTCAAAGTTGTTGTATTTTTGAAGTTAGACCAAACCTCAATAACAACTTTTTTAAAGTAAATGCAACGAAATTAAAATTAACTAAAAATACCTACTTGCTACAGTACCAGGTGCCTAAAAATACTTGTATATTTATACAGGTTTTGTCTGTACATTGCTTAGAACTGACTCATTTCAAGTTATCTTTAGGTTAGGTTAGGTTGCAGTGGCAGTTCCACAAGGGAACACACTTAGGCCGAGCATTGGCCCTTTGTGATACCACACAATGAAGATTGATTCTACAGTGGGAGTACTAAATTTTGCCTAACTCAAGTGTATTTAGAGTAGGGATCTTTAACGAGTATCTGACATCGTACAGGCTCGGGACCGACAGTTTAATGTCCTTCTCCGAGGGACGACGTGCTCAGATTTATTCACCTCCTGCATGAATAAATCGAGGGCCAGATGGGGATCGAACCCCGGTCCTATCAGATCAGAGGCGAACAAGTAACCACTGAGCTAGCCTGACCCCCTAAGTTATCTTTACATTTTATAGATTAGCAAAAAAAAAAAAAATTTTCTATCAGTTTATTGATATACCCGTGTAGCTAGTAAAACACAGATTTAAAGTCCATAACTTTACTTCTACGCTGCATTTTCACTATATTTCCCTATACCAGCACTAAATGGGAAAAGCTTTTTAAGTTTGCGGTTTAGAAAACCACGAAAGATAAAATTAATATACGGGGTCTATAGTGTGAACTATTCCATAACTAATAAACATTATGAAATATTGATTAAAAAAAAAACTAGCTAGCCCTGCAAACTTCGTACCGTATAACAATCAGTAAACGTCATGTTAACTTAAGTTGAACTTAATTTTGTATTTAGTTATTAATATAATAGCTATCCCGACAGACGCTGTCCTGCCTTATGTATAATATAGTCAATTTGAACAGGAATAAAAAATAAAATAAAAAATAAAAATCTGTAGTGGCCTACACTCAACATTATTATAAGCAAACACAATATCAAACTCGTTAACAACCAATTGATGTTTTGTTTGATTAGTCAAATAATGGGGGACCAGGCTAGCTCAGTGGTTACGTGCTCACTCACCTCTGAACTGATAGGACCTGGGTTCAATCCTCACCTGGCCCTCGATTTATTCACGCGGGAGGTGAATAAATCTGAATACGTCGTTCCTTGGAGAAGACGTTAAAAGCCGTCGGCCCCGAGCCTGTACAACGTCAGGTATTTGTTAAAGATCCCTACTCGAAATGCACTTGAGTTAGGGCAAAATTTGGGGTCAGGCTAGCTCAATGGTTACGTGCTCGCCTCTGAACTGATAGGACCGGGGTTCGATTCCCACCTGGCCCTCGATTTATTCACGCGGAAGGTGAACAAATCTGAGCACGTCGTCCCTCGAAGAAGGACGTTAAACTGTCAGTCCCGAGCCTGTACGATGTCAGGTACTCGTTAAAGATCCCTACTCTAAATACATTTGAGCTAGGCAAAATTTAGGACTCCCACTGTAGAATCAATCTTCATTGTGTTGTATCACAAAGGGCCAATGCATGGCCTACGTGTGTTCCCTTGTGGGACTGCCACGGCAACCTAGTCAAATAATGATATGTTGCATAATCATCCATCATGCCATGGACTGCATCAGAAAATGTATTTTTGAAGTTAAATTTTTTTACATTTAGCAATGTAAATTAGCAGCGATTCCTACTGTAATTGGCCCTACTCTAGCAGTTGTGCCCTGATGATGAACACCAAGTGGTCGAAACGCGTCGTAAAATAAATCCCTCGTAGTGACGACGTAATATATTTTCCTCAATATCAAGGATACATTTTATGTCTCCAGATGCTCCTTTCATTAAGGACTTGAATACCTTCAATCCATTCATTATTGCGAAATTACAGTTAATGTTCGATTAAATACTTTTAATATAAATTAAGTTCTAATCCATTTTAATTTCATTTATTATCTCTAAATATTAGTGGCGTATTTGTTTTGAAAATAACATTGTTATCTCTAAAAAAAATTTGCATTTATTTCCCCTATTTATTATAAAATTTACATTAAAAAATCCCTTTTATTTGTTTTCAATGTAGTTTTAACAAAGTTATTTTAATTTATAGAAATGGAATGACTTTATTGAACCAGAAGTGTTCTAATATGAAACTCCATTGTTGATTAAGCCTGTATTACATATTAATAAGATATTAATCTTTAGAACAGATGAGAATCCATACACTACTTAGTATATTTAGTATACTAGAATAGTGTGGTATGCACTATTACGTATGGTATACTAAACTAGTATGAAATATTTAGTATACTAAACTAGTATAGTGCGAACTACTAGGTATACTAAACTAGTATGGACTATTAGTATAATAAACTAGTATAGTATTAACTATTAGGTATACTAAACTAGTATGAACTATTCAGTATAATATATATTTCTAGGTATACAAAACTAGAATGAAGTATTTAGTATACTAAACTAGTATAATATATATTCCTAGGTATACTAAACTAGAATACTAAAGTTCTAGACTAAAGTTCTAATACTAATTAGAATTTAGTGTACTAAATTAGTATATGCACTACTAGGTATACTAAACTAGTATGAACTACTAGGTATACTAAACTAGTTGAAACTATTTAGTATACTAAACTAGTATAATATGTATTTGTAGGTATACAAAACTAGAATGAACTATTTAGTATACTAAACTAGTATAATATGCATTTGTCGGTATACTAAACTAGAACACTTAAGTTCTAATACTAAAGTTCTAATTCTAAACTAGTATGGACTACTAGGTATACTAAACTAGTTGAAACTATTTAGTATACTAAACTAGTATAACATGTATTTGTAGGTATACAAAACTACTATGAACTATTTAGTATACTAAACTAGTATAATATATATTTCTAGGTATACTAAACTAGAATACTAAAGTTCTAATACTAATTAGAATTTAGTATACTAAACTAGAATAATATATATTCCTAGGTATACTAAACTAGAATACAAAAGTTCTAATACTAATTAGAATTTAGTATACTAAATTAGCATATGCACTTCTAGGTATACTAAACTAGTTGAAGCTATTTAGTATACTAAACTAGTATGAAGTATTTAGTATACTAAACTAAAATAGTGTGAACTACTAGGTATACCAAACTAATATGGACTATTTAGTATACTAAAATAATCACATAAAGCGAACGAATTATGATAAACACAAACGAAATTAAAATCAACTGACAATACCTACTTGCTACAGTATCAGACGAAGCAATGTCTGTACATTACTTAGAACTAACTCATTTCAAGTTATCTTTACATTTTGTACATTAGGGAAAAAAAATATGCTGGTACAGTGTTACCTCGGGATACGAGTTTTA
Source organism: Hermatobates lingyangjiaoensis (assembly GCA_026182355.1). Lineage (NCBI taxonomy): Eukaryota > Metazoa > Arthropoda > Insecta > Hemiptera > Hermatobatidae > Hermatobates > Hermatobates lingyangjiaoensis. Next base: position 416,010 of record JAPFBL010000484.1, on the reverse strand, counting down.
ATTCGTTCCGTAATTTTGCTCGTATGTCAATTTACTCGTATCTCAAAGGAATTTTCCCTATTGAAATCAATTGAAATGCCATTAATCCGTTCTAGCCCCAAAACTACTTACCCCTAATTGTTTTTTTACGTGATTTCGAATAAGAAAAATGTATTTATAAATGACAAATATTGTATAAAAACATAATAAAAGAGAATGTATAGGTGGTTAGAAAAAACTGATTAAAAAACTGGTTTTATTAAGTTTACGTACATATGTAATTAGTATTTTGCTTTTTTTAAATTTAACTTAGACATAAGTTAAATGCTACTGTATGCTTAATTTTAGTTACTGCTTTTCTCTTCAGTGGTCTTTGCCTTTTTCGCAGGATTTTTTAAAAAAAAAGAGGTTTGTTTCTTCCTCTCTTTCAGAATGCTACGGAAATGAGTTAGGCAAGTTTCTATTAAATAGATCCGATGCACGACAAGTTGCAACTTTTTCGGAGTGTTTCTTTGCCACGAACTATAAAACTCTCTCCCACATTCCCAAGATCTTCCAATTGAATTGATCTTCCAATTTTCAAAGGTAAACTGAGAACTGAGTGGGCCGTCGTAGGTAGCATCATGCATATTTATAAATGACCTGATACTACAATTGGCTGTTCCTCGAATCTCAAATTTCACTCGTATTTGAAAACAAAATTTCGCTCATTTGATAGTTCATATCCCAAATAACTCGTATGTTGGGGCACTCGTATCCCGAAGTACCACTGAATTTCTATAATGTTAGTTGATATAACTGTGTACCTAGACAAACACAGCTTAAAAGTCCATAACTTGGCTTCTACGTTGAATTTCCAATCCATTCAAATCTTAGCAATCAGTCATACAAAAAATCTCACAAAGTTTCAGCTCGCTATGTCTTACCTTTTCTGAGTTTGCTTGTGACAAAAATTTACGACAAACTGACCGAAATTTTTCTAAGGATGGATTAGGTTTCTGTAATGTATATAACGTAAAGATAACATGAAATTAGTCAGTTTTAAGCAATGTACAGACAAAACCTTTCTTTCATTTCTATAGATAAATCGTATTTAAGCGATGCTGACTATATAATGTTTCGTTTGATAATTTATATTTTGTGAATTATTTCCTTAGTTTACACTCAGTTTAAAGATTGACTGACTTGAATGGTACACACAAGTCAATTAGTCGACGGCTTACTCTACTCGTAGTATATTTATGTTGATTGACAGATGATTGACAAATTGACAGATTGACAAACATTGTATGGGATCCCTTAATTCTTTAGCTGCAATTATTATTGGCAGTTTAAACCACAAGTGAAAAAAAAACCAACAAAAATTAATGCCCTTAGGCCTTTCACTTTATTTCATTAATGAGCAAACAATGTAAAAACTAAAAATGTGGAAAACTCAGCTGGAAAATTCATGTGACAATATAACTTGATAAGAAAAAATTTCTACTTAAAAATAAAAAATTAAATTTAAAAACTTAAAAAATAATTAATAATTTTTCTAAGGGTGGATTCGGTTTTTCTAAGGGTGGATTCGGTTTTTCTAATGTATAAAATATTAAGATAACTTGAAATGACTCAGTTCTAAGCAATGTACAGGCAAAACATTTCTTTTGTTTTATGGATTTTGTATTTTGTCAAAACTATGATAAAATTTAGTTTAATATAAGTTTGTTTTGTTTCTTTTTTTTTTTTTTTTAATTTGAACAGCTTTCTTAAATTAGCTTTCCATGAAATACCCAATGGAGCTTTCAAGAAAATATGTTATGTGACAATCATTTTTCCGGTTTAAGCGATTAATCATTCCCAATTAATCGTTTCTTATTTATATAGATTTGGGTGTCCATCAAGTCCGTGTGTGTTTTAAAAAAAAAATTATAGCTTTATTTGAAGTTGGGATAGAAATAATCTGCAAAAAGGAATAGAAAGAAGTAAATCTATATTTTTTAAAACTTTTATTGATGTTTTACCCACATAACCTCGATCATGTGGTAACCTCTTCTAAACAACTCTAAATCACTAATTTCCTAACAGATGAATCTGAAGAGGTGTACCATTTCATTAATCTCCACGTTCGCCAGACTTAACTCTGATAGATTTTTCTTATGGAGGTATGGGAAAACAACTATGCATGCATACAAATCTTGTTCATTTGAAGATTTGAAAGCTAAAATAACTAATATGATTTTACGGATTACTGTAAATTAGTTGACGCATGTTTTCTGTAAACTGCAAAATCGCTTGTATTATAAACCCTTTATATTGCTACTAATGGAGGACTGTTGAAACTAAAATTTAATTTTACAAAAAAATGTAGATTTAGCTCTTTTTAATCTTTTTTTAAAGATTATTTCTATTGGAAATACAAATAAAGTTATAATTTTTGTAAACTGCTCAAGGAATTTATGACAACGAGCGAGCGAATGTCCTTCAATGTGTGTGTTGAAGATAGATAGATAGACAGAGAGAAAGACACTAAAAAGAGAGAGGGGAAAGAGAGAGGAGCGAGCGAGGAGGGAGAGAGAGAGGGGAGGGAGCAAAGAAGGAAAGAGAGAGAAGGGGAAGAGGAGCCAGGAAGGAGAGGGCGAGGAAAGAGAGGGCGAGGAAAGAGACAGGAGGGAGTGAGAAGGGAGAGAGAGGAGGGAACGAGGAAGGAGAGTGAGAGGAGGGGGCGAGGAAGGAGAGAGAGAGGAGGGGGCGAGGAGGGAGAGAGAGAGGAGGGGGCGAAGAGGGAACGAGGAAGGAGAGAGAGAGAGGAGGGAACGAGGAAGGAGAGAGAGAGGAGGGGGCGAGGAAGGAAAGAGAGAGAGAGGAGGGGGCGAGGAGGGAGAGAGAGAGGAGGAGGCGAGGAGGACGAGGAAGAGAGAGAGAGGGCGAGAAGAGAGAGAGAGAGAGAGGGCGAGGAGGGAGAGAGAGAGGAGGGGGCAAGGAAGGAGAGAGAGAGGAGGGGGCGAGGAGGGAACGAGGAAGGAGAGAGAGAGAGGAGGGAACGAGGAAGGAGAGAGAGAGGAGGGGGCGAGGAAGGAGAGAGAGAGAGAGGAGGGGGCGAGGAGGGAGAGAGAGAGGAGGGAGCGAGGAAGGAGAGAGAGAGGAGGGGGCGAGGAGGGAGAGAGAGAGGAGGGAGCGAGGAGGGAACGAGGAAGGAGAGAGAGAGAGGAGGGAACGAGGAAGGAGAGAGAGAGGAGGAGGCGAGGAGGGAGAGAGAGAGGAGGGGGCAAGGAAGGAGAGAGAGAGGAGGGGGCGAGGAGGAACGAGGAAGGAGAGAGAGAGGAGGGGGCGAGGAAGGAGAGAGATAGCAAGATAAAGTGATAATTAGTAAAGCGAATAAATATTTCATTTTTAAGGATATGTCTAATTGGTTTGAAGTGGGTTCTTAAAAGGAATGAATTTCCTTGTTTATTGCAATTGGGAGATGTAGTAAGTTCTATTTGTGGACGAAATAGCCTTGATATGGACAAGGGTTTGAAGTGGTGGTCCAGTGGAGTGTGTGTTTCTATGAGGAGGGTTGGAGAGAAGGGTTGATCACAAAAGGATAAACCACCCCCATTGCCGAGTTAATCACATCTGGAGCTCCGTTCACGCACCAACAGCTTTATCTCGACTGCTCCTGCTGCGCTGCCCAGGAGCTAATTAAATTCAACTCCTCTTCTGCTATTAACACTCCTCCACCCTCTATCTCTCTCTCTCTCACTCTCCTATAAGCGTTTTCACCTCCATCAAGAATTCGCAGGAATTATCTTCATCTCTTAGTTAATAAATCAACAAGAGTGTGGGATACAATGAAAATGAGAGAGTGTGCGCTAATAGTGGGGGGGGGGGGGGGTGCAGTTATAGTGAAAGATACTGCTCTTCAAGAAGAATCAGTGGATGTGTTTTGTGTGTGTGTGTGTGTGTGTGTGTGTGTGTAGAAGAGAGAGAGTGTGAGAGAGATTGTAGCAGGGGGTGAAGAGAGTGCACCTCTAGAATCAGTGAATATGAATGTCCTTCAGTGTGTATGTTAAAGATAGTTAGATAGACAGGGGGGACACAGTAAAAAGAGAGAGGAGAGAGAAAGAGAGAGAGAAGCGAGCGAGGAAGGAGAGAGAGAGAGAGGAGGGAGCGAGGAAGGAGAGAGAGAGAAGGGAGAGAGGAAGGAGAGAGAGAGGAGGGAGTGAGGAAGGAGAGAGAGGAGGGAGTGAGGAAGGAGAGAGAGGAGGAAGCGAGGATGAAGAGAGAGGAGGAAGCGAGGAAGGAGAGAGAGAGAGGAGCGAGCGAGGAGGGAGAGAGAGAGGAGGGGGCGAGGAAGGAGAGAGAGGAAGGGGATAGGAAGGAGAGAGAGAGAGAGAGAGAGGATGGAGTGAGGAAGGAGAGAGAGAGAGAGGAGAGGGTGAGAAGGGGGAGAGAGAAGAGGGCGAGGAAGGAGAGAGAGAGAGAGGAGGGAGGGAGGAAGGATAGAGAGAGAGAGGAGGGAGCGAGATGGGAGAGATGAGGGAGAGAGAAGAATTCCATAAACATGATCATAATAATATAATAAGCTATAATTATAAAAGCATAATCAATTGGAAATACGTACCTATCTACCTTTAAAATAAAAAGGTTCACCAAAATGTGACCATAACGACAAATATGTCTTGAAATTTTGAAGAATTTGAATGTTTTGGGGCTCATGAAGTCATGTATTATCTTTTTTTATGATTTCTGTGTGTGTGTGTGTGTGTGTGTGTGTGTGTGTGTGTGTGTGTGTGTGTGTGTGTGTGTGTGTATGTGTGTGTGCATCTGCAGGTATTATTATATAGTATGACACTATATAATATAATTGATTTTCTTAAATCAATGATTCCCAGTAATATTAATGAATCCTACTGAATAGTCATTTGAGATAGAATAACTGTTTATTTGTAGTTTAAGATATATATTATCACTTAAAAATACCCAGAATCTGTATTTTTCTTTCTTTTTTGTTTATAAATAAATTCAGAACAGGCGATGTTATTGAAATAAATGGCTATCAAACAAAAGTAAGCATAATCTACAAATAAACGGGGGCGGGGTGGGGAGGTGGGGAAGATATTTCCTTTTAAAAGAATACGGTTCAGAGATCTTTTTAAAGAACCAATAGAAAGTCTAATAAGAAGAAGAAGAAGAAAAAAAAGTCATAGAGACTTGAGTGAAGAGGGAGAGGAAATGCTTACAAAACAGCTTTCAACTTACAAAGCAAACTTAGTTTGAGTCGCTCAAGCAGAAAAACATTTAACACTAACCAGCGGAAAATACCTTTGCTGTGAGGAGGCATTGAGACGGTGCCAATGTATATCTAACGAACAATATGTAAAGCCCGAAAAGGGAATACTACATTTATTTATGTTTTTATTGAGAAATGAGAACTGAACATCATTTTTATATATAATAATAATATCTTCACTGAATTAAACAAAACACGATCCAAACGGGACACAACACGAGTTCAAAATTCAAGAAGAGTAACACACAGAGTCAGGAAACACACTTACAGACTCAACCGTTACAGAAACCGATGGGTTACTTGCCATTGCGTCTACAATGTGCTTGGTCTCCCTTTCACTTTTCTCCTGAAGACGGATTACCCGAAAATTTTAGTCTGTAAGTGTGTTTCCTTACTCTGTGTGTTACTCTTCTTGAATTTTGAACTCGAGTATATATATGTATAATAATTTCATCAGGAAGGTTTTTTTATCATTTGTCTAAATAGCATTTGTCCTTCTATAGAATGGCTTGGGAAAGTATGTAATACTTTATATATTTCTTTAACTTGTCTAAAATCATCCGGCATTCTATATATATATATGAGTATAAGTGGGGATATATGTAATATATATGAGTATTTCCATCTTCTTGTAATCAGTAAGCAAAATCGAGGCTACCAGCAGAAAGGTCGTAAATGCAAAGCTGCTGCACATTTTAATTCCATAATTTTTCTACAAACTACCGGAAATAAATTTTATTTATTACTAATCTTTTATTTTTTTAAAAAATTAAAAATAATTTATAAACATTGCAATAATCTAGATAAGATTGAAATACGTAATAGTTGACTAGCAATGTTAGTCGATATAGAGGCATTCTTTCATTTCTATTGAATGTAAAGTATAACAATGCAGTTGGTAGTAAAAGTGTTCCCAGTAAAGGCACATGAAACACTCCTGTTCTCTTCATCTATATAGGTCATACTGGTGGGACATCCGTCACGCATTATCCATTATCTAATTGAATCGAATAAACATTCTTCCTGTTTTACAAAGAAACACGAACATTTCATAAAAATAAAATTGAAAACAATACTTTTTGAACTATTTTTATAAGTTGAACTAAAAAAAAAAAAAAAAAAAAAAAATCTGGAGTGGCTTACACTCAACTTTACAATAAGTAAACATTATCTATTTCGAACTATTTTTACTTTACAATAAGTAAAGTATTGTGATCGGGAAAAAATTCGATCTCAAAATGTTGACGGAATATATATTTCGCGTTCCCAGAATTCGTTTTATGAAGTTATCATTTTTATATTTTTTCTCAATATACATTTATAGCAAACTTATAACAGATTACAGCACGTGGGAAAAAATAACATTCACTTAAGAGTAAATTGTTTTTTTTTATGATTTTTGACTAAGGGAAAGAAAAGTGAGTTTTTAAAAAACTCTAGCATGCTATAAAATTTCCAGAATAATAATTGGATAAAAGACTAAAAATGTAAAACCTTGTTTCAAAATAGAAAACATTCTTTTGAAAAATAATAAATGAAATTATCCTACATCTTTAATTAAAAATTATTTTAAAACGACATTTTTTCTTAGATTTTTCTGACTTTTTGCAGACAAAATAATAATATTTTCAATTTTTAAATGGGAAACTTTGTGTTAAATCTTCACTGTAGAATGTAGAAGGAGGTGAGATAAACCATATAAGAGATTCACTGACTATTGAAACAAAAGCCATGTTCCCATGCAAGACAACATTTCGTATCACGAAATCTATACTTTCTCTTTTCAAAAATGTTATTCATTCTGATGTAAAATGGATAAACCAACAAAAGTCTCCACACAAATGAAGTTTTATTCAACGCGTTTCGAACACTTTGTGTTCATCATCAGGAAGACACCAAGGATATGGTACTGACGGGTTGGTCCAGTCAAAACAACTCTGTTGTTTCAGTTGTTATCACTGGACCAACCCGTCAGTACCACATCTTTGGTGTCTTCCTGATGATGAACACAAATTGTTCGAAACGCGTTGAATAAAACTTCATTTGTGTGGAGACTTTTGTTGGTTTATCCATTTTACCTCAGAATGAGTAAATACCACACAATTACGGATTGCACAACTAATGATTTAAAAATATTATTACTGCTGTATCCTTTGTTATACTCGTACTAAAATTACTATCAGGATCAGTGGTTTGGTAAACATAAATAAGCGTTATATTGATAAGTGGATCATTAACTATCTGTACTACCTCCAGGAGTGAATGACTAATAAACATCTGCCGTTTAGATATTTCTAATATGCATAAATTGTACATTATATATTATATACCTAAGAAGTATAAAGTGGAGAGTCATACAGCGCTGCTCCTAGAGGGTATGCTAAAAAGATTTTGTATGAGGCTTCATTAAAACGATGAGAACAAGAATGGTCATCGTCGTTAAAAGGATCGTATACAAAAACGTTCTTTCGTACAATCAAAGAGAGGAAAAAGTGCGATATAGAGCTTTCACTCAAGATAACACAAGCCCTCACAGGCCATGGTGGGACTAAATCTTATCTCAATAGATTCCATATTATTGACAGTGACAGGTGTTCTTGTGATAGTATATCACCACAGACTTGGGACTATATACTCTTCAGCTGTCCAATTCTTGACCAAGAGCGACAACTATTTATGACATTTACAATAGAAACTGGATGTGGTTGGCCTCCAGCAAAGAGTATGATAGTGCAAAACAGTGATCTATTTCAAATTTTTAAACAATTCATAAACCTTATAGACTTTCCAAAAATTTTGTAGTGTGTATCTAAATGTTTAATTTAATGTAATCAAAGGCTTAATGTAATCGTACTGTAATGTATTTTAATGTTAAAACTAAGATTCGATAGCATATAATATTATATATGGTGCATGTAAAATAAATGGATTTAAGAAAAAACCTAAGAAGTTTGATATTACGTTTACTTATAGTAAAGTTGAGTGTAGGCGACTCCAGATTTTTATTAATATTTACTTAATACATATTAAACTATTAAACATCAGTTAGACTATTGCAGTGGTAGTCCCACAAGGGAACACACGTAGGCCGAGCATTGGCCCTTTGTGATACTACACAATGAAGATTGATTCTACAGTGGGAGTCCTCCACTTTGTCTAACTCAAATGTATTTAGAGTAGGGATCTTTAACGAGAAGGGAGCCAAGTTAGCACAGTTCAGTGGCATCGTGGTCACTTCTGAACTGGCAGATCAGTGGTTCAATACCCACAGTAGCCCGAGATTTATTTACGTAGGAGCTAGATAAATCTGAGTGTCTTCCCTCGGAGAGGACGATATGCTGTTGGTCCCGAGCCTGTACGATATCAAATGTCCCCTACCTCTAAATTTTGAATTAGGCTACATGTAGACTTCCTATCTAGAATCAATCTTCGTTGTTTGGTATTACAAAGGGTCAATGTTCCACCTATAAGTGTATCTTCGTAGGACTGCCACTGCAACCTGCCCTAACCTTTAACGAGTACCTGACATCGAACAGTCTATGGAAACAACGATTTAACGTCCTTTGAGGGACGAATAAAATTAATTCACCTCCTGCATGAATAAAACGAGAGCTAGAGTAGGTATTGAACTCCAAATCTACCAGTCTAGAGGCGAGCACACAAGCCACTGGGCTACCTTTGCTCCTACGCTGGCAACTATATGCAGCTACGGGACCAACTACTTAACATCCCTCTCAAGAATAACGTGCGAAATTTTTTTTCACCTTCCACTTGAATGAACCAGAGGACCATTGTAAGTATTGAACACCAAATCTAACAATCTAGAATAACGAGCACGCAAGCCACTGGGCTACCTTTGCCCCTACCCTGGCAACTATAACCAACTAAAGGACCAACAATGTAACATCCCTCTGAGGGACAATGTGCTAAAATTTTTTTCACCTATCGCGTGAATAAAACGAGGGCCAGTGTGGGTATTGAACACCAAATCTAACAGACTAGTGGCGAGCACGCAAGTCATTGGGCTACCCTAGCCCCCTCGCAACTATATAAATTGTATTGTACTCGAGGCTGAGGGATGAAATAGTATTTGAATAATAATATTAGTTAGAAACTTAATCTATCCTAGCAAATCACAATACAGCATACATTATGTGTAACACAATATATCTTATACATCCCCACTCAATTGTTTTCATAATTCTATATCACCAAGAACCTATTAAACAATTTATATTAAGTCACCAAGTCTGATTGTCTTTCACTATTATCAAAACAGTGTTGGATAAAAAAAAACAAAAGTTATTCATTCCAGTAACTTTATTCATCTAGAATTTAATTATAATGAGACATGTGTTACTTGTGAACAGGGGTCAGGTTAGCTCAGTGGTTAACGTACTCGCCTCTGGGCTGGTAGTCCGGGGTTCGATACCCACGTGGCCCTCGATTTATTCACGTGGGAGGTGAATCTGAATACGTCATCCCACGGAGAGGATGTTAAGCCGTCGGTACCGAGCCTGTACGATGTCAGGTACTCGTATTCGTTAAAGATCACTATTTTTTATATATTTGAATTAGGCAAAATTTAGATGTAGTTTTTATTAAAGTTATTGAAAGTTTATTATTATATTTGTTTGCGTAAGTCAGTTATTTTAATTTGACGTTTTTTTTTAAACAAAGTGAGAAGTTGAACCAGTGGGTTTCATTCTTTGCTCATGTGCATCGATGTCATTGTGTAATCTATTACTACATATTACATATGTATTTTATTACTACATATGTAAATAAAAATGATAAAAAAAAACATTTTTTTTTATTTTTTGAATTATACGTTTATGTTTTGAAAAATCTTTGGTTTTTTCTTTAATGACGACTGTATATGTATACAAGTACTGTAATAAGATGAAAGTCTCGGACTAATTACAGCAGTCTAAAATTAGATCCTTGATTGTAATTGCATGAAAATAAATATTTTGTAGGACTTTCTGGAATTTTGAAAGTTAACGTATTATCAACGAACAGCAGGGGGGGAGGGGGGTATATCCTACGACCACCTTGTGCGGCAAAAATAGTTGCTACGTCACTGGGACACAGATTCAGTCAGATTTTGCTTTGCCTACTCATCTGGGAGGGTTTTGAATCAACAAGGTCATCATGATTAGCAGAAACCAATCTCAGGAATGCTTGAACATGTTTATCAGTAAACCGTGATCTTAGTGCAGACCTGTTAATCTTCATAGATGAGAAAGTACATATAAGTACTTATATGTACTTCCAAACATTTCTAAAACTCTCATAGTACCTAAAGAAACTATAGAGGCTTTCACTGCCATAAAAAGATTTTCTTTTTCTAACTAAAATAAGTTCATAAATTATATAAAGGCAACCAATAACACTTTAATGAATTGCGTTAATATAAATTCCACTGTTTTCGGGCTGCGTGTTTCAAACAGGTTGACTTTATTCCAATTTTATTTTAAAAATTTTTTTCTGCGTTTCAGTTTTATACAACTATTTTTTTTCTTTCGAACCGGCAATTTTATTTCCTTTTTTTTTAATTGTATTGCAGCCTGTCCCACATTGTAATAAATGCATTAATTACACATTTTGTTCAACATTTCATAATTTTTCATTACAGTAATACAATTTTTTTTGTAAAATAAACATTTTTTCGTGTTAAGTTAATGTAATAATATATAATATAAATAATAAAAAGATTTCACATAAACACGTGAAACAACAATCAATGATCAAACCACAATAAGAAATGGGAAAACAAGACTAAGATCTTTCAACCGTAACAGGTTGAAAGATGTTTCAACATGTTACGGTTGAAAGATCTTAGTCTTGTTTTCCCATTTCTTATTGTGGTTGATCATTAATATAAATAATGTATAACAATAAGAACCTTTCCCATATAATATATACATAAAATGCCTTTGGATTAAAATATTTTTCATTTTTTTATATTTTTTAATATTTTTTATTTTGTTATAAATATCTTTATTTATTAATATTATAAATATTTTAATTATTTTTATATTTTAAAATATTTAATTTTTAAAAACCATTTTTTTATTTTGTAATATTTCAAAATATTTTAATTTTTTTAAAAATATTTCTTATTTTTTATTATTTTAAAATATTTTTCAAAAATTAAATAATATAAATATAATATACAATAATAGTAACCTTTTTCAGATAATATATGCATAAAATTGGATTAAAATATTTTTAAATTTCAAAAATTTGACAAATTCTTGATAAAATTGTTTTTGTGATTAATGAGGAAGGCTCGAGAAAGTAAAACTTTCCGAATAAGAGTCAGACTTAGTGGATCTTACAGACAACACTCATACACCAAGTGTTCAGGGGTGTCTCCGCGTTACGTACAAGTTAGCGGAGTTGGCGGTGGCTGTATCGCCGGCACACGCGGATTAAAGTCTTTGTTTACGCACAGAGACAGATTATCAAGGCTGGCCTCGAGAAGGGGGTCAGTCAGTCAGTGTGTTGCGCTTGTATAATAAACATTACCTGTCATTGCTGTGATATTTTACAATTCGAGTTCCTACTCACTCAAATTAACTTATATGATGAGCTAGGAGCTATTTTTACCTTGTTCAGGTATTCTTTAAATGTCTCAGTGCCATTCATATATTGAGATAGTTTATGGTACAATTTTCTTATTTGTAAAAACAAACAGACTATAATCATAGTTTCCTTTCATATCTTGAATTTTTCGTATCTCTCTTCTGCTCTCTCTCATTTCTTTCTCTCTCTCTCTCTCTCTCTCTCTCTCTCTCTCTGTCTCACACACACTCTCTCTCTCACATACTCTCTCTCTTTCTTGTCTTTTTCTCTCTCTCTTTCTATCTGTTTATTTCTCTCTCTCACACACACACACTCTCTCTTTCTATTTGTATCTCATTCTTGTCTCTCTCTCACTCACACTCTCTCCTTTTCTCTCTCTCACACACACACACTATCTCTCTCTCCTATCTGTTTATCTCTTTCTTTCTCTCTCACTCTCTCTCTCTCTTTCTCACTCTCTCCCTCTCTCTGTCTCTCACACTTTCTCTCTGTCTCTTTCTATCTGTTTTTTATCTTTCTTGTCTCTCTATCTCACTCTCTCTCTCTCTCTCTCTCTTTCTTGTCTCTCTCTCTCATACACACACTCTCTCTCTCCTATCTGTTTATCTCTTTCTCTCTCTCACTCTCTCTCTCAATCTCTCTCTTTCTTACTCTCTCTCTCATTCTCTCTCTCTTTCTTACTCTCTCTCTCTCTCATTCTCTCTCTCTTTCTCACTCTCTCCCCGTCTCTGTCTCTCACACTTTCTCTCTCTCTGTCTCTTTCTATCTGTTTATCTCTTTCTTGTCTCTCTCACACTCTCTCTCTGTCTCTTTCTATCTGTTTATCTCTTTCTTGTCTCTCTATCTCACTCTCTCTCTCTCTCTCTCTCTCTCTCTCTCACATACTCTCTCTCTTTCTTGTCTCTCTCTCTCTCATACACACACTCTCACTCCTATCTGTTTATCTCTTTCTCTCTCTCACTCACTCTCTCTCTCTCACTCTCTCTCTCTTTCTCACTCTCTCCTCTCACACTGTCTCTCTCAGTCTCTGTCTCTCACACTTTCTCTCTCTCTGTCTCTTTCTATCTGTTTATCTCTTTCTTGTCTCTCTCTCTCACTCACACTATCTCTCTTTCACTCTCTCTCTCTCTCTCTCTCTCTCTCTCTCTCTCTCTCTCTCCCTAGTATTTGGTTTCTTATTTTCATTTATATGTCCTGACCTCTGTGTGATGTTATACAAAAGGTATAGTATAGAGTAAAATAGTAAAATGTATAATTTGATTTTAATTTCTGCAAAAAATAATTGACATTAAATCTCTCTTGTTACAAACTAAAAAAAAAAAATATTAATGAGTTGTTTGCCTTTTTGTTTAATATTAAATGAAGAAACAAGTTTTGCAGGGTCATGCTAATTATGTATCTTTCATTTTGCTATTTTTCTCGCTAATTTTTTCCAGCTGTTTTCTTATTTTTTTTTCGTTCTTCCTACATAATTTTTATTTATTTATTCCAAATTGATTTAAAATATACAATTAAAAATGTTTATAATTATTGTTTAAAACATCACTTGTTTTGGTAACAGTTGAAGCCATCGTCAGGATGAAATTGTTTATTGAAAGTTTTTAACTAATTTGTTTATGTCACATCAATATGAGGTATAAGGCGACTTTTTGAATTTCCCGCGGTTTGTACACTCTATTTTTAATGTTTTTGTTGTTGTGTTGGTACACTTGTCACGATCATATGATCACACTGTTGACTAAACAGTATGCCCTGTTTTTATCTGAGAGGCTAGACGAGTGTTTAACAATGTTAGACACGTCTTTGAGTGCTCAGCGATTTTTTTACTGTTGAACAGAATACATCAGAGAGTTTATATAAATTTTTGTATAGAATATGTTATTAAGTGCTAAAAACTCTTGAAATGTTGACATTAGAATACGTTGAGTCAACTTCAGCAAAAAATGAAATGTTTATTATTGGTATAAGTTATTCCACAGGTAATTATTTTTTCAAAAAAAAAAATCACCTTTATAACTATGAAAGTGTGCAAAACAACACATTCTATGGAGTCAAAACTGTGAACATATGATCGTGACGAGTGTAGCACTACAAGAAAAGGAAAATTTAAAATTAGAGTGTAAAAAATTTACGAAATAAAGCAGTGTCCTTACTTTTTTTATTTGATCGTTTGTATTTAATTATAATTCTAATTGTTCTAAACTGGGAATGTTAGATATATATATATATGATCAAACCACAATAAGAAATGGGAAAACAAGACTAAGATCTTTCAACCGTAACAAGCGGTCTTCGTCAGAGTCAAAAACCCAACTTGGGTTTTGTACAATATATATATATATATATATATATATATATATATATATATATATATAATATATATATAATATACATAGAGGAGAGAGAGTGAGAGAGAGAGGAGAGAATGAGAATGCTGAATCTATTTTGTTACGTCCCCGTATCAAAAATTCAGTGAATTTCTCTAATTAGTCTAAATTCTTTTTTTTTCATATATTACATACATTTTATTTTTTTACATAAATTTTATGGTTTTCTTTGTCACATAAAACAGTTATAATAAACTAGACTACCCGTGATCTGTTGGGTCATCCATCACCTTCCTTTTTAATGCAATCATGTTCACGTAAATGTAGATAAACTATAAATGACCGCACCGATTCGTAATATAAGAGCGTTAGTTCAAAATTTTTCATACACATAACAGAAGCTCCTTTCTTGAATTCACGGTTACGTTTTAGAAGTGAAGTACAAAAAGTCCCCTTGACACAGAGAGTAGCGCCAAGAATTAAAAGTAAATACGTGCAATAAAAAAAAAATCATCTAAACAACAATAAGATTTACAAAAATGGGACTAAGATCTTTCCTAGAAAAAAACTGGTTTGGTTTATTCTATAACAGAAATAGATTTTAAATCTGGAGTCAGTAATTTTACGTGACTTATGTTGAGAGAATTTATTTTTCATTCTTCATTCTTTTTCACGCTGCTGTTTGTAAAGTCATTAATTACTCTCTGTTTTCTTTAATAATTCATTGTAAAATCGGTTGATTTAAGGGCAAAACTAGTCGTTTTTAATTAACAGACGCTCACCCTTAGTTAATGCCTGAAGAAGAACACTAAGTGTTCGAAACGCATTGTTTATACCATTAAATTTTCATATGTGGAAACCATTTCATTAGCTTTTTACCCTACAATCTTTAATATTTATTTGAATGATCCAGTATAAACTGAAATTAATAGGCATTCCAAGTTTCACCTGTGTGCAACATCATTTGTTGACTTATACACATAAGACATTATTTATATCGGGTTTTGGAAGGGTTTTGAAAGAGAGCCCCCATAGCCCAGAGCATAGCGCACTGGACTTCCATTACATGGGTTCGACTCCCACAAAATTACGTATATTTTATCATTAATTCAGACAATGCATGGTGGCAAATAAAATAAACGAGATCGGTCATCAGAGTTTTATAAGTAGAGTGATACCTCAGATCACGAACAGAATTGGTTCCCAGAAAGTGTGTGTAAGGCGAAAACTTCGTCTTCCGAACATTTACTTCCCATAAGAAACTATTAAAATGAGAATAATCCGTTCCCAGGTCCCCATAAAACATAATTTACTACTAAATAAGCCTTAAAACTACACGAAAATATACCTTATTTTATGTATAATAAATGTGCTATTGTTTTGTAATTAAAGAAATAAACTGTACTGTATAATAAAGTCCCTTAGCCACACACGCTCCTTAATAGCTTCCTTGTTCTTAAGGGTGGTAGCAATGGTAGACTTAGCGTACTGGTACTGGGGCGCTAAGTCACACAAACGCACACCTCGGTCGTGTTTTTCAATGATCTTCTTCTGCTCGATCGTAATTTTCTTTAATGTCTTCTTAGGCTTAACACTAGCCTGTGGTGGGGTCTTTTTCGGTCCCATAATAGCAAAAGTACACTCAATATGGTCCTAGATGTCTATCAAACACAAACACTGGGACGCCGTGAGCGTGCGTCACCTTCTCGTGGTCGCCACCGTAGCGCTGCTCGACCGCGTGGTTTGGTTCGTCCGCCGAAAACTAGTTCGTCAGCAGAGACTATATGCTCGCGAATTTAATGTTCTTGAGGCGAAAAGTTCTTGAGCTTAAGCATTCGTCAGCGGAGGTTTTACTGTATATAGATAACAAAAGTGTCAACAATACCTACCGTATTGCAACATAAAAAAAATTCCCTAACGTTTATAAAGAAAGTAAACAACAGCCACATGGCATCTAACAAAATTACATTCTTGTTTTGTATTGTCTTTTAAAAGTATTTATTTAATTATTGACAAAATAGTTTAGGGGTGACCAAATATAAAAGACAAAAATATATAAAGAAAAAAAAAGAAGTTAGGATAGAATCAATTTCAAATAAAAAAAAACAAAAAAAGAGAAAAGCCATTTGAAAAATAAAAACTAAGTTTGAAACTGATTGAATGGTTTTCTAAAGCCCTTCTTTTCTGGCATTAGAAAGTCGAAATGAACATAAATCCCTCAATATTTATAAAAAAGAAAGTCTAAATCGCTAAGCGTTACTTTTTAATTTAAAAACAATACGAGTTTATTTATATAAGTGTTACAGTTGGTTTATAAAAGGATTTTATATTTCATTTTTTTTTTTATTTTATTTTAAAATAAATCGATGACAGTAATGTAGGAGCTGTTGATATAAGTAGTTTATAAGTGTTTATCTTTAAGAAAGGAGTTGGAATGTTTGCAGACTGAATGTGTTACACGCGTATTGTTCGTGAAGGTGTTTTTTTTTCTAACGCCCATACTTAAAAGGCTTTTAACTTTTGGTGCATTCTGGGAGCGGGATTGTGAGTCGTTTATTATTTGCCACTCATTGTAGTTATGGGCGAGCCATATTACCTCTTGATTCTAAATTGGGAGTCATAAATTTTGACTAACTCAAGTATATTTAGAGTAGAGATTTTTAACGAATAATCGACATCGTACAGGCTAATGGATCGATGTGGTCAGATTTATTCACCTCTCACGTGAATAAATCGATTGCCAGGAGGGGATTGAACAATAGACCTACCAGTTCAGAGGAGAGTAGGTTAACGACTGAGCTAACCTGGACTCAGGTTAGTACTCAGGTTAGTATGACTACTCCTAAATGGTTGTTAGTAGAGTCAGGATTCAGTGTAAGTTACAATATGGGATGGATAAAGTGTCTTACCTCGTATACTGGTTGGCTCATTTATTATTCGGCATACATTTTAGTAATGGGCGCGGCAGTAATGCATCTAGTAGCCTCTAGTAGCCTTTAGCACTCAACTCTGACCTCTGACTTTCGGCCTTCACGAGGCTACCCTGTTAACCCGTTATATGCAAGGACATACGAAAGAGGAGACGGTGACCAGGGGCTGGGCCTGACCATCTTCGTTTCACATCCTTCCTAATCCCCATATATATGAAATCAGGAGACGTGCCCATCTTTGATGGGTATTTTACAAAAAATCAGAGATGATACGTGGTATTTCAAAATATTATTAGAAAAATTATATGGGGTAGTAATGGAGTGATTAAGCGCCTCTAATAGATTCTAAGACTCAACTCCGACTTTCGGCCTTCACGAGACTACCCTGTTAACTTGCTATATGCAAGGACTCAGGGGCTGGACTTGATCGCCTTCATTTCCCATCCTTCCTAATCCCGAAATCCCCGTCCTATTATCCCAGCCCCAATCTAAGGTGTTATGCGATCCGTGCCGAAGAATGGATGATACAGGGGTTACTGTATTACGAACGGTACAAGGCGACCCACTTGAGTAAATAGTCTTACTTCGGTATGCGGTGCTCTGCCGGAGCGAACAAAATACCACCGATGAGATTCAGGGATTTTCCCCTGTATGCTACTAAGGAGAAAGAAGTCCAGAGACCATCCAGAAGCGCAGTAGGCCCAAAAACGCTAACTAGTGGGAGCCAACCTCCCAC
Organism: Hermatobates lingyangjiaoensis; assembly: GCA_026182355.1. Classification (NCBI taxonomy): domain Eukaryota; kingdom Metazoa; phylum Arthropoda; class Insecta; order Hemiptera; family Hermatobatidae; genus Hermatobates; species Hermatobates lingyangjiaoensis. The sequence continues at coordinate 398,190 of JAPFBL010000484.1, read as the reverse complement.
AAGTGCACATAAGGACCCGAAGAAGACTGTCCCGAAGAAGAAGAAAGGAAGTTACTTTCTCCCATAACATAGGGAGCCTCAATGGACATTATCAATAATGGTTTGTGCATATTCTGCAAGAAACACCGTTGCACCTGCTGGCTGACTGTCAGGCAACTCTGCTGCACAGAGGTAGGTGCTTCAGGACACTCAACAAAACCATAGAAAAACTTTTACTGCTGGACCCAGCAAAACTGCAGAGCTTCTTGGAGGTGTTCAAGCCAACTGCTGGGGTACTTTTGTACGGAAGGGGGGGGGGGGGGGGGGGCCACAATAATTTTTTTTTAAGACCCTGTGCTACAGTCACCCTCAAATAATAAAATAATAATAATTAATAATGGGGAAGCCACATTACCTGTTGATTCTAAACACCCTTGTACACTGGTGTTTATGTCTTCCAAATCAAGTCAAGCAGCTCCGACAACAAACAACTACAACAACAAAACAACTCCATTACCATATAACTCCAACATTAAACAACTTCAATAGCAAACAACTCCAACATCATACAACTATAAAACAACTTCAACATCAAACAACATCAATAACAAACAACTATATCACTAAACAATTCCAACATCAAACAGTTGCAATATATAACCTCATTTCTTCTTCTTTCCGAAGACACAAATATTGTGGAAAGTGCACTCATAAAGAACTTTTACGAGAAATTAATAAACAATAGCCTAGGGCTCTATAAATTGGATGAAGTTTTGATTAGTGGAATAATTAAACAGATGAAGATTTCTTCATCATTAAACACATTCAGGGTTACCAACAATTCTAGAGACTTCAATTTACCAGGTTAACAAGTATTTATTAGTTTTTAGTTCACTTGCTCTCTGACGATGTGTTTCACCTCCCATTTTGTGTTGTTTGTTGATTTGTAGTATGTTATCTATTGTTAATTTTAAACAGTATGTAGGATAAAAATTTATTTTTGTTTAGTGAGTTGTTTTTACTTACTAATTTTATATATTATTACACCCTGTAGATGGTGTAATATAAATATAAACGAATAGATACAGATTAAATTATTGCAATATAAAATAATAAACAATAATAAATGAACAACGAAAAAAGAATACAATGAGAACGTAAATAAATTAAATAAAAACTTATGCTACATTATTAGAATCCACAATCTGGTCAGAGTTCATGTTCAAAGTTACAAGTACATTTCGAAGGTCACCCACAGGACGAATTTGCCTAACTATACTTTCAATTAAAATTTCATCCAATCTAAAAAACCCATGACTTATATTTATTAGTTTATTAAAATTATACTTAATTAGGGCACTTTCTACTAAGTTTCTTTCAACATCAGACGAGAGACAACAAACAACTCCAACAACAAAACAACCATACAACTCCAACATTAAACAACTTCAAATTCAAAACAACTCCTCCGAGTCAATTTCTTGGAATCTTCCCATTTTATTGAATGATACTTTAAATTAATATGTTGGAACAAGGCACTTGATTCGTCTTGCTCCTAATAGTATATTTACCTTGCTTCACTCTAGTAAGTAAACTTTTTTCCCGTTTGTCCAACATATGAAAAATTACAACCTCCACAAGGAATCCTATAAACACAACCTTCCTTTTCTTTTCTTTCACATTTATTTACAAGTAAATACATATACATTTGTTATATTTGTTAATTTGTTATGTTTCTGTCTATCTGTCAAAGTGTATTTTAAGTATATAAATATATATATATTGAGTTAGCTTCAGCTACTCAAAGGGACTACTTCTGCCCGATGACGACGACTGTCGAAATATCGTTGTGAGTCTTTTGTGTGTGTTTTTATTTGTTTTTCTCTTTCCTGTGTGAACTATATATATATATAAAATATATATATATAATAAATATATAATATAATAATATATACATATAATAAATATATGTGTATAAAAGTATTGACCGTGGAATAGAAACAAAACTAAAGTTTATCGGGACTTGGTCAGTTCTTCTAGGTTCAAATTAAACTCTCATTGCCAACAGTTTCGGTCTTTATTTTAAAACCTTTTGCATAGGCAGAAGTATGAATTTTGAAACAGAAAAACTAAGTATTACATTACAAATTATTTTACAAAGAAAAATAATATATGGATTTTAACAACTGTAGTCTGAATGAACACGTGACATTGAACTGAGACGTGACACTGTTGGCAATGAGAGTTTAATTTGAACCTGAAGAACTGACCGAGTCCCGATAAACTTTAGTTTTGTATATATATATAATGTATATATTATATTGGTATAAATAGGCAGCAGATCCTCTTTTAAACAGGTATCATTAAAATTAACCGCAGTCTCGGCATTCACGATCTTAAGACTGAGAGATTCGATCCTACGAACTAACCTCCTGCTAACAGGGTTCAACTAGAAAAGGAGTAGGCCAAGTGACATGTTAAATTAAAATCGATGACTCATGCTTAGTCATTGCTATTAATAGATTAAAAGGATTAGTACAGGTTAATATAAAGAGAAGGTCAAAGGTCAATAAAGAACAATAAACATAAACAAGCGGTTAGAATAAAAGAGTTGAAAGGTCAACAGAATAACTGGACTAATAGGTATATTATACACTATTATATTATATCAGTTGGGTTTTTGACTCTGACGAAGACCGCTTGTTACGGTTGAAAGATCTTAGCCTTGTTTTCCCATTTCTTATTGTTGTTTGATCATTGATTGTTGTTTCACGTGTTTATGTGAAATCTTTTTATATTATATTATATATTGAAGTCCCAGGACTTCAATCAACCAGGTTAACTTGTTATGATATTTTTTGAATAGTTTATTTAGCTCTCTGATGGTTTTGTTTGGAAAGGCCTTAGAGCAGCGTTTCCAAAGTGGGCGGTACCGCCCCCCTGGGGCGGTGGTTTGATATGGGGGGCGGTAACGCAAAAATAGGCGGTTGGGGGGCGGTAACGCAAAATATTCGGTTTGGGGGGTGGTAACTAAAAAATAGATGGTTGGTGGCGACAGTGTAGCTAATGTAGCAGCTGGCTGCTACAATACTTACACCGTCGTCCCAAACTGTTGGCGGTAACAATCAAAAACCATACAAGTAATAAAAATTAGAAATAAGAATTTCAAAAGATATGCCGTTCTTTTACCTGAGGATTAAGGGGTCAGCCCAGTCGAAAAAAAGAGAGTTTTCGGTCAAAATAAAGGGAATAAAAAGATAAGCGCTCTTTCACGTATGTCCTATGGATTAAGAGGTCAGCCTTGATCGGAAGTAAATGAGTTTTCGGTCGAGATAAGAAGAATGAAATGATCGTTACCTATATAAATAGTAGACCGCAATCTCTATTCTGTAAAGATAGATTGTGGCTGTAGATTGCATGACAGCTAGACTCTAGCTGTCTATCAGCTAGAGAAACATTTGAAACCTCGGAAGGTAACAAACTTGAGATTTATTTTTTCTTTCTCCAAAAAAGTTAAACCTGAATAGAATAGGTTAGTTTGATAGGTTTTTGGCATTTCTTTCCATTTTTATGGGTAGGGGGCGCTGGCAGGCTATTCTAGAAATAAGGGGGCGCTGGCAGTCTATTCTAGAAGACAAGGGGGCGCTGGCAGTCTATTCTAGAAGACAAGGGGGCGCCAGCAAGAAAAAGTTTGAGAAACCCTGCCTTAGAGCATTGTATCTAATATATTGTGGTGTTTAATTCATATATATATAATAATTTATTATATATAATATAAGAAGAGAGAGAGAGAGAGAGAGAGAGAGAGAGGGAGATAGACCAGAACTGATTTGCGTGGGTAACATGATTTGTGTAGAGACAAAGTGTGTGCTGCCCTTTCTCTAATGATGATGCAGATATACACGGAGGGTTGTGTTTCAGATTGAAGTAATTATATTCCCTAGATAGTACCTCCAAGCCTGCTGCTGATTCATCACCAGCGCACTGGTCTACTGCAACACAATCTAGCCACATCACTACCAAATGTCTATTGATCGCACGATTTATTGGGGTATAGTGTGGTTTTTCCACCCATATTGGGTTTGAGCGACACAAAATTCACACTCTATATGTCACTAAATTAATTAATAAATCATTAATACTATTCACTAACCAGTTTATTAAGTCACATTTACATTTATCATATATATATATATATATATATATATATATAAAAAGATTTCACATAAACACGTGTTAAAACAATCAATGATCAAACCACAATAAGAAATGGGAAAACAAGACTAAGACTTTCAACCGTAACAAGCATTACGTGCTTGTTACGGTTGAAAGATCTTAGTCTTGTTTTCCCATTTCTTATTGTGGTTTGATCATATATATATATATATCTATTTGTATAGAATAATGAATCTGAGTTATAATTTTTTGAATGGAGTTGTCAATGGAAATACATGATTGTAGGTACTTTGGCTTAAATAATGACGGTGCAACTTAGCCGCACAGAGGTAGATGCTTTGGGACATTCAACAAAATCATTCAAAAACTTTTACCACTGGACCCAGCAAAAGTGCTGAGCTTTTTGGAGGTGTTGAAGCTAACTACTGGGGTACTTTAGTACAGAAGGAGGCAAAGTACAATAGTTTTTAAGACGCAGTGCTATAGTCAACCATAAATAATTTAATTAAAAAAAAAATGATTATTGAAAAGAGACACTGGTAAAGGATGAGGCCAGTTGAGTTGGGGGTTTTAAATTTCAAAATAAAACATCTATTAGACTCTCTGCTAATGATTGAAAAGGATAATATGTCAGTGGATTGAGTTTAAGCCTTCCTCTCAAATGACCACAATGGTCATTCACCTCCTTTGGTTTAAAAGAGGACGAAAGTTGACTCACGATCTAAAGCTGTTTAAATTTTAACTTTTCCCTATCGACTGTTCCAAACGAAATGAAATGTTAGATTCAACTAGCATTTCCTCAATCAGAACTTTGTTTAAAGTTTCTTCTTGTTAATAAATGTTTGTTGATTGTAAGAAAAGATTGATATCAAAGGACATGACGATCCAAATAACTGGATTTATTGAAGGATAAAAAAAAGTGAATAACATAGTCTCCACATATAGAAATTTAATAATATAAACAACGCGTTTCAAACACGTAGTGTTCTCCTTCAGGCATTACTAAAAAATAAAAGGATACGAGAGAGTTATCTACAGTTTAAAGTAAATTTACTTACCTAGATACCCTCTATTTCTTTGGTTCATTTTGTTTTGATTTCAAAATAAACATGTAAAATAACAACCAATGTTCATACAACAAAAATTCGAACCACATTATTTCTTAATAATATTGATTTTATATATATATCTAAAAAATTAAAGAAACGGTTCACAAGGACTTATAATACTTTAAATTTCACAAAACACGACACAGTAAAAAGAGAACTACACACTTATTTAATTCAATATTGCTCGAGACATTGAAGAGTCAACCGATGAGGGTGGTAATAGCGTAAAATTAAGAATCTAGCAGTCAAAGGTCGCAAAACGGAAAGGACAATACCTAAGTATAACTGAAATACAATAAATCAAATTTAGCAAAAGAATATAAAATTATAAAAAATAAATAACAAATTGAAGAATCAAAATAATGAAAAAATAAAAAAAAATTTTAAAATAAAAAAAAATAAATAAAAGACAAAATTTGACGCTTTTGATTTAAACCAGTTTAAATCTTCTAGTCTTTCTTCTCCTGATGACAAACATCAGTTTGAAATATTGAATTTAGTAAGTGTGTATTTTCTCTTTTTTCTGTATCGTGTTTTGTGTAATTTAACGTTTTACAGTCGGTGTGGACCGTTTATTCAATTTAGTATATATATATACAAAATTGTCACAATAACACGTGATAATTAATGGTGAGTTACCTGAATATATATATATATATATATGTGTGTGGTGTGTGTGTGTATGTGTGTATATATATATATATATATATATATATGATGTGTGTGTGTGTGTGTGTGTGTGTGTGTGTGTGTGTGTGTGTGTGTGTGTGTGTGTGTGTGTGTGTGTGTGTGTGTGTGTGTGTGTGTGTGTGAGTGAGTGAGATTGAGTTTACGGCTTATTGTTTTTTTAATTAATTTCTTGGATAACTTTTCCAAATCCCTTAAGAGCCTTTTAAATTCACCAGAAACTAGGTACATCAACTCACATACGTTTTGTTTTCAATGCTTTTATTTCTTCCGACGTTTCGGTCGTCTTCGACCATCTTCAAGGTGTAAAACGTATATATATATATATATATATATATTATTATATAATATATATATGTATAAAGATTTCACAGAAACACGTGAAATAACAATCAATGATCAAACCACAATAAGAAATGGGAAAACAAGACTAAGATCTTTCAACCGTAACAAGCGGTCTTCGTCAGAGTCAAAAACCTCAGTTGGGTTTTTGACTCTGACGAAGACCGCTTGTTACGGTTGAAAGATCTTAGTCTTGTTTTCCCATTTCTTATTGTGGTTTGATCATATATATATATATATATATATATATATATATATATATATATATATTATATATATATATCAAGAGACTCTCCGCCTCTTGATGACGACGATGGTCGAAATATACAAGTGAGTTATTCTTGTGTCCATCTGTGTGCTATCCTCTTTTAATTGGTTTTATATATATATATTGGCTGACTTCAAGACTTAATAAACAGAAATATAAGTCGATGCGTAGTTGCACATCAGTTTGTATCAATATCCTTCTTAATAATATATTAACTTGATGATTCCTTTTTAAAATTACCATTTCAGATACAATTAAAAACTTTCTTTTGAACATCAAAATTGCCAGGTAATTAGCCCTCACTAATAGACTGGAAAAGTGTTTTTCACGCAATATACTTTCAGGAATTTTCAATCAAAAAGTTTTAAGTTAATTCAAAAAGAACTTTATCACTTTAATGTTAAACTGAAAGAGTTGCTTAAAGCAATAGCAGAATTTTATAATTATTCATATTATACTGAATCAATAGAATAGTTTAAATATTATTGAAAACAAAAAAGAAAAAATATTTACTCTGTAATATTTGATATAGGTTTTGGACCACTGATTTTTAAAAGTTCCAAGGTTCTTTTCATATATCTATTTCAATAAAAATGATAGAGTAAGGCTCACAATGCATCGGAAGCAGTGGTTCCCAACCAGGGGTGCTTGCACCCCCAGGAGGTGCGAGACATCTGCAGATTCATTCGCAGATTCTGACAGACTCAGGGGTGCGAGAAGCAGGGCTGAAACTTCTAAGAAATTTGGAAACTTTGGAAGAGTATTGGTGCTCGGCTATAGTTTCATTTCCAGGGCTTTGTGAAGCTGCACTTGCGGTGCTCATTCCATTTGCGACAACATGGTTATGCGAGTCAGGATTTAGCACCCTTTTGTCAATTAAGACAAAATCCAGAAATCGTTTGAATGCACAGGCAGACATGTTGCTATCAGCAAGATAGTTCCACGATTTGAAAGACTAATAAGCATGAAACAGGAACAAAAAAGTCATTGAGTTGAAATGCATTAGCAAACGTTTTGAATGTCAGCCTTTTGATTCTATTATCTTTTACATATTTTAAGTAAGCAATTATTTTTTGTCAGTTATATTCAAATGTAGATCTGGGATATCCTTTCTAGTCCATATGTTTGATTTTTTTACATATTAAAAAAAGTAAATTATTTTCTAAGTATTTCGAAGCTAGTTCCAGATTTTACTGTTTTACAATAACAGAACATGTTATTATTTTTGTAAAGTTTGTTCAAATATCAATCTGTGATGTTTGTTGTCACAAAGTCTTATTTTTTTTACATATATTTCAGTAAAATAAATATCTAATTTTGATAAAATTTTTTATAATTTCATATCTTTTATTCTTGAACAAAAAATAAAATGTAGGGGGTGCGAGGTCAGAGCAAAATTTTTTCAGGGGTGCAGGAGTAAAAAAAGGTTGGGAACCAGCGATCGGAAGGAACGGGAAAGTTCTAAATAACACTAATTCTCTCTAAAATAAGGAGTTTAGGGCTAATTGCATTGGCTGTAGCATCTCAGGAATTGACAACTTCTTCCAGTTGTCAAGAGAGGAACTGATGCTGATATCTATAATGCTTGCATCAGTCTTACTTGTGGCGCAAGTTTACTAAATTCCATTTAACTAAGCAATATGAGAGTACAAGAAGAAAATGTGGAATACTCTAACTTTCTGATAAATATTGATGAAGACAGAGTTAGTTGAAAAGAATGAAAATAAAGAGGTTTTTACTGCCCGAAAAGATTGGTGTATTGTATTATGTATGTATTGTATTTTACTGCCAAAATTGATTGGTGTATTGAATATATTTTCTCTTCATTCGGCAAACAACAAATATTGTTCACAGAAAATTCTACATAAGTTCTATTTAACGAGACAGACAGTGAAATTATCATAGGTTCATTGAACAATTTCCAGGAGAAATTAAACAATATCTGCCATACAACTCGGTTTGTGTAGGAACAGAACCCACACATTACCCTCAAGAATTTCTTGACTCACTAGAGTTGTCTCGATTGCTCCAACATAAGCTAGAACTCAAAAAGGAAGCTCCTGTCATGTGTATGTATGAGAAACATTGATCCCCGCGATATGTAATGGAACAAGACTAATAACTGAGGAGCTTTATGATAATGTCATTGTTTATAAAATTATCGCATCACGGTTTCCATAATAAATAGTTTTAATTACAAGATTGAAAATTGTTTTATCTGAAGAGGACAACATTTCTTTTTCAAGGATTCAATTTCCAATTCAGTTAGCATTTGCCATAACTATTCATAAGTCTCAAGGAGAGACTCTGCATGAAGTTTTAGTTCATTTATGTAAAACAGCATTTCAACATGGCCAATTACATGTTGTTTTCAGTAGTATCAAACAGAAAGAAAAACATTAAAGGCTTTTTTTGGAACAATTCAAATTGTGCAATAAATGTAAATAAAAAGAACTATCTTAAAAATATGTATCATTATCCTCATTTATTAAAATTTAATTAATTTTGAGTTTATCTGCATTTATATGAAAAGGACTGCATTAAAAAGGAAGGTGTTGGATGATCCAACTACTCACGGGTAGTCTACGGATTTTATAAATTGAAGTAGTTTCAAGGTCAAGTGAAAGTTATTGAGGCGTAATTATTTATGATGTGAAGGTAGAAAGAGAAAGAGATAAATGCGTGAAAGTGTGTGCTGGGGGGGGGGGGGGGGGTGCCTGTCGTGTTTACATTTCACACAATTAATTAGCCATTAGAACAGTTTTTATTTACAACTAGACTACCTTTGACCCCGTCGAGTCATCCAACACCTTCCTTCTTAATGCAATCATGTTCACGTAAATGCAGATAAACTATAAATTAATTCATTTCTAATAATTAACATATTTTTAAAATAGTTCTCTTTATTTACTTTTTTGGAGACCGTCTCCAACCGTCTCTGAACCAGTGCACTTGGTTTCCCTCTCTTATCTCTCTCTAAAGACGGTTCAAACAGAAAATTAGAGACTGTAAGTGAGTTCTTTTGATTTCTCTATGTTTCTTTGTCTATATTGAACTATATTTGTCCGTTTTGGATCGTAATTCCAACAAAACAGTATATATATATATTATATATATATATATATATATAAAACGATTTCACATAAACAGTTCGGTTTTTGACTCTGACGAAGACCGCTTGTTACGGTTGAAAGATCTTAGTCTTGTTTCCCATTTCTTATTGTGGTTTGATCATTGATTTTATATATATATATATACACTAAGAAGGTCCACCAGATAAAAAGTAGAGAAAAGAGGTCTATAGGTATAACAGGGTTGAGAATCACTGATCTAAAGTGAAAAGGAATCGACTAGGTAAAGTCGATTAAGAAGACAACCAAAACAAAATCGATTATCATATTTCTATAGCCTTAAAGGAAGTATGAAGTGTCAATTTTCTCTCCTTGACAATGGAGCAATTTCAAAACCAGTTTAAAAGATAGAATACAGGGTCTTTATTACCCCCCCCCCCCCCCTTCACGTTTGCATCTTTCTATAACGATATTTACTCACTTGGTGGTAACACTGATTTTCAAACGTATTAGATATCTGTCAGTAGATCAATTCACTGATGATATAGATGATAAAACATTGGAGTAAGTTAGGTGCTATAACTATGTATATTTGATTTTAAGAAACGTTTTTCTATAGTTCTCTTTTAAATGGTTTCCCTTATAGTTTGACGTGTTTACCAGATAAACTGCTTCATTTTTGTTTATATATATGGTATATATATTGTTAAAAATAGCAGCAGCTTCTGTTCTCATGTTTTTTTTGAGCTGGTGGCCTCAGTCTTGCGGGCGATTCTTCTATCTTGTGGTTGGAGCTTCCACATCAATTGTCTAAGGGACACTAATTCATACGAGCTTTCGACCATAATTACGTTGGTCATCATCGGGTAAAATCTTCTTCTGGAAGGATGCTTATATAAACTTCATTAGTGGATGTGATTTTTGATTGGTCCAATATACTTGCCTTATTGGTCAATCAGAGTGCAGGTTTCAGTTTTCGTTCTTATTCCATTTCATTCTAGGCTCTATGTTCTTGTTTGTTGGAATGACGAACATTTCTTTCACCTGAAGATTAATTGAGAGGTTTCTTTCTTTAATATATAAAGCCTCTAAAATATGTAGTTTATCAACATTTTCCTCTCGTTGGATAATGCTAGTACCTTGCACAAGCATTTCTCCGGTTAACTGCACATTGTGCTTTTCATGGGCATGTGTCCTTGGAGCGCCAGCAGCCAAATGAAGCGTTAATCTCCTGGAGAGCTTTGTTGTAGTCAACCTGATGTACTTTGAGTCATACAAGCTTTCGACCATTATTACGTTGGTCATCGTCGAGTAATATATATATATATATATATGGTTACTTGCCGTTGTGTCTACAACGTACTCAGTCTCCTTTTCTCTTTTCTCCTAAAGACGGATGAGTCTCTAAGTGTGTTTCCTTACTATGTAGGTTACTCTTCTTGAATTTTGAACTCATATAGACATATATATATATATATATATATATAGTTCAATATAAACAAAGAAACATAGAGAAATCAGAAGAACACACTTACAGTCTCTAATTTTCGGTTTGAACCGTCTTCAGGAGAGATAAGAGAGGGAAACCAAGCGCACTGGATCAGAGACGGTTGGAGACCAACAGTGTTGCCGCATGCGCGCCCGTTCACAGAAAATAAGGTAGACAGGAATCAATTTATAATTAATTTATAATTTATAATTACATTAAATTAATGGAATATGAATACAATAAATATATAAAAAAGAAAAAATTGAAAAAATAAGGGAAATTGATACAGAGAAATTGATACATAAATAATATTTTTTATATATTTATTTTTTCAATTTTTTCTTTTTTATATATTTATTGTATCCATAGCTTAGTCAGTACTTTTGTTTATGTATCAATTTCTCTGTATCAATTTTCCTTATTTTTTCAATTTTTTCTTTTTTATATATTTATTGTATTCATATTCCATTAATTTAATGTAATTATAAATTATAAATTAATTATAAATTGATTCCTGTCTACCTTATTTTCTGTGAACGGGCGCGCATGCGGCAACACTGTTGGTCTCCAACCGTCTCTGATCCAGTGCGCTTGGTTTCCCTCTCTTATCTCTCCTGAAGACGGTTCAAACCGAAAATTAGAGACTGTAAGTGTGTTCTTCTGATTTCTCTATGTTTCTTTGTTTATATTGAACTATATTTGTCCGTTTTGGATCGTATTTCCAACGAAAAAAAGTATATATATATATATATATATATATCAATGATCAAACCACAATAAGAAAATGGGAAAACAAGACTAAGATCTTTCAACCGTAACAAGCGGTCTTCGTCAGAGTCAAAAACCCATCTATTGGTATACTTTACAAATAATGGCATTTTAAAAAAAGATAAATGAAAAATAAATTCTCTCAACGTAAGTGAAGTAAAATTAATGACTCCAGACGTAAAATCTCTTTATATCATAGAATAAACCTGACGAGTTTTCCTACGAACATCCCAGTTCAATTTTTGGAAATCTTATTGTTGTTTATACAATATTTTTTTTTCATTTCACGTATTAGTGTTAATCCTTGTTATACATACATATAAAACAAATTTTATTTATCTGGAATCGATCAGTTTTCCAGGTTCAAATCCAACTTTCAAAGCCAACGTTTTGTTTGAAAAATTGTATTTGGAACTTTCGTTTGTTAGTTTTAAATATGCTTGATTGTGTATATACCTTTAATTGATGTTTCATTTATTTATTTAATAAAATAAATGCATTTACTTTTATATTATTTGTTGTTTTACTAAATATACTTATTGTGTATACATCTTAATTTATGTTAAGAATACTACATCAAAAGCTTGGGGCCATATAAAACTTGGGGCTTTCTTTTCATGGTTTAATAACAAGAAACAGGAATAACAGTTATTCCTGCCAATCACACTCAGTGAATGTATATTATTAACTGTCGCTATAATTTTTTAATCCTGGGTGATACAAGGGGTCAAGGGTTGTCTAGAATACATATAAAGAGAATAGAGTTCAATGTTCATAAAGAAACATAGAGAAATCAAAAGCACACTCTTACAGTCTCTAATTTTTGGTTGAACCGTCTTCAGGAGAGATAAAAGAGGGACACCAAGCGCACTGGTTTAAAGACGGTTGGAGATGGTTGGGTCTCCAACCGTCCTCCTCCTGAAGACGGTTCAACCAAAAATTAGAGACTGTAAGTGTGTGTTTTTAATTTCTCTATGTTTCTTTATGTACATTGAACTGTATTTGTCCATTTCAGATCGTATTTTCATCGAAAAATTATAAAGAGAATAGAATATATCGAGATGGAGTTACCTTCTTCAAATTCAAATTCAACTTTAAAATTAAATTAAAATGTTTCCATTTTTATTCAAAATCTTTTTCTCAGGCCTACAAAAAAGAGAAAAAATAACATCACGTGTAAAATAAACATACAAACTAGATCAAAAGATGTGTAATTTTTTAAAATTAGTTGTTATCTGCTATTTTACAGATAAATATAAAATTTGATAAATTTTTAGAAAAAACAAACAAAACTTACATAAAGTAGTAGTATTAAAATGAAATGGAAAAAAGAACTATAAATTATATAACTGAAATAAATTGAAGATTGCTTGTGAGGGCGCGTGGGAGGGGGGGGGGGGCTCGTTAACCACGTAAGGCGGCTCATTATGACTCATATTGCGTGATTAACTGAAACGCGTAATTTAAACTGGCCTATAAGTCAAACTAATGTGTAGCAGGGGGTTAGGCTAACTCAGTGGTAACATGCTCGCATCTGAACTGGTAGGTCCAGGGTTCAATACCCACTGTGGACATCGATTAATTCCGTGGGAGGTGAATAAATCTGAATAAGTCGTCCCTAGGAGGGGACGTTAGGCCGTCGGTACCGAGCCTGTATGATGTCAGGTACTTGTTAAGGATCACTACTTTTTGTACATTTGAATTAAGTAAAATTTAGATATAGTTTTTTAAAGTTTATTATATTTGTTTGTGTAAGTCAGTTAATTTAATTTAACAATTTATTTATGATTTCAATTATACGTTTTTGTTATAAGCACGTCATCCCTCAGAGAGGACGTTAAGCCGTCTGTCCCGATGTCAGGTACTCGTTAAAGATGTGTACTCGAAATGCACTTGAGTTAGGCAAACTTTAGGACTCTGAATGAAGAATCAATGTTTATTGTGTGGTATAGGGGCCAGCCTAGCTCAGTGTTAACGTGCTCGCCTCTGGACTAGCAGTCCGGTGTTCATTCCCCACCTCCCCTTTGATTTATTCACGCAGGAAGTGAATAAATCTGAGTACGTCGTCTCTTAGAGAGGACGTTAAGCCTGTTTTGATCTACGGGTTCCTCGGCATTTTGGTGCCATAACCGCTTAGTAAAGCCAAGCCGCCTTGTTGACAAGTTGCCCTTTATCCACCTCCATTGAAACATGGAGATGCCCAAGGTGGACCTCGCGAGGGCGGGCAACGTAATGCTAAGCACGAATTCTAACAGTTACTCTGCAAAACGGTACCTAGGCCACGAGTAATAGACAAGCTAAAGCCCAGGTAACGTGCGGAGATGATAACCGATAAGGTACTCAAAATTCCCTTATCGGTTGCACTTTAACTAAAGAACACATATAACGAAGACATATAAATACACAATCAAGACTAACTCAACTTATCGCTACGCCTCAGGGTACTGAAATATTCCCTCGAGGTGGAAACTAAACTAACTTATAACTAAGAAACACTGAATACTAAAAGAAAAAACTAATATAATGTCCGACAAGGTACTCGAAATTCCCTTATCGGTTGCTTAAACTAAAGGACACAGGACATATAAATAAACATACAGAACGAGTACAACTTACGTTAAACCCTCAAGGTACTGGGAATATTCCCATGAGAGGAAAAGACTAAAATAAATTTATCACTAATGGTAACTAGCCAAGACTAAAAACTAAACCACAACATCCAGAGGTCCCTGTCACTAGAGGGTAAGGGTCTTCCTTCTCCTCCCCACATGGTAAACATACTTCAGAAATTGGCCAAACAAACCTCCCGACATACTCTGGGCATACAGCCTATCAACAAACAAGCCGCAGTTCATCTCAAAGTCGAATCTAAAATCAGCATATCTTGGGAGAGGATGTTAAGCCGTCAGTCCCTTAACCTGTACGATGTCAGGTACTCGTTAAAGAACCCTATTTGAAATTCACTTGATTTAGGCAAAATTTGTTACTATCAGTGTAGAATCTGTAGAATCACCGATCAAAGCTGGTAAACGGCTGACGTTATCACCCGCTAGGGGATCGGTTTAAACAAAAAAAATAATAATGTATGGTATCACAAAGCGCCAATGTTTGGACTATGTGTCCAACGACCAACGAATATAACCGCGCACTATAGTGCACATCGTAACTAGCAGTTCCAGACCAGAGGCCTTCTACAGCTTGATTACTGTGCTACTATAACTTGGAATGTCAGTAATTCATGTCAGATATTAAGTTAGTCTGTACAGTAATGATGTCGTATTCGCGGTCATGTGGTCTTGTTAGTCATAGTTTTCAATGCTTTTAGTCATAAACTGGAAAGGTAGTCAGATAGTCACTGGATGAAGTAATTATTCAGTTATGTTGAGGAAGGTTGGCGACAGGATTTAGAGCTTGTACAAGGAAGTTTGGATGACTAGATAGTTTCTTGTCTTCATTAATGTGTGTTCTCTTGTGAAACAGCCACTGCAACCTAAAGGCTTGCATACTACTACTACTACTAAGTCCAACAGAATAACCAGAATTTAGAATTTTAAGTATGACAAAACCAAAACTGCTTGTTGTCTTTTGTTTTCATAGGGTCATTATCCTGTTGATAGCTCTCTCTGTTTAATATTCATTAAAAAAGAAGAAATGGTCCTCCCGATACATAAGAGAAGCTCGTTATAAAAATATCATCTCCATTACACTTACTACCATTAACAAAAAAAAAAAAAAATCGATAAAGACAGTTGGTTTTTAAGGCGGATATTGCTTTAATGGTTTCTATCTGTACTTTAAATGGTACTATAAAATATTAATAATTTTATAAGGATTAATGATTAAACAGAAGATCATTTATATTTTAAATGAAGTCATTATTTGATAAACTGTTAAAAAAAACCCTTAAGGCTTTTAAAGGTTTACTTCTTGATGAGGAAAAAGTAGAAGAAAAACTCTTTGGGGGAGACGTCAAAGGGTTCATCGACCGATAAAAAGTGACTCACTTTATATTGAATATATATGTATATATATATATATATATATATATATATATATTATATGATGTAATTTTTTTTTTGAGGTTTGAGGTCCAATGATTTAAACTAGTCCTTTTGCCGACGTTTCGACATATATTTATGTCATCTTCAGGGCTACAACATGATTGTTCTACAATTAGCACTACTATTACTACTATTTGGTAATTTGTTACATTTTAATCTGCACAGAAACAAAGAGGAATTTATTGATAAATCAGATTAAAATGTAACAAATTACCAAATAGTAGTAATAGTAGTGCTAATTGTAAAACAATCATGTTGTAGCCCTGAAGATGACATAAATATATGTCGAAACGTCGGCAAAAGGACTAGTTTAAATCATTGGACCTCAAACCTCAAAAAAAAAAATTACATCTTATAAATATTGGGTCAAGAAAACAATTCAGGATGTATATATATATATATATATTTGAATACTGTAAGTGTTCTTTTTATTCTTTTTTCTGTGTCGTGCTTTATGTAATTTAAAGTTATATATACTTGTAATAGAGTTATACCAAGAAAAGAAAATGGAAAATTTGAAAACGAAAACGGAACTTATCATAAAAAACAGTCAACCGCCCAGACTTTATGGGACAGTAAAAACACATAAAGAGAATTATCCACTCAGACCGGTAGTCAGTTTTATAAATAGTCCTACATATAGATTAGCTAAGTATGTAAAAAACATCTTACAACACATTAGCACTAACAAATACAATGTAAAAGATTCATTTACCTTCAAAAATTCTATTAAAGATCAGATAATACCAAATGGATACATTTTAGCCTCATTAGATGTTAGTTCATTATTCACTAACATCCCAATTGACATGGTGGAAAAAATAGTGAAAGACTCATGGAATAAAATTTCAGAACGCACCAAATTAACTATAATAGACTTTATGAACATTATTAGGTTATGCACATCAGAGGGTTATTTCCTATATGATAATGAACATTACAGAATTATAGATGGAGTAGCAATGGGTAGTCCATGTGCCCCCATTTTGGCAGATTTAGTGATAGATTACCTTCTTGATACAGTAATTAATGTAATACCTTTTCCAATGCCTTTCATTTATAAATATGTAGATGACCTGTTTTTAACAATTCCCCAAGAGTTGGTTGATACAGTACTGGACCATTTCAATTCGTTTCATTCAAAATTAAAGTTTGTAATAGAATTAGAAAAATATCGTAGCCTCCCATTTCTAGATACAATAGCCTAGTTGTCGATTGGTGGCGTAAACCACAAAAATCTGATAGATACCTAAATTTTTTATCCCACCACCCTCTAAAACACAAAATTAACACTGCATTAGCATTGAAATATAGAGCCATACATTTATGTGATAATCAATTTATAAAGAAAAATTTAAATATAGTAAAAAATATATTGAAACAAAACAATTACCCGCACCATTTAATAAATAAAATAATGCGATCAACAGTTAGTAACCATAATGAAATAACTCCACAGGTAGACACTAATAGAAATATAACATCGGACTTAAACACTGAAGAAGGTAATGAAATAAATCAGCACTCCAGTAATAATGGCCTCACCAACTCACCACAGTATAGATCAGTGACATATGTGAAAGGACTGACAGAACAGATTGGAAAAATGCTTAAGGAAGCTAACTTTAAAATAACATATAAAGTAAAGAAAAAATTAAATACATGCATTTTTACGAACACCAAATCACCTATCAACAAACTAATTAAAAGCAATATAATATATTCTATTCCTTGCAATAATTGTAATAATGTATACATAGGTCAAACTAAACAATATCTAAAAGATACTTTAGTAACACTAAAGTACTTAAATTACGCGGGAGGTGAATAAATCTGAACTCGTTGTCCATCTGACAGGACGTTAAGCCGTCGGTACCGAGCCTATACGGTGTCAGGTACTGGTTAAACATACTTGAGTTAAGTAAAATTTTAGACTCCCAATGTAGAATCTTCATTGTGTGTTATCACAAAAGGCCTAATGTTTGGCCTATATGTGTTCCCTTGATGGTACAGCTACTTCAACCTAACCTAACCTCTTATAACCCACCTAGAAATAATTTGTTATGTAAGTTTTTATTCTGAAATGGTTAATATATACAGCTTTTGATGAAGTTTTCGAGTGTCTAAAGACGTTTATTGAAATCAATTCGGATAATCGAATACAATGAAGGAGAGGTGACTTTGCAAATTAAAGACACTTAGACTGATCTAGATTGTACACCTGTGCAGATTGAATTCAATTAACAAGTCTCAGTTTACAGCAGAGGAGAGACAAGGTGAGCAGATGCTCTTTAGAGGTTATTTCATTTTGCCAAGTCATTTCAAATTCAATGCATATTCATGGGATGTTTCTTTTGTATAACAATTTAACTGGAGAACCATTGGAAAGTTAGTTTTAGCAAAACAAACTGATATATATTCGCTCGAACGCACACACACACACACACACACACACACACACGCACGCACACACACGCACACACACACTCACTCACACACACGCATACACACACGCGCGCACACACTCACTCACACACACACACACTCTCTCTCACACACACACACACACACACACACACACACACACACACACACACACACACACACAGTGGCAGATTCATTGGCAAAAGCTGCATCCAGGCAAAACAACGAACCACATTACACTGGCCTCCCTCTGTCCGCAGTTCTTGCATGGGCAACAAAACGAGGTATTCAAAAGTGGCAGGTACTCTGGACAAACTCAATCACTGGTGCAACTACAAGAGAATTTATCCCCTCAGTTGAGAAAAGAAAAAAGTTAGACCATCTAGCCATAAACTGGAAACTAACACAAATCCTAACCGGTCATGGGAGATTCCAAAGTTACCTCCACAGATTTCAAATAAAAAACACTGCAACTTGCTCCTGCGACAATACAACTCCACAAACTGTAGACCATCTGCTATGGGACTGCCTGAGCTTGTATCCTGCCAGAACAGCTTTAATACGAGAAGTAATGGCGAAGGGTGACACATGGCCACCACCAAAACATAAACTGATAGAAAGTGATTATTATTTTAACTTTGTAGTATATATTTCAATCATATTTAAATTTATAGAGTAACTCGTAGAAATACGTAAAATATTTAAATGATAAAAATAACATAATTATAAGATGTAAAAAAAAAAAAAATGTAGCTTGTTAAATCTTTAAAATAAAACACCGAATTGTAAATAGAAAATTTTAGAGTTGTGAAAGTTGTAAACGTTATAATTTAAATGTACAACACTATATAATTAGAATTAAACTAACAAAACTGTATAGCCATAAGAAGAAAATTGCGTATATAAATACATATTGTGGAGCATGTTGTTATTTAAATAAATTCCCCCATGGCAGGGGTACTGCCCGTGGGAAAAAAAAAACACACACACACACTCACTCACACACACACACACACACACACACACACACACACACGCACGCACGCACGCACGCACGCACACACACACACACACACACACACACACACACACACACACACACACACACGCGCGCGCACACTTTGATTATTTTTTTATTAATTTCAACTTCTATTTTTTGATATTTTTTTATTTTCATTAATTTTTAGTCTTCATTGAATATTTTTTAATAGCTTTTATTACCATTTAATCTGAAGAGGGTACGTACAATAGTTTTTTTTTAAGATGCAGTGTTATAGTCACCCTCAAATAATAAAAATAAAATAAATAATACCATTTAATTTAATACTGTAGAATATATTTTGACCCATCAAGTCACTAGTTCTTTGATATCTTTCTCCATAGTACAAGAATAATCTTGTATATTTTCTTCTCTAATACTAACGTACTATACTATATCATTACGAGTTGTATATTTTTATTTTTTACTGTAATTACAATTGAATATTTTTTTATATTTTTTTAATTTTTAATTGAACATTTCAGTACCCCGCAAAACACTGAACCCGCGAAAACTGAACTGCGAACTAGCGAGGGGTTACTGTAATATCATTAGTATAACTACAGCAATAATAAAAATTTTGAAAAGCAAAATTTTAGATTTCATGTAACGAAATAATCTCTTACAGGAGAACATGGTCTTTGTTCCAACAGCCAGTTGATCACTTAACATGGTTTTTCTGACCTCCTTCTACATTGAACATTTAAGACAAATTTCCCCATTTAAAACTTGAAAATATTTCTATTTCATCTGAAAAACGTCAGAAACATCTAAGAGAATTTGTAAATTAAGATGTAGGATAATTACATTTATTATTTTTCAAAGAATGTTTTCAATTATGAATTATGTTCTACACAACATAATTCATAATTGTGTAGAACAAGTTATGTAAGTAACTTTTCTACGAATGTAGAAATCCCAAGACGAATCCCAATAATCCAAAAAAATCTTGGTGTTTTATTTACGAATCCCAATAATCCAAAAAAATCTTGGTGTTTTATTTACGAATCCCAATAATACAAAAAAATCTTGGTGTTTTATTTACGAATCCCAATAATCCAAAAAAAATCTTGGTGTTTTATTTACGAATCCCAATAATCCAAAAAAAATCTTGGTGTTTTATTTACGAATCCCAATAATCCAAAAAAAATCTTGGTGTTTTATTTACGAATCCCAATAATCCAAAAAAATCTTGGTGTTTTATTTACGAATCCAATAATCCAAAAAAATCTTGGTGTTTTATTGAATTATTATACTGGGAATTTTATGGCTTCCTAGTTTTTAATAGAAATCACTTTTCCTTTTGTTTGTCAAAAATTATAAAAATCCAACTTTATTCTGAGCGGGTGTTTAAAAGCATTGTATAATAAAACAGCAAGAAATGCATAAAGTTCATAGAAGTGCAAGAAATCCAACAAGCGCATATATGTGCAATAACTGCATTAAGTGCATAACAGTGCAAGTACCATAAGAAAAAACATACAAGAACTGCATTAAGTGCAAGAGGCACATTAACTGCATTAAATGCAAGAACTACATTAAATTCATGAAATGCAGCAAAGGTATCAACATAAATGCGCTCAGTGCCACAACTGTAGCAAGTGCTTGCTTGCTTCTTCTAATTGTAGCATTTCTCTTGATAATATTAAAATTAACGAAATACGTCGTTTTCAAGGGTTTTGACTGTTTGATTGATAAATGTTTATTTTCTTTTCAGATGATCAAAATGATGCTGACCGTCGTAGCAGTCTTTTCTGTTTGTTGGCTTCCATTCAACATCATGGTGGTATGTATCCTTAATGTATACTAATAAAAAAAAACATCTAGAGTGGCCTGCACTCAACTTTACTACAAGTAAACATAATATTAAACTGCTTAACACTATAATGATTATTATAATAATCAAAATTATATAAACAATATATTATTAATATATATAAAAAGATTTCACATTAACACGTGAAATAACAATCAATGATCAAACCACAATAAGAAAATGGGAAACAAGACTAAGATCTTCCAACCGTAATAAGCAGTCTTCGTCATACAAAAACCCAACTGATGGGTTGTTCTCAGTTGGGTTTTTGACTCTTGACGAAGACCGCTTGTTACGGTTGAAAGATCTTAGTCTTTTTACCCCATTTCATATTGTGGTTGATCATATATATATACAAGATTTCACATAAACACGTGAAGTAACAATCAATGATCAAACCAAATATGAAAAGGGGAAAAAAAGACGAAGATCCTTCAACCATAACAAGCGGTCTTCGTCAGAGTAGTATATATATATATATATATATATATATATATATATATATATATATATATATAGGATAGAATATTAAAAGCATAATATAATATTAATAATTATATATATATATATATATATATATATATATTATATTTAAAATAGGAATATGAAAAATAATAATAATAAACACAAAAACAAATAAAATAATAAAAACTGAGGGATGAACAGAAGAAATGATACATAAATAAAAATTAAAATTAGTGGACTAAGCTTTAATAAAAAATAGAGAATAAGACTTAAAATAAAAGCATAAAAACTAGATGCACTGACAAGAAACTAATAAAATGAAGCATTATCTCTTAAGATTAAGGCCAGGTGCACTACGCTACGCGCCTGGTTTACCTTTCTTATCTCTCCTGAAGACGGTCAACCGAAAATTAGAGAAAGTGTGTGCTTTTAATTTCTCTACGTTTCTTTATGTACATTGAACTGTATTTGTCCATTTCGGATCGTATTTTCATCAAAAAAGTATATATATATATTAAAAAATATTAATTTTATACTTTTATATAAACAAAAATTTTCACTTTCAATATACGTAAATCAAAAATTTTTACATTTAATTACAAAATAAATCTGGAGTGGCTTACACTCAACTTTACTATAAGTAAACATAATATTAAACTGCTTAACAATATAATGATTATTATTAGAATCAAAATTATATAAACAATATATTATTAAAAATATATATACCTTATATAATATAATATATATATTATATATTATAAATATTATATATATTTATTAAAAAATATTAATTTTATATTTTTATATAAAGAAAAACTTTCACTTTTAATATAAGTCAAAATTTTTTACATTTTATTAAAAAAAAAATCTGGAGTGGCCTACACTCAACTTTACTATAAGTAAACATAATATTAAACTGGTTTACTACACAGTGATGTTTGTCTTCTCAAAAGCTTTCAAATACAATCATAAGACACCATTTTTACAGTTTTTTTTTTTGAAAAACTAGCTCATTTATTTTAAAAATTTGAACTTTTTTTTTTTATTTATTCCTTGGTTGATTAAACCATGAATGTCTACTTTTATAACACGCTACTGAACACAACGATTAATGCAGTGGTTTTCAAACTTGATGTTACTACGCCTCCCTTAAAAATATTTAATTATTTGCGACCCCCCCCCCCCCACCCTGAAGATTTCATAAAATAAAAACACAAACATTTTTACTCTTATAAAATTTATTCATAGTAACTAATGGAAAACGATATTTTATTATTGTTTTTAATGAGATGGATGTGCTTGTCTATTAGCACAAAGTTTATCAAATCTTGGTGTTTGTGACGGTATAGCTACTCGTAGCTCTTTTTCTACAACTAAACGAACTCGATATTTGGATTTCATTGTAGCCAAGACAGAAAATGAGCTTTTACAGAGAAAATTTTAGCAATAATTTGGAAAATTGTTCACTGTGGCTAATTTTCGCGGCTCCCTTTAGTCTGACCAGCACCTACGATAAGGGTAGTCCTTAAACTGTCAGTGTGTACGTACACACTGACAGTTTAAGGACTACCCTTATCCTTGTGGATTTGGTCATCCCCCTCCAAAGAGGGAAATACCCATTCCCCCGGGGCCAGGGCTCATTAAGAATGAGTACCAGTATAGGAGCATTTGCCAATAAATGCTCCCACCCGCTGGTGAGGGCCGGAGGTCTAGCTCCTCCTTGGTGTTATGCAGCGCGGCTCCCTTTAGACTAGTCCGTGTCTCCCAGTTTGGAAAACGCTGAATTAATGGATCAGATGAAAATGATTGTAAAATAACCCTTGTTTCGATTTTCTGTACAGTTTCTTCACTCAATATTCCTTACTAAAAAACCTACTATTTTTAAATTAACAACTCAAAAAAAAGCACATTTTCTTATAAATATATAAACGAAATTAATAAAAGTTTAATTTATCATATTTGACTTTAAGAGTTTCTAATTTAAACAAACTTGAGTGAAATTCAGCAGAAAAACAGATTAAAACTAAATTAAAAGTTCTCTGTATAGAATGGAATTAATGCCATGACGTTTTATAAACATCGGAGTTCTTACAGCGTGACGTGTAATAAATAGGAAAAATCAGAGAATGTTCAATATTTGATATGGTGTATGAACAGCATACATTATAACCTATCTTTACATATATGTAACTACAAGCCTACATATATATATATCTTCCTCTTCTCTTCTTCTTCCCTTCTTCTCCCTGACGACGAACTTCAGTTCGAAATATCGACCCAGTAAGTTTTCTCGCTTCTTCTATTTTTTATCTTTTTTCATTTATATATATATATATATATATATATATATATATATATACACTTTTTCGTTGGAAATACGATCCAAAACGGACAAATATAGTTCAATATAGACAAAGAAACATAGAGAAATCAAAAGAACACACTTACAGTCTCTAATTTTTGGTTTGAACCGTCTTCAGGAGAGATAAGAGAGGGAAACTAAGCGCACTGGTTCAGAGACGGTTGGACACCAAGAATGTTGCCATATGCGCGCCCGGTCACAGAGAATAAGGTAGACAGGAATCAATTTATAATTACATTTAATTAGTGAAATATGAAAACAATAAATAAATAAAAGAAAAAATTGAGGGACGAACAGAGAAATTGATACATAAATAAAAGAAAGGACTAAGCTATATAGAATAAAATAAAAAATAAAATAAAATAAAAACTTCAATATATATATATATATATATAAAGGTTTCACATAAACACGTGAAATAGCAATCAATGATCAAACCATAATAAGAAAATGGGAAAGCAAGACTAAGATCTTTCAACCGTAACAAGCGGTCTTCGTCAGAAGAGTTCGTCAGAGTTGGGTTTTTGACTCTGACGAAGACCGCTTCTTACGGTTGAAAGATCTTAGTCTTGCTTTCCCATTTTCTTATTGTGGTTTGATCATTGATATATATATATATATATATACACGAGTTCGAGATTAACAAAGAGCAACACACAAAGTAGGGAAACACACTTACAGACTCAAATTTTCGGGTAATCCGTCTTCAGGAGAAAAGAGAATGGGAGACCAAGCACGTTGTAGGCGCAACGGCAAGTAACCAACCCGGCAACCGCCAGTGCTGTCAACCGTACCCGGTCTTAAAGTATAAAATTAGGAGAAGATATAAACAGAAGCTCAGATAAGCAGTACTGGTTGGGTAAAACTATAAGTAGGTTTTTTCACCTACTTATAGTTTTACCCAACCAGTACTGCTTATCTGAGCTTCTGTTTATATCTTCTCCTAATTTTATACTTTAAGACCGGGTACGGTTGACAGCACTGGCGGTTGCCGGGTTGGTTACTTGCCGTTGCGCCTACAACGTGCTTGGTCTCCCATTCTCTTTTCTCCTGAAGACGGATTACCCGAAAATTTGAGTCTGTAAGTGTGTTTCCCTACTTTGTGTGTTGCTCTTTGTTAATCTCGAACTCGTATTGTGTCCAGTTTGGATCGTATTTCGTTTTATCAGTGAATATATATATATATATATATATATTATGTCCTAATATTTGTAATTTTTTTGGAGTGAATTTTGATATTCACTACAATCTATATATGCGGAAAATCACAATAAATAAACGCGTGATGCAATCAATGAAGTTTAAACCACAATGGAAAAAGGAAAACAATAGAAATAAATGCTCAGAGGCCTTTCAATGTATGTCATCAGGGAGTAAACCTGTTTGTAATGTTTCTACAGAGAATTTATTTCTGTTTTCCTTTTTCCATTCTGGTTTAAACTTCATATATATATATATATATATATATTATATATATAATTCGAAAAAACCATCCGAACCAGACACAAATCAGCTCAAAAACGAAGAAAAGCAACGCACAGAGAAAGAGACACACTTACAAACACAAATTTTCGGATGATCCGTCTTCAGGAGAAAATGAGTTTGTGAGTGTGTCTCTTTCTCTGTGTGTTGCTTTTCTTCGTTTTTGAGCTGATAAATATATATATATATTATATATATTATATATATATATATATATATATTATCTGTAAAGATTTTATATAAACACGTGAAAAGGTTTCACATAAACACGTGAAATAACAATCAATGATCAAACCATAATAAGAAAATGGAAAAGCAAGACTAAGATCTTTCAACCGTAACAAGCGGTCTTCGTCAGAGTCAAAAACCCAACTCAAAGTTGGGTTTCAGAGTCAGTTGGGTTTTTAACTCTGACGAAGACCGCTTGTTATGGTTGAAAGATCTTAGTCTGCTTTTCCATTTCATATTGTGGTTTGATCATTGATTGTTACTTCAGGTGTTTATGTGAAATCTTTTATATATATATATAAATATATATATAGTTCAATGTACATAAAGAAACGTAGAGAAATTAAAAACACACACTTACAGTCTCTAATTTTCGGTTGAACCTTCTTCAGGAGAGATAAGAAAGGGAAACCAAGCGCACTGGTACAGAGACGGTTGGAGACCAACAATGTTATCATATACGCGCTCGGTCACATGCGCATATGTGGCAACATTGTTGGTCTCCAACCGTCTCTGTACCAGTGCGCTTGGTTTCCCTTTCTTATCTCTCCTGAAGACGGTTCAACCAAAAATTAGAGACTGTAAGTGTGTGTTTTTTATTTCTCTACGTTTCTTTATGTACATTGAACTGTATTTGTCCATTTCGGATCGTATTTTCATCAAAAAAGTGTTATATATATATATATATATATATATATTCTCAAAAAAATTGTTCTTGACCTCTTCTATTCTATTTCATGTGGCAGGTTTTGTTTTTGAGGGTTAGGTCATATAAAAGTAAATAAACTCCTTCCTAGGCCAACGTTTCGATGTATTTGTACATCATCTTCAGGGCTAAAATTAGAGTAAGAACTATAATACATTTACCAATACAATCTACAACCTACATAGTGAACTAAATTATTGAGAACAGCACATATATACAAAAGGTTATTTTACAATCAGAGTTGTTAAGTACACATCTATTTCAAAATATCAAACACAAGAAAATTAGTTTTACCTTGGAAAGTGTGCTAATGGTTATTTCAGTTAAATGAGAATTAATTGGTTATAGATACGAAAAACACTACTTTGTTATAATCATCTATCATTTTAACAAACAAGGAGGGTGAACATATGAAGGTTATATAAAGAAAGGTTAGTTTATGACTTAAGGTTATAATCATACAATGATATACCATTGTTATTGTGACTGGGGATGTGAAAGAATGTTTGTATGAATATGGCTAAACTTTTCAATATCAGATCTAGAATTACAAGTGTTAGGAGTTTTCTGTATGTGTATCATTTCTTTTATTATTCTTTTTCCAGCTCCTGCTTCCATGGCAATGATTTTTAAATTTTTAAGGTCAAAGGTGTGATTTATTTTCAAATATTGAAGGAGTTTATTTACTTTTTAAAATAGCCCTCAAAAACAAAACCTACCACATATATTATATATATATATATATATATATATATATATATATATATATATATATATATTATATACATATAAGATTTCAAAATAAACACGTGAAACAAAAATTAACGTCCAAACCACAGTAAGAAATCAGAAAAAAAACCAAAATCTTTCAACCAAAACAAGCGGTCTACGTGAGAGTTAAATCTCAATATATATATATATAACACAATTAAAAGAAACGGTCCAGCGGACTTTTTTAAAATAAAATAAATTCAAAACGAAGGAAACACTCAGAAAGACACAGACATAACTCACATCGATATTTCGACCATCGTCGTCATCAGGAGGTGCGAAAAGCGAAGAGTCCCGCAGGTAGACAGGGCGGTACCTATATATATATATTTATATATATCAGATTCAATAATATATTGACCGTTTGATAGAATAGTTGTGGTATATAATCGGCATTCGGTCAACATAGCATAGCATAACATGGGAAATAAACCGATTCAATTCAATTATTTAGTTAAATTATAACACAATTGGACTAATAAATCTAATTATGTATTCTTAATTTTATAATGTAATCAATTTTTTTGTATTTATTGTAAAGAAACTATATTTCAGATTACGTTTGTAAGTTTTAGCTAAAGAACAAACCCTGAAACAAAATTATTTCTAAATACTTGAAGTTGAAGTGGAAGTATCGAAATACAAAACTAAATATGCTTGTTAAGTTTTAACTTAAAAATCTATACGAACAAAAATATTTCGTTTGTTTCAAAATGGTGGAACTTGCGTTATTTATTTTTTTTTGAAATAACTTCTATTTAACATTTAATATAAGGTAATGTATATGAAATATTGTATAGAATACATATTGAAATATATTTAAAGAATAGTGATGAAATACGATATCAAATAACATCTAAGAATAAATAAATTAATGAGAAGTAATGCTGACTTGTTGCTGGGGTGAAGTTCCCGTGGAGACTGGCACAGACATGCACCAGCTCTTACTAAAGAGTCCAAAGTTCACTTGTATTCTGCTCGCATATAAAATTCCTCACAGTGTTTCAAATAGCAATAATATCAAACAATCTTCCACTGTCTTATTCAAAAACAAATTATATTGACCAGTTTTCCTTTTTTACATTTTTAATTATTAACTTCTTAGTTTATATAAATTGATAGTGTTGTTGATTTAAAAGTAAATTTATATTTTTTTTATAAAAATTAAAGTTATAATTTAATTTTGAAAAATAAAAACATTTATGGAGAACTTCCTGAATTGATTGTAGAGTAAAAAGCTAAATAAATGGTCTCCACATATAAAAATTTAATCGTATAAACAACGCGTTTCGAACATGTAGTGTTCTTCTTCAGGCATTAACTAAAAAATACAATGTTATCAGAGAAGTTATCTCTAGTACAAAGTAAATATGGTACAAAATAAAAATAAAATATAATATGGATGAGAGTACCAACTTAAGGGTGATTGTCTTTGGTATTTTGTACTACGATAACAATATTTAATATCGTAAATATCGTATATTTACTGCATACTATAGAAAGCTCTCTGATGACATTGTATTTTTTAGTTAATGCCTGAGGAAGAACACTACGTGTTCGAAACGCGTTGTTTATACGATTAAATTTTTATATGTGGAGACGATTTATTTAGCTTTTTACCCTACAATGAGCAAATGCCACATATTGAACTATGTTAGAATTCCCGAATTGATTTATTCCATGAACATAATGAAATATTAGAATCGGTTTAGATTAAAACATGTTAACTTTACTATAAGTAACATAGAGTAGGGGGTCAGGTTAGCTCAGTGGTTAATGTACTCGCCTCTGTACTGGTAGGTCCGCGGTTCGATACCCCTCTTTGGTCCTCGATTTATTCACGTGGAAGGTTAATAAATCAAAGCCGTCGGTCCCGAGCCTGTACGATGTCAGGTACTAGTTAAAGATCTCTACTCTAAATACACTTGAGTTAGGCAAAATTTAGGACTCTCAATGTACGAGTAGAATCACCGAACAAACAAAAAGAGCTTAAAGAGCTGACGTTTTTAACCCACTGGGGGATTGATTAAAAACGACTTTGGAGTAGGCAGGATAATAGTTATTTAAACATTTAGACATATTTACACATTCTGTAGTTTTCTGAATTCAATTTTAACCATATTTGAGTGTATCTGGAGAGATTGTATTTAAGAAAGTTTTATAAAACTGTTTAATTCGTAAATTCAGTTGTGATTATGATAAGAACTGTAAAGCTTTTGTATAGAAACAAAATAACGGTAAAAGACTCTATTGTATATACAGTGGTGTAGTTACTATTTTTGCCGCCAGGAGTGGTCGTAAGATTGATAATCCGCCCTGGCCATTGATAATCCGATAATCTTCAAAATTCCAAAAAGTCCTCAAAATATTTATTTGTATCAATTATTATCAAGGATCTAATTTTAGACTGTTATTAGTTCCAGATTTTTATCTTATTACAGTACCCGTATAAGTATACTCGTATAAGAAAAAAAAAAACAAAGATTTTTCAAAAACAAAACTGCATAATTCAAATCATAAAAAAATGGTTAAATTAAATTAACTGGTTACACAAACAAATATAATAAACTTTCAACCACTTTAAAAAAATATTTTTGAAAAATTTAAGATACATTTATTTTTAATTTGCTAATATTTATTACACTAGAAAAATTTGCTAAAAAAACAGTATGGCACACATAAAACATAATAACAATATCTACGTTAAAAAGTCAGTTTGGTATTATATATCAAATGTTTTGTTAGATTTTTATTTTAATTGTTTTCTATTTTCTATTTTTATACCCCTTCAAATGCCGTCCCCCTCGCACGTGTCACCCTTCCGCACCCCTCTCAACCCCTCCCCGCACCCCTCCAGCACCCCTCATGCGCCCCTGCCCACACCCCATGCTAAGCCACTGCAGAGGTATTGGCTTTGTATGTTTTTTTGTTACCTTTTTATAATTTTTTTCTATTTTCTATTTTTATACCCCTTCAAAATGCCACCCCCTGTCATGTGCCGCTCGGGGTGGACCCCCCCCCCCCCCTTGCTACGCCACTGATATATGATTTTGCGATTCCTTTTGTATGATTCATAAGCCATAACAAATGGTCTTATTATTCTGAACAATATCTAAGCTGATTTTAGGCCAGCTTTCGAGTTTTGATCAAAACTATAACAAATATTAATTTATAATTTTTTTTTTCTGGTTTCAGTTGATCTGGCAAGAGCACCCCGAGCTGAGCAATTGGGAAGGAATACCATACCTGTATTTCGGGCTTCACTGGCTGGCCATGTCACACGCATGCTATAACCCTCTTATATACTGCTGGCTGAACGCAAGGTTTAGAGTGGCCTTTGCTTCGACTTTGTCTCAACTGAAATGCACCAAGCCTGGAAACCCAACGCAAGACCATTTACTGCATCGTGTCAACACCTCTACAACCTACATTAGTATGCGTCGAGCAAAGCTGGCACGTGAAAAACAAGTCTACTTGGAACACCAAATCTAATACACTTCTACAGTACATATATATATATATATACATCTGTATTGATACCGTCCCTAATCAATAAAACACCCAAACACACAGAGAAACTCTGTTAGTTCTTCCAAAGAGGTTCTTTGCAACCTGAAATGGAGGTCTTTAAACTATTTCAATTGTGAGATCATTTGATATGAATTACAAAAGAACATGATTTGAGGTTTTCAAAGAATCGTAAGAAAATGTGCAGTGGATTCAAAGAGAGTTTTCAATTTCTTTGCGCTTATAGGGAATTTTGAATAAAAAAACGTGACTATCTTATAGGACTTGCAAAACCATTTGTTATGGCTTGAAAGATTATGCGTAAAGAATTGCAAAACCATTTTTTATGGCTTGCAAAATTATTCGCAAAATATCGCAAAACCATTTGTTATGGCAAAGCAAGATTATTCCCAAAATATTGCAAAACCATTTGTTATGGCTTGCAAAATTATGCACAAAGAATTGTAAAACCATTTGTTATGTCTTCCAAGATTATGTGCAAACAATTTCAAAACCATTTGTTATGGCTTCCAAGATTATTCGCAAAAAATTGCAAAACTATTTGTTATGGCTTGCAAGATTATGCGCAAAGAATTTAAAACCAATGGCTTCCAATTAATTAAAAATCCAAAATTTTTTGGTGCTTTTACCAAAACAAAACCTTTTGGCTAGCAAGATTATACCAAAGAATTGCAAAAATTTTTATTGGCAAAAATTATACGCAAAGAATTGCAAAACTATTTGTTATGGCTTGCAAGATTATGCGCAAAGAATTTCAAAACTGTTTGACATGATTCTCTTATAATTTACATTGAGGTAGAAGACAATTTAGAATAAGTTATTGAAATAATAAACAAGACTACCTTATAGGAATTGCAATATCATTTATAAAGAATTGAAAAACCATTTGCAATAAGTCAGAAGATTTTTTGCAATGACGTATAAGATCACTTGTAATGAACACGAGATCATTTTGAATGTGTTACCACATTGATTATTTGCAAAGTATTGCAAAACCATTTGTAAAGAATTGTAAGACCGTTTACAATGACTTGTAAAATCATTTGTAATGAATGACAAGATCATTTTGAAGGAGTTGAAAGATGACTTGCAATAAGTTCCATCATTTACAAAAACAAATGATAAGAGCATCATTCTCCACACAAAAAATTAATGTTAAATCTAGCAACACGATTCGAACACTTCGTGTTCTTCTTCAGGTTTATATCTGCACCGCTGAGGGTGCTATGGCAACAGGGACCTACTAGGAAAGAGTCCTACAGTGCAGATGTAAACCTGAAGAAGAACACCAAGAGTTCGAAACGCGTTGTTAGTTTTTAACATAAAGATCTTTTGTTTGGAGTTGTATTTTTTTTAAATTCCCCTATCATAGATGTGCCAATAACATGATTTGCATGTATATAAACTTAAAGAAAACTGTACGTGTTTGAAAAACATTGATTATTAATATAGCAATGTTTATGTGAAGGCTGTTTCTGATTTCCATGTATAAATTATGTATTTAGTAAACCAAAATGATTGCATGAAAATCCTGTTGAATAATTAATTGTATTGTAAGGCAAGCATGTTAAACACGCGATCTGGCGGGAACTATTCTAAAACCCGCCAAAACTGATAACCAGTCAGTCTACTACTGTAAAAACAGGCATGAATGTGATTTTTTTTTTATTGTTTAAACCGATCTCCTAGCGAGTGATAACGTCAGCCGTTTACCGGCTTTTTGTTTGATCGGTGATTATACAGATTCTGTATTGGGAGTTCTAAATTTTGCCTAACTCAAGTGCATTTCGAGTAAAGATCTTTAACGTGTACCTGACATCGTACAGGCTCTGGATCGACGGCTTCATTTCCTCTCTGAGAGGCAACGTACTCAGATTTATTCACCTTGCGCGTGAATAAATCGAATACGGTAGGTGAGTATTGAACCCCGGACTACCAGCACAGAGGCGGGTACGTTAATCACTGAGCTAACCTGACTTTAACACCATGAATCTTAGAAAAGAAAAAAGAGGAAATGCTGTTTTAACAAATATATAAACAGAGGACAAAGGCATAAACTATTTCATAGCGGCTCTCTCAATGTGCATTCCTCAGAACTCTAAAGTTCTAATATCATCATAGAGAGTTTTCAATACTTGTTGATATCCTAATCGATCTGAATGTGTATTCCTCGGAACTCTAAAGTTCTATTATAAACATAGAGAGTTTTCAATACGTTTTGATATCCCAATCGATCTGAATGTGTATTCCTTGGAACTCTAAAGTTCTATTATAAACATAGAGAGTTTTCAATACTTGTTGATATTCTAATCAATCTCAATGTGTATTCCTCGGAACTCTAAAGTTCTATTATAAACATAGAGAGTTTTCAATACTTGTTGATATTCTAATCAATCTCAATGTGTATTCCTCGGAACTCTAAAGTTCTATTATAAGCATACAGAGTTTTCAATACTTGTTGATAGCTCAATCGATCTCAATGTGTATTCCTCGGAACTCTAAAGTTCTATTATAAATATAGAGAGTTTTCAATACTTGTTGATATCCTAACCGATCTGAATGTGTATTCCGGGGAATTCAAAAGCTCTATCTAAAGAACCGAGCCTTCACGATAATTGTTCTTATACCAATGGCTCTAGTGTATATTTATCAGAACTCCAAAGCTCTAACGTAAGCATTCAAGATTTCGATCCTATTTCTTTTCGTGCAAGCTCCCGATCTGAATTCCGTAGAACTCCAAACCTCAATCAAAAAGATCAGTGCCAGAGCAAGGGAGGTGGGGTCTGGCATTTTGAAGGATTAAAAATAGAAAAAGAAAAAAATTAAAATAATAAAAATCTAACCAAAATCTGCAACATTATACCAACATGAGTAATTTTAAGGTCGTAATTGATTCTATGTTTTATTTATGTAATAGTGATTTTCAACTGCACACATGTGTAAACCAACACCAATACAACTTAAGTAGACAGGAAGAAAGTAGCGCCTTATTCTTGCATATCAATAATGAAAATCATCATATTGATTGGACCGGAGCGAATGTTAGTAAATATGAAAAATCGATGTTGTTAAGAAATATTATCGAATCCTCGCTGATTAAATTTAATAAATAAAATATTTAAAACATTAGTAACGGTCTTTTCAAATTTGATTCTTTCTTGACGAGAGCAATAGCTTCATGCTTTTTTACTTGTTCTTCCTTTTTAAATACCACTCTTCCCTCCCACTCCTTTGAACCCCTCATCATGGTGAAGAGTTCTTCATTTATTCTTAGTTTATTTTTCTTACTTGACTTGAACCGGGCACTCATGTGACAACACTGTTAGTCTCCAAACGTCGCTTCACATGTGCGCTTGGTGTCCCAATCTCAACTCTCCTGATGACAGTTCAACCAAACATTAGTGACAGTATCTTTATTAGTTTATTTGTATCTTTATTCTGTGTCTATAGTTTACTGTGAAAAGTTTGTTGTCCTTATCGGATCGTTTTCCTGTTGAACATATATTATATTGTTTGTCACATTGACATGTCTCTGGCCCATTATATATGGAAATTACCTCCAGTACAACGAAAGTTAGTAAGAAAAATCGAGGCTATCAGCAGAAAGGTCGTAAATGCAGTAGCTGCTGCACATTTTAATTTCATTTGTTTACAAGAAGAACCGCTGCCCACTTTTACTAATATATATTATTTATATATATATATATATTTATATATATATATATCAATGATAAAACCAGAATTTGATATGGGAAAACAAGACAAAGATCTTTCAACCATAACAAGTGGTCTTCGTCAAGGTCTTAAACCCCACTGCTCCTAAGTTGGGTTTTTGACTCTGACGAAGACCTCTTGTTACGGTTGAAAGATCTTAGTCTTGTTTTCCCTTTTCATATTGTGGTTTGATTATTGATTGTTATTTCAGGTGCTCATGTGAAATCTTTATATATATATATATATATATATAGTTGAAAGTTGAATATATATATATATATATATATTTTTAT
Source organism: Hermatobates lingyangjiaoensis (assembly GCA_026182355.1). Classification (NCBI taxonomy): domain Eukaryota; kingdom Metazoa; phylum Arthropoda; class Insecta; order Hemiptera; family Hermatobatidae; genus Hermatobates; species Hermatobates lingyangjiaoensis. Next base: position 363,409 of record JAPFBL010000484.1, on the reverse strand, counting down.
ATATATATATATTTTATATAGTTGAATGTTGAATATATATATATATATATTATATATATTGTGAAGTTGAATATATATATATTATATATATATATATATACCATGATAAACGAAAAACGGTCCGGCAGGACAGATAACAATTAAAATAAGCAGTGACACATAAACTGAAACACAACAACGACTCACTTTTCAATATTTCGACCGCCATTAAGGTCGAAATATTGAAAAGTGAGTCATTGTTGTGTTTCAGTTTATGTGTCACTGTATATATATATATAACTAGTTGAAGTTACAACTAGAGAACACAAAAAAGGGGACTTACACTCACGCTTTTCGATCATTGCTGTCTTCAGGAAGGAGGAAAAGAAAAGGAGGAATAACATTAGGAGCGGAGACGTGAATGCGTCCACCGACCGATGCAATCACCGATATATATATATTTGAATGTTTCTTTATCTCGACATATATTTAACACTCCTTTTATTTTTTATCGAGGTTTGATCTCGCTTCAAAAAAATGTCGGCTTAAAGTTGAAGCTAGGCCAAACCTCGATAAAAAAGATAAATAGTTATATATATATATATATATATACTACCCTTGTCCTCCCCACACCTCATGCACATCGGTTAATTGCGTTTACCGTTCGGACTGCACCCAGTGTGATGCATTCTATGTTGGTATGGCCTCTACGCAGCTCAACTTGCGTAGAATGGTCACAGGGCTTCTGTTGGTCAACGCAAAAACCTCCCTATTGCTATCCACTCTAATTCCCATGGACTGGATTTTAATCACTGCTTCCGGGTCCAAGTCCTTAATCATATCCCTGTTCCGTCTTCTCGGGTTACTTTAAGAGCTTCAGAGGAGGCAATTATCTGTCTTCTCAAAGCTCGCTCTCCTCCTGGCCTTAACTTGTACCGTTAATTTAATTATTTTTTTATTTTTTTTTATTTTTTTTATTTTTATTATTTTATTTTATTTTTTATTTTTTATTTCTTTATTTTTATTTTTTATTTTTTTTAAATTGTTTATTGCTTCATTTACCTTTCTTCTCCTTCTGTTATTTTTATTTGCTTTTATTTGTTCTTTTTAGTTATTTTTCTCTCTGTAGTTAGTAGCTTACCTAGGACGGCCGACAGAGTGCGTGCGTGTTCGTTTGCATTTGGCCTACCTCTCAGTTAGCTTCAGCTACTCAAAGGGACTACTTCTACCCGATGACGACGACTGTCGAAATATCGTTGTGAGTCTTTTGTGTGTATCTTTATTTGTTTTTTCTCTTTCATGTGTTAACTATATATATATATAAAAGATTTCACATAAACACGTGAAACAACAATCAATGATTAAACCACAATAAGAATGGGAAAACAAGACTAAGATCTTTCAACCGTAACAAGCGGTCTTCGTCAGAGTCAAAAACCCAACTGAGTTGGGTTTTTGACTCTGACGAAGACCGCTTGTTACGGTTGAAAGATCTTAGTCTTGTTTTCCCATTCTTATTGTGGTTTAATCATTGATATATATATATATATATATATATATATATATATATATATATATATATATATCAATGATAAACCTGAAGTTGAAATGAGAAAACAAGACAAAGATCTTTCAACCGTAACAAGCGGTCTTCGTCAGAGTCAAAACCACACTGCTCCTAAGTTGGGTTTTTGACTCTGACGAAGACCGATTGTTACAGTTGAAAGATCTTAGTCTTGTCTTCCCATTTCATATTGTGGTTTGATCATTGATTGTTATTTCACGTGTTTATGTGAAATGTTTATATATATATATATACAATATATAAATTTATAATATATATATATTATATATAATATAATATAAATTTATATTATATATAAATTAAAAGAAAATTTTACTTTTTACTTTTATTTTTTAATGTAAAGAAAATATTATTTTTTTCTTTTTTTTTTACAAAAAGTAAAATTTTCTTTCAATTCCCTTCCTGATGGAAACTTAACAATTTTTGGGGCTTGACAAAGGTACTAAATTTGAAGTGGTACCCATCTATATCTTGGAAGTACCACAGGTACTCTGTGGTCATGACCGTCGTACGGTCATGACATGTCATGTGGTCGTCATGTTCATGTCGTACTAACTATACCCAATGTTGTTTAAGTTGAATGATCTAAGACAATTTGACATAGACAATAAAAAAAATCTTTGTACATTCCATCTCGTAGTGGGGAGAGAAGATGGGAGGTGTTAATTTAACCGGTAGATCGCTAAACCTTTATAATATTAAATATTTGTTAAAAAAATCCCATCGACATTTTATTTTAATGTTTAACCTTTGCTTATGTTAAATTTCTTTGCTTATCTCAAATACTAATAATTGATATGGTTAATATAACGAGGCGCGATTTATTTGTTTCATTTTATACTTTACATTTTTTATACGATAGCATTTCAATACGATAATTGATAAAATAAAATAAAAGTTAAATTTGTTTTCTTCTCTTAAATACCAACCATTTATATAGAGCTAATTTAATATGACTCATTTTATATGTCTTTTATATTATCAGATGACACAAAATGCTCGATTTCACTAAATTTTTTTTTCACTATTCTTATATCGGTAGTAGTTCATAAAACAAATAATAAAACTTAAATTAACTAAGTTTTACTTTCACTAAACCATTTTTTTTTTTATTCTCAGTTATACCGTTAAAAGAGAAAGTGATATTTTGCTAACTAAGCTCTCTCCAAGGAACACAGATTTTTCATCTTTTTTTTTTTTTCTTCAAATACGAATAAAGTCTGAAGTATCTTTCTCCCTGTTTTGCTCCAAACACAAGTCTTAAGAAAACTCCACCCCCTCTCACCCACTCACCCTCCCACCGTCCACCCACTCCCACCCTCTCATTCTCCACCCCTCCCACCCTCTCATCCTCACACCCTCCCACCCACCACCCCCCTCCCACCATCTCATTCTCCACCCCTCCCACCCTCCACCCCTCCCACCCTCTCATCCTCACACCCTCCCACCCACCACCCCCTCCCACCCTCTCACCCTCACCCCCTCCTACCATCTCACCCCCCTCCCACCCTCACACCCACTCATCCCTCCCACCCTCTCACCCCCCTCCCATCATCCCCCCTCCCACCCTCCCACTCTCATACCCTCTCACCCCTCCCACCCAGCCAGTTGAAAATAATCACGCTCATCTAAATTTCATCGCAATCCTACAAATCTAATGAATATAAATTGATATTTTTTCCTCAGAACTTCCCTTTCAAGTAAGGTTTTATTTAATTCATTTGAATATACATTACAATGATTGAGATACAACCGATTTTAAAAGAAAATGAATCGATATTCAGAATTTATTTGTATCCATATTCATTGGTTATGTTTATTTTAATTGGATTAATAAGTTAATGAATAATTTAGATGTAATTCAATACTAGAAGAGGAGTGCCTGTCCTTGACGTATTTTACAAAAATTATGATTTTCTACAATATTTTTAAGAGCCAGGTTAGCTCAGTGGTTAACGTACTCGCCTCTGGGCTGGTAGTCCGGAGTTCAATCCCCACCTGGCTCTCAATTTATTCACGAGAACGTACTTAGAATAAATTTAAGTACGTCTTCTCTCGGAGAGGACGTTAAGCTGTTGGTCCCGAGCCAGTACGATGTCAGATACTTGTTAAAGATCCCTACTCGAAATGCACTTGAGTTAGGCAAAATTTATAACTCCCAATGAAGAATCTGTAGAAACACAGATCAAACAAAAAGCCGGTAAACGGCTAACGTTACCACCTGTTAGGGTATCGGTTTGAAAAATAAAAAAAATATTATCAGAAATTTTAGAATAATAGGAAATATCATTAATACAGTGTTAAGTAAGTGCCTCTGTCTTTCATGTGTATGAAAGAACAAAGAGTTGGAAACCTCTGACTCTTGAGTAAGCAACATACAGTTGACCATGTGAGGAAACACTTGGGTCTCACTCACTTCAATTCCTGCAGTAGGTAAGGTTTACCTTTGCGTCTTATTTACCGTCATTGCGAAACAGATGCTGACGGGAAATTGCAATCGTTTGAATTGAAAGGGACAGTTGCTCGGAATCAATGGTATGCGTGGTACAAATACTGACTCCCCAGTACTACACCCAGTCATGATATCCGCCTCTATGACATATCGGTACATTTATGATGCACTCAAGTTTCATAACATGATTGGTGCCTCCCTACTTTAAGTTTTAACTCATGAGCAAGCAGTTCTGGAGCAGTTACAGAGTCAAGAAATTCTGTTGGATAATGAACTGCTTCCTCATCACTAATCACCTTGTTTACTGACTTCGGCTTGATATAGCGTAAGAACTTATTTGTTGAATTTTCCTGCTTGTTCATTAGTAAGAGTGAGAATGGCTCATTAACAAAGTCAGTTGTTCTGAATACATGGCAAAACTTCAACTCCGTGAAACACCTTGTCAATAAGCTCTTACTGGAGGCCTAATCGCAAACGAAATTAAAATCAACTAACAATACCTACTTGCTTCATTAAAAGAGACAAAAAAAAATCGGTATGTTTTGATATAAAAATATCTGTGTATTTCGCCAAACACAGATTAAAAATCCATAACTTTGCTTCCACGTTGAATTTTCAATCCATTCAAATCTTTGTATATTTTGTATCTTTTAACATTTGTTCTAACATAGTGCAATCAGTTATTATGTGGTATTTACCCTACAATTTAACATTTGTTGATGTTGAAATATTTTGTTCCAATATTAAAACATTTTAATATTAGAATTTAATGTTTGTTGTTAAAACCTTCTCATATTTTGTTTCTGTAACCAAGCTTTAACCTCTTTTGTTTTTAATTTTTTCCTTGTGGTTTTCCTTTGTGGACAAATATAGTTCAATATAGACAAAGAAACATAGAGAAATCAAAAGAACACACTTACAGTCTCTAATTGTCGGTTTGAACCGTCTTCAGGAGAGATAAGAGAGGGAAACCAGGCGCACTGGTTCAGAGACGGTTGGAGACCAGACCGTCTCTGAACCAGTGCCCTTGGTTTCCCTCTCTTATCTCTCCTGAAGACGGTTCAAACCGAAAATTAGAGACTGTAAGTGTGTTCTTTTGATTTCTCTATGTTTCTTTGTCTATATTGAAATATATATATAACCAATTCAAAAGAAGGTAGCACACAGATAGACTAAGGAATAACTCACTTCTATATTTCGATCATCGTCATCATCAGGAGGTGAAGAGTCCCACAGGAAGGTAGAGCGGCTACTGTACATATGTATATATATTCACCTTTTCGCCAACGTTTCGTCTTTATTTTAAGACATCCTCAGGGCTATAAACTAACAAAAAACAATGGACATTTGTCATATCTACTTTACAATCATGATAATAAATTCAAAAAACTTACTTACTCGAGGCTACCTTTTAATACCGAATTAACAAAACAGTTATCTGTCATTGCATGTGCTGCTTCTTTTAATATAGCAGCACATGCAATGACAGATAACTGTTTTGTTAATTCGGTATTAAAAGGTAGCCTCGAGTAAGTAAGTTTTTTGAATTTATTATCATGATTGTAAAGTAGATATGACAAATGTCCATTGTTTTTTGTTAGTTTATAGCCCTGAGGATGTCTTAAAATAAAGACGAAACGTTGGCGAAAAGGTGAATCCATATATTAACCCTGACCAAATTCCAAGAAGAAGAAAAAAAAAAAGAGTTTATTAGTAATTGTGGTCAAGAAAACTATACCTTATATATATATATATAATATATATATATATATATATATATATATATATATATATATTGATAAAAGTATCGACCGTGGAATAGAAACAAAACTAAAATTTATCGGTCAGTTCTTCAGGTTCAAATTAAACTCTCATTGCCAACGTTTCGGTTTTTATTTAAAACCTTTTTCATAGGCTGAAGTATAAATTTTGAAACAGAAAAACTAAGTATTACATTACAAATTATTTTACAAAGAAAATGAGTTTTTGAGAAAATACATATATATATATTCAAGTTCAAAAATGAAGAATAGTAACAATGGTTTGTGTCCAGTTAGGATAGAATTTCCGTTAAAGTATATATATATACACTTTTTCAATGAAAATACAATTTGAAACAGTCAAATACGGTTCAATGTACAAAAAGAAACATAGAGAAATTAAAAAGACAGACTTACAGTTTCTAATTTTTGGTTTGAACCGTCCTCAGGAGAGAGTTGGTCCAACCGTCTCTGGACCAGTGCGCTTGGTTTCCCTCTCTTACCTCTCCTGAATACGGTTTAAACCAAAAATTAGAAACTGCAACTGTGAGTTTTTTAATTTCTCTATGTTTTTTTTATTACATTTAACTATATATATATACATCGGCCAGTTTACATCGGCCAGTGGACGCATTTACGTCTCCGTTCCTTCATTCTTTCTCCTTTTATTTTCTTTCTTTCTACTCTCCTGAAGACGGCAAGACGCCGAAATTATCGAGATTCGTGAGTGTTCGTCCTTTTTCTTGTGTTCTCTAGCTGTAACTTTAATTATATATATATATATATATATATATATATATATATATATATATATATATATATATGCTCACACACTTAACGGGTTTAATTACAGTTCACAAATAAACTCTAATAATGGATATTATTAGACAAATGACAAATGAAATGTCATTTATATATAGTAGTCAGGGGTCCAGGGTAGATCAGTGGCCTGTAGACTGGTAGATCCTGGGTTCAATACCCACTCTTGGCCTCGCTTTATTTACTTGGAAAGTGAATAAATGTGAGATTATTGTCCCTCGCAGAGGACACGTTGCCAGGTACTCGTCAAAGATCTCTACTTCTAAATACACTTGAGTATGATCAAATTTAGAACTCCCAATATATGGTAGAATGTTCATTATGAGGTACCACAAAGGGCAAATGTTTTGGCCTATGTGGCGTCTCTTGTGAGACTGCCAATCCAATCTAAGCCTAACCTATGTATAATAGTCATATTTACAAAATATATGTTAGCCTGTAGACTAACCACCTGACCACAAACCTCAAAAAGTTGTGGAGTCATGAAAAAAAATTAAAATCGATGATATAATATAATACTATTAGTATACTATAGTACAGAGATTATTATAATAGTTCTTAATTGTTTAAACATATTACGAAACTGAATATAATATTTTTTTTCCTTAAAAACCAAATGTATTTATATAAAATTTTATTTTGTTATATTTACTAAATATAGAAAAATTATAATCTATCTATTCGATATATTTTCATTTAATTTATTAATTAAATTAATTAAGTAATTAATTAATTTATTAATAATTAAATTTAAAAGTTCTGGTCCAAAAAAACTGTGATGTTAACATTCATAGAAAATATTTATATCAAATGTTATAAAAGAAATGATATTTATTATAGATTGTTTAGATTTAATTAAGAAACTATTTACATTCCATGTGCATGATACATATTAGTTTAGATTTAACATAATAAATGTTTGTGTATGAGATTTTACATTTATTTTTTTTTTAAATTACAAAAACAATGTTAAATTTGCATTTAGAAAGTTGTTTTATATAAAATAATTTACCTGTGTCAAAGAAAAATTGTATATTTCAATTAAAAACTGATTCTATAAAATTGTATATTAAAAGGAAAAAAAAATGAATGCTTTGTTTCGGCTTTTTTTGTTATTCCTTTATCGTAATTTTTAACAAGAAGTTGGTTTGTTTGTTTTTAAATTGGTTGTTAGTGTTTTATTAGTATTGAATGGATAGAAAAGAGGTTTGGATGACTAGGCTAAAGAAATAAAACTAATTGGTGCAATGTCACCGTGATAATAATTATCAATCGAAAACTGACACCCTGACAAAGCACTCAGTCAAACGGTAATCAACAATTCAATTCTACTATTACTTCAATTATGAAATTTCAATAATTAAGTGCTCCTTTTTTGGTAGAAATAAATAAATTGTATTGTTTTTTAATTATTATTAATATAATGTTTATTTCAACGGTAAATATGCAGAGAAAGGGGCCCCTCCTTCTCAAATGGCCATCGATAGGAGTGTGTGACGTCATGATTCACAAATGAATTCATTATCTTAAAAGATAATTATATTCAAATTATAATCTCTATATATAAAGTTCGTGAGTTTGTTTGTTTGTTTGTTCACCTATTTACCGTGGAGATAGAGATCTGAAATGAAAACTATATTATTTATTACCTAAATAATGTTAAATAAAAGAAAATTATCACTATATTCCCAAAATAGGAGCCAGGGTAGCAACTGTCTTGCGTGCTCGCCGATGACAGTAGTGCAAATGTATTTTATATATATGTAACAATTTTTTTTTAATTTAATATTTGCGTAATATAAACACTGGTAATAAACTAAAGGCATGGAGCCAGGGTAGCCCACTGGCTTGTGTTCTCGCCGATGACAGTAGAACAAATATATAAAAAATAAATGTAACAAAAAAAATTTTTTGAATTTATAATTTGAATAATATAAACAATGGTAATAAAGTAAGGCATGGACCCAGGGTAACCAGTCACTACAATACAGTTGTGAAAGTGTATTATATATAAATATAACAAAAAAAAATGTTTTTAATTTAAAATCTGCGAAATATAAACACTGGTAATAAAATAAAGGCATGGAACAGAGTAGCCGTACGGTATCAACCGTACATAATATACTGTTTGCAGGAATAGAATTATTCACAATTCTTTGCACAAAAATTTTACAACTTATTCCAAAACATAATCAAAGTTTACAAAATTAAAAGGAGTAACATTTAATATATATCCCGTCACAATTGATTCTATTACTGTTTGTAAACATATCTTATATTGCTCAAGAGAGCAGTATATATAGTATCGTGTTTGCCAACAGTAATGTTCTAAATGACAATGCAAATGCTGTTGAGGTACTCCTCTTTTCTTTTTCAGTATGTCACCCTTTGTGATATATAATCATAGTAAATGTTGAATTTTCTCAATCAATATATTTAAAAGATATTTCTTTTTTTCTTAGCAAACTTGTGCTGAATTTTGCGTTGTTTACTATGAAATCATAATAACAGTTATCATAAGTGGTAGACAACTGAATCGAAGGTAGGTAGCATACTATAGTAGCACCAAATACTATTTTGAAGGTCCATGACGTGGAGTTAGTGGTCCACGGTAAGATTTTATGCACATATTAAGATAGCACAACCAAAAATATATCAATAACTGACCGTTAGAATATTCAAACATAATAATTAATATTCTCCTCAGCTTGTAATGTAATGCACGAATGCTCTAAAAATTTATATTACAATTATTAATTATGTTATAATCAATATTGATTTTTTTTTACAATTTATACGCGTAAACAATATAAAATGTTAATAGAGAAATATTTTGTTGTTTTAACTCGATATTTGTATTTTGATATCAATTTGTAAATGTAATGAAATTATTTTATGGTTACATTTTTTATTTACTTAAAAAGAAATATTCTTTGAAAATTTAATTTACAAATTGATTAATTACGTTTTCTAAGTGTCTTGTTGTGGGAGGTGGGGAAGTGGTGGTTTTACTGTGGGGGGGGGGGGGATCGACAGGTGATAAATTAGTCTCCTGTGGTGTCTACAAGCAAGCATAGATGTTGGCACCCCTGATCTAGTCACTTGTCAAATGGATATTATCATTAGTTTGAGAATTGGCCGGTAGGTGAACTATCATTATTAGTACCTTAGCGCGTGTGTGTGCACAGTTAATCCACTTGTTATGGTTGTTTACTTCAATGCTATGTACAGAGGAAACATAATGGTGTTTAGTTACGATATTACGTATTTATGTGCGTATAATTTTTTTTTAAACAATCCATTTATTTAGCATGCTCCATAATATTATATGCTACAATATAACTAATTAAATAAGTATGTATTGTATTTGGTATTTAGTTTAGTACCTAAAGTATATGTAGTACTTGGTATTTACTACAGTTTATAGTACTTGGTATTTACTACAGTTTATAGTACTTGGTATTTACTTTAGCCCTTACAGTTCTCGTTATCTTCCAGGATTTTTTTTCTATAAGGTAATCTGAGTAGTCACATGCCACTTTCAAACATTTCAAATAGTGTGGTAGTCCAGTGGCTTGCGTGCTTGTTTCTGAACTGTTAGATCAATAGATCCCTGGTTCGATTCTAACTATTGTCTCGATTTTGTTCACATGAGATGTGAGAGCGTTATCTCATTTCAAATTAGGGGTAGTCCAGTGGCTTGCGTGCTTTTTTCTGAACTGTTACATCAATAGATCCCTGGTTCGATTCTCTCTATTGTCTCGATTTTTTTCACATGAGATATGGGAGCGTCATCTTCGGAGATAACGTTAAGCCATCGGTCCCAAGCCTATATGATATCAGATATTCGTTAAAGGTGATCCCCTACTCTAAATACACTTAAGTTAGGCATTATTTAGAACTCCCTTCAAAACCCCAGACTTAGGTATATACATACTATATACCATAAGGTAGTATATGTATATATATTATTCTCAAATTATTCTTGACCTCTTCAATCAACACATTTGATAAGTTTTTTTGAAAGTCAAATCTTGGAAATGAACTTCTCCTTATTATGCCAATGTTTCGATGTATTGAAATACATCGCATTGTATGTATACAATGATACATTGTATTGGAGGTAAGGAAAGGCAGTTTTAATAAAATCTATATTTGCTTTGATTCATCAAAATAAAGTATTCGGCATTATTTGCATAATATCCTTCATGTCAGTAAATACATATATTTACTCTTGCTGTAGGCGCACAGTGAGATTTACCATTACAATCTTGTAAGCTTTATCTTATTTCTAAAAAGATTCTTACTTCAAACAGAACTGATTCCTTTAGCATTCTTTATTATTGATTCAGTTGAATGTGATTTAAAAAAAATCTCTAATGTAATACTTCAGTTTTTTGCTATTTGAAAGTTTTATACTTCTGTTAGTTCTCTCATTAACCTATTGTCAAATTTTCTATTGTTATTTCCTTATTTGTAACTTTTTAGAAAGTATGTTTGATTTTTTGAATGATTCTTTATTTTTTATAAATCCTTTTGTTTTGAAGGCCTATGAAAAAGGTTTTAAATAAACACCGAAAACATTGGAATAAGAGTTCATTTTGAACCTGAAGAACTGATCGAGTCCTGATAAACTTTAATTTTCTTTCTAGTTTAATTTCACTGTCGATACTTTTATCAGTATAATGATCAAACGACAATAAGAAATGGAAAAACAATACCAAGATCTTTCAACCTTAACAAGCGGTCTTCGTCAGAGTCAAAACCCAACTGACGCAGACCGCTTGTTACGGTTGAAAAACCTTAGTCTTGTTTTCCCATTTCTTATTGTGGTTTGATCATTGATTGTTATTTCATGTGTTTATGTGAAATCTTTTTATCAATATATATATATATATATATATTAAAAAAAACACAAGTTTTAAGAAATTATGAATTTCGTAAATCTATTATTCTTTTCTAAATCAACTCAATGTCGAGTTAATCAATTTTCTAAATATAAATAACTCGAAAATAATATTGATGTAATTATATTTTTACATACACTCTACATTTATAAATAACATTCACTCTAATTTACACTACGTAGATATTTATTTCCTTGTCTTAAATTTAATGCTTCGCTTAATGTACTCGTAGCTTACTACATTTGTACAGAGAGATCTTTTTTACGTTTCTTTTTAATTCTCATCTTGATCTTCATCACTTTCTCTTACATTAGTCCTTTCTTTTCTTTACCTCACTCCCACTCGTTTCATTCTGCTTACTATGCAACATTCCATCGTAGGTAGTATCTCCAGCAAATCTACCTACGTTAAATTGAATTCTAGTTCGAAATTTACATCATATATCGAAATATTCGCAAGTGGGTTGGTTCATTCATAAGTATTACTATACAATTTTTTGATAAAAAGAAATTGTTTTTGATAAAAATAAGTCCTCCAGTAATTTAATTAGTTCGATTTTTGGCTTTGGAATTATTCATGTGTTCCATTACAAGTGAAGGGATATATATTGATTGTTTATTGATTATTTATTTAATATTATGATAAATTTATTAGATAAAAATACCTTGAGATATTCGACTCAAGTACCGTCTTTTTCCAAAAATAAGACGCTGTCCTGTTTTTTTTTTAGGTCCAAAATACGTGCTACGACTTATTTTCGGTGGAGGGCTTCAAGTACAATAAGTACTAGGTAATAATCAGATTTACAGAACTGAAATGCACAAACGTTGTGCCTGCCTATGTCACTCTATGTCAAATGTTGCAATATATTGTATTTTGAAGATAAATTCAACTTTATAATAAGTAGTGCAGTCCTTGAAACGAACTGTAGAGGTAAATAAGAAATTTCTTGGAAATGTTTTGTTCCAAACAATTCTATGAAATACTAGAGCAGCTAGAGATTAAATTCAACAGCATTTTTTTTAAATACCTAATTATATTATTCATATTATTTTAACTAGGGCTTATTTTCAAGGAAGGGCTTATATTCCAAAGTGTTCCGTAAATCACATTACGGTTTATTTTCCGGGGATGTCTAATTTTCAGAAAAAGACGGTATCACCTGAAGTGGATATGAGGGGTGGTGTATTATATGGGTAGTAGATTTTCAATAACTTGTACAATCAAAATCAAATGATGAATAAATATTGAAAATTCATTTTCCTAACTTGTACAGTCCTTGGTACCATAAAATGAATAACTTATTCGACTTATTGTATTGAAATAATGTTAATATTATTTATTTTAGAGATTTGTATTAAATAACTAAGTAATAACTTTTTATTAGTCAAAAAACTCTACAAATAATCAAGTTATGAATTATCTCACATGGATATGAGGAATATCATATAGCTGATACAGTTTCATAAAATTACACAATGAAATTCAGATATACTCATATTTCATTCTCATATAACCTGCTCAGCCTTCGTACTTCTTCATTAAATTTTTAATTAAATTAATTGCATTGAAAGAATAATAATTTTACATATTTCAATGATTATAATATTATTTCTTTTAGAGAATTAAAGTCGCAACGAAATTTAAAATAAGCTCTTTAACACTCTTTTCAATATGAGTTCAGAAATTTAATAAATTCTTCTCTTATATTTACTAATTATTCAATAATTAATTGGTAATGATTAATTGCTTTAAACTAGAAACGTGATAGTCACTATATTGTCTAATCTTGAAGCTCTATTTCATAAAAACTTAATTTAATAAAGCTGTTCCTCTTTTTATTAAAAAAAAAGGAAAACAAATTATTAAACTAAGACTTTTATATTTAAACCTAGATTTTATTATAGTTTTTTCCAAACAATATTAATAATACAATGTTAATGACAACAAAAATAGTTCTCTGCCATAGTTTAGTGCAATAAGCCAGGAATGAATTAACAATCTTAAAATACTTCCATTTCATCTTCAATATTATTTCTTTAGGAACTTATCTTCAATATCTCCACAAATAGAAATTACATTAAACTGCTTTATAATGAAACCAACACTAAAGTCAAATCAGTCATTAATATGGCTAAATTATGATCTATATTTTATGCAACTGGAAGTAATAAAGTTAAATGTTGAAGTTAATAACAAACATTTATAACTTTAATTATGCGATTTAATATAGTAAAATAATTATGTTTACAGAAAATTATTCTTGTATGAGTAAATCGTTAAATTGAATTATTAAATATAATAGACAATATCTCTTTGTTGAACATTCAATATATATTTAAACATTTAGTTATTGAGCTTGGTTTTGATTTAAAAAATAAAACACTTTATTGCAATAAACAATAAGTTTTCTGATAAATTTATTCAATTAAATGCCGGATTTATACTGTTTTTTTTAAAGTATAAAATAAAGCGTACAAGTTTACTTATAAGTACAAAAGTATAAAATAAATGTAAAGTATCAAAAATAAAAGAATATATTTTATACTGTATAAGTAATAATCAAATGAAATAAACATATTATATTGAATTAATTTTGTTTTCTGGTCTTTTATTATCCTGTGCATGTATTCCACCAGATTTTTTTTTCTAATAAAATAATGTGAATAAATTGTTTTAGCCTTAATAACGAGAAAAATTTACGTCGAAATTGTCTACTATAAACTGTTTTTACCTGGACTTAATCATTCAGAACTAATTTACCGCAGTAAAAGAAAAGTTTCTATTACTCATTATTCATTAGTTCCAGTGAATTATAGACCAACAATCAGTCGGCCATATTGATTGAAAATATTCGACGAGTTAGTAATAATTTTTATCCACAATTAATATTATTAAACAAAATTAACTAATAACAATGAATACACCAATAGTAGAGAACATAGTTGTACTTACGTTTTGAAGTGATTTTTGAATATAAAATGTCTTTCTTGAGAATAATATTGAAGATTATTGAAGTGTCGAATTAAAACACTACCGACGCGTTACTGACAACGGTTAAAAAGGCCCAATGACTTGCATTGCAATGCCTTCTAACAATCCAATGCCACTTAAATTAATTCATTTATAATTATATTTACATTATTATTGATGAATGTGGTTATTCTTTTTTTATAAAACAATATTGCAATTAAACTTTAATGTAATTGAATCTTTAATATATCAAATATCATTTGACATGCAATTTAATTTAATGATTAATTTAATCTAGCTAATCTATTATATCAGTTACTATCAAGATGCAATATGGCCGATCATTTTAAACTTATCAAGTTTACTTTCAAAGCAACATAATCCAGATATCTTAAAAGAACAGACTCATCTTACTATTAAAAGGTAATATGAAAATTATTTAAGAATTTTTAATGATTATTTAGTTAAATCAGTTGAATACTACAATAAATAATAATCTTAATATTTATAATATCTTATTAATAAATAAGATAACGTATTATTAATGAGTAAAAGTAATGTCTCCAAATCTTTACGAACTTACCTCATATTTACAAATACCTTAGCATTTTAATGTTGGATTTCAAAGCTGTGGTACATCTACTCAATTTTTAAGCGTAAAGTACATTCAGTACTATTTTATTATGTTACTTAGCTTTGACTTTCTACCATAGTATGCTATCTACCACCCATTATGGTATCTACCGTAAATAACAAACAGTTTGTAAGTATAGATTTATTCGAAATTATTTACAATTCATTACATAACAGTTTTACAACTTATTTAAAACGTAATCAAATTTTACAGAATTAAAAGAAGTATGCATGGAATATATCCTGTCAAAAATGTATTCTATTACTGTTTGTAAGCATATCTTACAACGTTCAAGAGAGCTGGAAATATAGCATGGTGTTTTCTCAGATTTTTCGACAGGAATGGCCCTAAATGAGATTGCAATGCTGTTGAGGTCTCCTAAAATAGTGGTCAGGTTACATTAGGCGAGATCACAGTCAACAAATGAGATCAGATATCAAGGTATTTTATAACTTTCAAAGTAGCGGCTGATATTATAATCACAGTAAATGTTGAATTTTAAAATCAATACATTTAAAGGATATTTTTTCTTTCTTAGCACACTTGTAATGAATTTTGCGTTGTTTACTATGAAATGATATCGTAAGTCGTAGATAACAAAATCAAATGTTAGTAGCATACTACAGATTGGTCCCTAGAAAAGCGGGAAATTTGAAGGTCAGATGAGATCATGAATGGATTTAATATAAAATGCTTCTTCATTCATTAAATTCTTCTATTCATTAGTTATAGTATCGTATTTACTCATGTTAGGAAAAGTTTAAGTCCACATAAAAACGTTTATTACAAAAAAACTAAACAACGCATTTCGAACACTTGATGTTCTTCTTCAGGTTACATCTAGAAAATTCGCCCCTATGTTCCCAAAGCTCTTAAATGCATATATATTTTTTTCTAAATATAACTTGAAGAAGAACATAGTGTTCGAAACGCGTTGTTTAGTTTTTTGTAATAAACTTTTTTGTCTGGAGACTTAATACTTTTACTAACATTAAATGTTTCTATTTTGATCCCTTTTTTTATTTCTTATAGGTTTCTTTGATATCCACATCATACAAGGAAACAGGAAACAGCTTTCAAACTTTCAAAGGCAAGTGAGGTGAATATAGTTAAAAATAACATTCACAGTCAGTTAGGTGCTCTTGAAGATGGGATCCAGACGGGACCCGAGACCGGTCGAGCTTTTTTTCTGAGACTTTACGAGGTATGACGGATTGTATTATTACTAATTCTAACAAGTGAGATGGTTAGAGATGGAATCTAACCACTTCAAAGTTGCAACAATATTAAAATGATACCTTGTAATCGTTGAAAAAAAATTGGTAACACAGCTAGAGATTTTGTCAGTTCTCAAGTCGGATTTTCATTTCTGAAAAGAATACTCACTTACCTTTGAAAGTCTAAAAGCTGTTCCCTATTTCCTTCCACGATATGGGTATAAAATAAGACCTAGAACTAATCAAAAAGGGACCTAAACAGAAAGCAGTAAAAACGCATTTTATTCACCTTCCCATCTGACCTCAAATTTTCCGCCTTTCTAAAAATTTTTCTTTGAACAAATACATTTTTTTTGGACTTTTTAACAAAATTTCCATTTTTCCTATCTTCTTCTTTGTATATAATAGCACGGTCATTCTAGTGCAGAGTTTCTCAAACTTTTTTCGATGCGGAACCCTTTTTGGTTCAGTAACTTTCCCAGGAACCCCAGTTTCCAATGATTTTATACATTCTGAGGTAAAATGGATAAACCAACAAAAGTCTCCACGCAAATGAAGTTTTATTCAACGTGTTTCGAACACTTTGTGTTCATCATCAGGAAGAAAAATTATTTTGTTGGTTTATCCATTTTACCTCAGAATGAGTAAATACCACACAATTACGGATTGCACAACTAATGATTTTATACAATAATAACAATAATAATATTTTTATATGCTTTTATAAATAGTATGTATGTTTAAAAAACAATTAAAAAGTAATATTACTGTAATGCGTATTTTTCGAAGAAAAATTCAAAACTTAAAAGATTTAAATTTTCATATCTTCTACAAGTACATAACACATGAAACAGAATTATTAGCAACTTTAACACAAAGTTTATTTTGTAATCATTTTTGGTTTTATAGTTGAAAGTTTGATTCTCAAGTCAGACCGAGCATTAAGTCTACTTTGGTATTTAGTTTTTATGGTAGTGTAAAAGGAAAATCCGGTTTCACATAATTAGATAGTGGGAAGTGGTAGCAATGTGTGAAGTATTATTTTTACAATAGAAAGAAATTTGGGAATCAGATAGCTCCAAAAACTGACTAGTGATTCATCCTAAATATGAATACAATTTTGGCCACTTCTACTTATGTGTATAAGTATTATTCTGTTTCATGGTTCACAAGAAACACAAAATAAATCCATACCCATTAAAAAAAATTTAGAAAAATGTTTTTTGTGTAACCCCAAACAGTCCGTTAAGGAACCCCTGGGTTCCGCGGAACCCACTTTGGGAATCTCTGTTCTAGTGAGTTTGCAGAAGAAGTAACAAAGGATTATTTCTTTAATATTTCTTTTACTAAAAACGCAGTACAAATAGTCAAACATATGTGCAAAACGTTACAAAAGTAAACACCCAAAGGGAAATAAAAGTGAAGAATATAATTTTATTTCTTTTTTTTTGTACAAATTTTATGAATGTACATTTTTCTTAGAATTTTTTCGAAATAATTTTCTTCGTACTTCCGGCGCATATCTGTTTCATTGTAAACAGGAAAAGCGCCAAAAGTGTACTTGTTGGGACCTGAACAATTTTGAACCTTCTTACATACTAGCATATATATTACCAAATAAAGAATTAAAAATTTATTTTATTAATTCTTTTATTAATTTTATTAATATAACAAAACAATTATAACATTCATTACCTGGCCCCCTATAAAATCTCTACATATTAAGTTCCTGCGTTTGTTTGTTTGTTTGTTTGTTTGTTTGTTCACCCATTTTCCGTGGGGACGGGGTTGTGAAATGAAATCTATATTTTATAAATCTTTGTAAAATGTTTATCTTTAAACTACATTTTATCTTTATATATAAATAACAGATCCAATTATATATCTGTTTGATAGAATAGGTGTGTTCTCTAATCGGGATTCGGTCAATTTTCTAGGATAAAAAATCAAACTCTCGTTGCCAACGTTTCGGTTTTATTTAAAACCTTTTTCATAGGCAAAAGTATGAATTTTTTAACAAATAAAATGAAATTTACATTATTTAAAGGAACAACAATGTTAACCAGACAAAACCTTCGACTAGACTGTTTGTCCGGTTAATATTTTTGTTTCTTTAAATAATGTAAATTTCATTTTCTTAGTTAAAAAAATCTTACTTCTGCCTATGAAAAAGGTTTTAAATAAAACCGAAACGTTGGCAACGAGAGTTTGATTTTTTATCTTAGAAAATTGAGCCGAATCCCGATTAGTGTATACACCTTTTATATATAAAGTTCGTGAGTTTATTTATTTGTTTCTTTGTTCACCCATTTACCGTGAATATAGAGACCTGAAATTAAATATATATTATTTATTACCTGAATAATGTTAAATTAAAGAAAATTATCACTATATTCCCAAAATTGGAGCCAGGGTAGCAAGTGTCTTGCGTGCTCGCCGATGATAGTAGTGAAAATGTATTATTAAAAATGAATAATTTTAGAAACAAACGTAACACAATGGTCAGATAAAATACGAATGTTCTAAGGTAATATTATATAAAGACACATTCCATCCATTAATGTTATTTTATGTTGGGTAAATAATTGAATATTCAATTTATTAGTTTGTTTGTTTTAAATATATTTCATAGTGTATATAACTTGAATTGATGTTTTATTTGTTTATGTGATAAAATAAATGATTATTTTTTGCTTTTAAATGATTTTTATTTTGTTAAATATACTTACTATGTATATATTCTTGAATCATGTTAAGAATACTATATCAAAAGCTTGGGCCATATAAGAATCTGTTTCCGTGCCTTAATAACAAGAAACAACAATTACAATTATCCCTGTCAATCATGTTCAGTGAATTTATTTCAATGCCTATTGTTATAATTTCTGAATGATACAGAGAGTCACGGGTAGTCTAGTAATATATAATGCATGAAATATATTAGAGTTATAGAAAATAGTTTTTAGCTATTTGTAGTGATAGTGAAAACCGCTTTACACATAGAATGTTTATTACCACTAACATTGTATAGTATACTATGGTATATAAAGTATGCAATATTTATGTGCAACATATTTAACAAATATAAAAAAATGATTGTAATATGCCAGAGTCTTCTTCAATATAGTTATTATATATATATATATATATATATGATCAAACCACAATAAGAAATGGGAAAACAAGACCAAGATCCCTCAACCGCAACAAGCGGTCTTTGTCAGAGTCAAAAACCCAACTGAAGAGGACCACTTGTTGCGGTTGAGGGATCTTAGTCCTGTTTCCCATTTCTTATTGTGGTTTGATCATTGATTGTTGTTTCACGTGTTTATGTGAAATTTATATAAATTTATATATTTATAAATATATATCCTGATTTTGATAGATTTACCTATTTTTTTAGGTTTCACAAATGATCATTTTTGACGTTTAGTTAATGGTATCTAAATGTTTGGGCGTGGCTTTTTATTTATTTGTGTATGTGTAAGATCTTTACTTTAAATACAATAGAGATAGTTAAAATTTAGAACTCTCCATGTTGAATGTTGATTGTGTGGTAACACAAAGTGGATAATAATGTTCGGAATGTGTGTTCTCCCGTGAGACTGCCACTGCAACCTAACATAACCTAACACTGAAGGAACATGATCAATAATCAATAATAATGACCTTTACAGTAAGTCATGACGTTTCAACGCTTTCGCCATCATTTAAACCATGGATAATCGTGCTGTCAGCGTTGAGTCAGTACATTCTGACGGGTTGAAAATACCCGAAAAGTTTTTAGTGAAAGATTTTTGACAAAATCACAGAGAACGACAGCTATCCTTCAAAAACAAATATTTAATGTGGTTCTAAACAAGACTTCCTTTGGAAAAAGATGCCAGAGAGATCCCACAGCTGTATAGAAGCATAGTATATTTATAAGCTCTGCATAATGCAAATCATCATCAATCATTGCTTGTCATTGTTATGCAGTTAGCTTCTTGTTTTAAAGAAAAAGTTATCCAAACAAACCATACCACTACATAGATCAAAATAAAATCATACCTAACAATTAAGTATTATGTGGGGGTTGAGTTGAGGCAATATTTTCAAAAAAAATTTATTAACCCAAGGGGCGGTATGGTACATTTCATATTTTGAGGACTTTCTGGAATTTTGAATATTAACCCCTTAACC
This sequence comes from Hermatobates lingyangjiaoensis, assembly GCA_026182355.1. Classification (NCBI taxonomy): domain Eukaryota; kingdom Metazoa; phylum Arthropoda; class Insecta; order Hemiptera; family Hermatobatidae; genus Hermatobates; species Hermatobates lingyangjiaoensis. Next base: position 342,901 of record JAPFBL010000484.1, on the reverse strand, counting down.
AACCATTTTTCTTTTACAAAAAACGTTCTTTTTTCAGACCAATTTTTTTTTAATTTTTTTACTTTATGCTGAATACGAAATTCAAGTCTATTTTTAATGTTTCATCTATTTTAGCATTCAACTGAATTTTAAATTACTCCTTTTCGGCAGAAACGAAATAACTTGTCACTATGCAAATTGCGATGTTTTTTTAGCAATTTTTATTTACTTTTTTGTCAGCAAAAATTAATGTAATGAAGAATACATAATTGATTATTCAAGTTTTCTCTTTATTCAAAAACGAAAAAGAAAAGAAATTACAGTCTTATGTGTGATATTTATCAAAAAAAGGGAACCACACATGAAGATACAAGACACAACTTTGCTCTTTATTCAAAAACGAAAAAGAAATGTACGATAAGACCCTCAGGCATCTATAGAAATGACGAGAAAAGCCAATTCCCTCTGTTTTTGAAAGAGTAAGTTTTGGCGAGTTAACTCACCAATGACTGGAAAATACAATTTGGGTGATTGCGAGTGTAATTGTCTCTGTCTTGTAAGGTTGGGGTGGGGGGGTTATCAAAGGCCAGTATTGGGGGGGAGGGGGGGGGGGGGCGAAATCTTACGATCTTTCCGGGAAACAAAAATAGTTGCTACTCCACTGATCTTGATATATCATTCTTTTTATATCAGTTGATTAAAACTAGTGATATCACAATATCACTTTTCAATAATGCAGTTTTGAAGGTTGGCTACGTTACCTGGGTGATAACAGGGTGTCGTGTTTCATTCATTGACCAAACAAACATCAACGCATTTCTGTGTCTTTCAAAGATTCTCAGCTTTTCATTCTCTAAAGTATTATTCAAACAAAATTCTAATTCTCTTATAATATTATATATTTTTATTTTTTTATTTTTGTTCAATATGCCAAAAAAAGGGAAAGCAAGTAAAAAGAAGAAACAAGAAAAGGAAGAAAAACAGATTTTACCAGAAGTGGATAAAGAATATTTTGAAATACGAATCTCGGATCTTACAAACAAAGTAAACAGGTACCATCTTCTTGTTTCAATCAGTTTTATATTCCTACAAATAAAAGGCATATATATATATATATATATATATATATATATATTGACCGAGTCCCGATAAACTTTAGTTTTGTTTCTATTCCACGGTCGATACTTTTATCAATATATACATCATGATGTCCTTTTCTTGACCAACTGTTCATATATTTTTTGAGATTTATTGAGTGTTTTTGGTCTAATATTCAAAAGAACTTCGTTGCCAACGTTTCGATATATATTTATATCATCTTCAGGGCTAAAAACATTGTTACATTTAGAACACAAACAATGTTTTTAGCCCTGAAGATGATATAAATATATATCGAAACGTTGGCAACGAAGTTTTTGAATATTAGACCAAAAACCCTCAATAAATCTCAAAAAATTTATATGAACAGTTGGTCAAGAAAAGGACATCATGATGTATATATATATATATATATATATTGATAAAAGTATCGACCGTGGAATAGAAACAAAACTAAAGTTTATCGGGACTCGGTCAGTTCTTCAAGTTCAAATTGAACTCTCATTGCCAACGTTTTCGTCTTTATTTAAAACCTTTTTCATAGGCAGAAGTGTTCTTCTTCTATGGAAAAGGTTTTAAATAAAGACCGAAACGTTGGCAATGAGAGTTTAATTTGAACCTGCAGAACTGACCGAGTCCCGATAAACTTTATATGATTTGAATGTATATTATCAGTTTTATTAGTGTTTAGTAATCGTTATTGATCTTTAGATAACGTTAAAAAATTGCTGCTGTATTATTTATCCTTGAAAATGATCAGAGTTGATCGAAACGTCGGAAACAGTGTAAGTAACCGTAATAATAAATCATTCGGGGAATTGGTGTATATTGTACCTGAATGATTGAAAAATTAGTTATGATAATTAGAAAAACTATGCAAAAAACGGACTAGACTAAAACTAAGCCAAGCATTTAATGAAACATATATAAAATTATATATAAACAAAATTAAAGTTTATCAGGACTCGGTGAGTTGTTCAAATTCAAATTACACTCTCATTCCAAATGTTTCGGTTTTTATTTAAAACCTTTTTCATATGCAGATGTATAAAATTTTGAAACAGAAAAAGTAAGTATTACATTAAAGATTTTTTATAAGAAAAATTGTCTGTAGATTTCTAGTCAACAACTTTCTTGTTTGAATGAACACGTGACGCATGTCACTTTTGAAATGAAACTTAAATTCGAACCTGAAGAACTGATCGAGTCCTGATAAACTTTAATTTTGTTTCTTGTTTAATTTCATGGTCGACACTTTTATCAATATACGAGTATATTGACAAAAACACGAGTTTTAAGAAATTATGAATTTCGTAAATCTATTATTCTTTTTTAAATCGACTCAATATCGAGTTTTTTTTTGTTTTGTTTTTTTTTTTGAGGCTGACTATAGCACTACGTCATAAAGACTATTGTACTTCCCCTCTTCTGTACTAAAGTACCCCAGCAGATAGCTTCAACGCCTCCAAGAAGCTCAGCAGTTTTGCTGGGTCCAGCGATAAAAGTTTTCTATGGTTTTGTTGAGTGTCCCGAAGCACCTACCTCTGTGCAGCAAAGTTGCCTTACAGTCAGCCAGCAGGTGCAACGATGTTTCTTCCTCCTCTTTGCAGAATCTGCTTAAACCATCATTGATAATGTCCATTCAGGCTCCCTACGTTTCGGGAGAAAGTAATTTCCTTTCTCCTTCTTCAGGACGGTCTTTTTCGGGTCCTTAGGTGCACTTGTGGGAGGTTGGCTCCCACTAGTTAGCGCTTTTGGACCTTATGCGGCTCCGGAGGACGGTCTCCGGACTTCCTTCTCCTTAGTATCAAAATACTTGAAGCTCTATCGGTGGTATTTTGTCCGCTCCGGCAGAACACCGCATACCGGAGTAAGGCTATTTACTCAAGGGGGTCGCCTGGTACCCTTGAGGTTCCGTTCATAATACAATAACCCCTGTATGATCCATCCTTCGGTACGAATAGCATAACACCTTAGATTGGGGTTGTTCTAAAAGGAGGGGATTTGGGGATTAGGAAGGATGGGAAACGAAGATGGTCAGGCCCAGCCCCTGATCACCTTCTCCTCCTCTTTCGTTTGTCCCTGTATATAGCAGGTTAACAGGGTAGCCTCGCGAAGGTTGAAAGTCGGAGTTGAGTGTTAGAGGCTATTAGAGGCCCTTAATCACTCCATTACTACCTACCCCCAATATCCAGTTAATCAATTTTCTAAATCTGAATAACTCGAAAATAATATTGATGTAATTTTATTTTTATTATTATACAACATCATTTTCAATTTTTTTAAAATGTTCCAGACCGTCATAGTTTGATTATTCTATTCCTTATAGTAAAGCTGAGTGAAGACCACTCAAGATTTTTATATTAAACTGAATTATTAAAGACATAAATGAAAAAGTAAAGGATATAGCTAACAGTCTATTGTCACATAAAAGTTTTATATCCTCAGGAAGGATTACTTCAAATTTTTAATGAATATATTTGATCAACTGGGGAAAAAAAATAAAGTAGTAATTGAGATGTGAAAATGTATTGCATAAATTAATAGTCATGAAGGCACTTGTTTTTGTTTGTATTCTGCTAATCCACCTGACAGTCATGGTTTTTAACGAGTACCAGACATCGTATAGGCTTGGGGCCGACGGCTTAACATCCTCTCCGAGTGACAAGTGGGCCAGAGTGGGGATTGAACCCCGGATCTATCAGTTCAGAAGCGAGCGCGCATGAACCCCGGATCTATCAGTTCAGAAGCGAGCGCGCAAGCCACTGGGCTACCCTGGACCCTAATCTTCGGCCTAGATGTGTTATCTCATGGGACTGACACTGCAACCTAACCTAACCTAATCTTATATAGTTGTAAGTTTGTAGTTTTCTTTAAAAACGAATATTTTAATTAAATTTTTTTTGTCTACTAATTTAATTTGTTAAATTAACTTTAGATACAATACAGTTCAGTTTATTTCTATTCCTTTCCAATCATGAAATGAAACTGTGATTATTCAGAGCTATCAAACAAGCTTTTCTGAATTATTCTTACATAAAAATTGATACGTCTTTAATTTATTTCTGTTTAAATGTATCATTTTTATTCATTAGTTTAATTGTATAATAGTGGAATTGCATTCAACTTACTTCAGATGGAGATAGGTAATATGCTGTTACCAGTGTAGGTTCTAATGTGAAGGTTACCGCTATGGTTATTCCAGGAATAAAGTTGTAATTACACTTACGTTTATAAACATAATTGTAAAAATATAATTACGAATTTACTAGATAATAATAATGTTTTCTTTATATCAAGGTGATTAATTACGTATATTAATAAAATAGGGTAATAAGGTAACTTTTCATGTTATTGTAATTAACTTCTGTATTGATGTAGCTCTGAAGATGTCTACAATTATAGACGAAACGTCGGCTTATAGGTGTTGTATTATTGAAGCTAGACCAAACCTCGATAAAAAAGAAAAATAGTGCTGTATAATCATTCTAATTGATACCTGTTTAATTTATTTCGGTGTGAAATACATTCGTATTTATCTCTTTAGTTTTAATTGTGTAATATTAGAATAGCATTAAATATGATTCCTTTGGAGGTAGGTAATATGAGGTTAACAATGCAGGTTATGTGAAGGTTGGAGTATAATACGCGCGAGTTGTCCAAGCAGCTATTGTTTTGTGCGGGAAGACTAAAGTTTTCTTTACTTCTTTCATCAGTATAAAAACGTATTTACCAGTCAACACAAAGAGTACAGACAGGTTTAAATAAAGTGGAACACATACTGCTTGAGACAGAGGACAGATAATTGGGCTGGGAAAGCGTCACCCGACTGTACAGGTAACGAGATCCGTCACAACTAAAATGTTTTCTCATGCTATTACAGACAGAGTTTATGGTCTAATTGGAGCTCTACTCAGCACTTTGATGTAACGTGCGGTCTTGTTTCATCTGTTGTCAATATCAAACACACTTATCATTCTTATTCTTTCTTTTTTTTTGTTTTGTTACTCCAATGAAACTTTTAAAATATTTTATTTTAAGGCTTAGTTTAGCTTTAGTTTAAGCCTTTCTATTGTGTAATAAAGATTCTAGTGAGTCCTAATATGGTATGCTACCTACTTTCGATTTTGTTATCTACCACGTACGATATCATTTCATATTAAACAACGCAAAATACATGAAAAGTATGCTAACAAAAAAAAAATTCTTTAAACTTACTTATTTTAAAATTCGAACTACACTATTTCGAACAATTATAAAATACCTTTGATATCTGATCTCACTTGCTGACTGTGATCTCGCCTAATGTAACCTGACCGCTATTTTAGGAGACCTCAACAGCATTGCAATCTCATTTAGGCCATTCCTGTCGGAAAATTCTGAGAAAACACCATGCTATATTTATAGCTTTCTTGAATGATGTAAGATATGCTTACAAACAGTAATAGAATCAATTTTGACGGGATGTATTGTTTATTTTACTTCTTTTAATTTTGTAAACTTTGATTACGTTTTGAATAATTTTTGTGTAATGAGTTATGAATAATTTCGAATAAATGTTTCCCTTCAAACTGTTTATTATTTAATCCGGTTACCACAATGGGTGATAGATAGCATACCATAGTAAAATATCGAAGGTAGGTAGGTAGCATACTTTAATAGTATCTTTTAGTGTTCTCTTTCTTAACGTTATAGTTTTTAATAAATAAATATTATTGTTATGTTTCAAAAATATGGATTGATCAGGTGACGTAGTTCAATAAGCCTGTTTAGTTGTAGAAGGTGATAAACCACGGTGGCTCAAACGTGAGGTCGCCTGCTGCAGTCTCAAAGGTCATGAGTTCGAAGCCCATTGGTGGCAATCTCTGTATTCCTGACTTATAGTTATTTAAATAAGATATTTTATTCAATTATCCTTGTGTAGTTGAAAATTATATAATATTATAAACCAATTAAAAAGAACGATAGCACGCAGATAAGACACAGGAAGAATTCAATTCACTTCTATATTTCGACCATCGTCGACATCAGGAGGCGAAGTGTCCCGCAGGAAGGCAGAGCCGGGCGGGAAACTTATTCGTCCTTTGGGCCGTTCATTTAACTACTATGATAATATAAAATTATACCATAATAACTGTAATAAGAAAAGAACTAACAAAAGTAAACATTGATAAAAAATATAGCATCTCGCGACCAATGATTCTTAAAAAAATTGAAAATTGGGGGTTTCCTAGTTGGGTATTTGGAACAAAGAATTTTTTTAACTACTCCTGATTATAAAACCGTACGTTTCTCCAAAAATTGTTCACAATTTCCAAGAGTAAAAACAATTTATTCAAAACATAAGTAGTGAAAACAAATATAATATAATACTTGTGAGAGTTGTTCTCACTGGACCGACCTGTCAGCACCACATTCTTGGTGTCTTCCATGATGATGAACACAAAGTGTTCGAAACGCGTTGATGTTGAATAAAACTTCATTTGTGTGGAGACTTTTGTTTGTTTATCCATTTTACCTCAGAAATATAATATATCTCTTTGAAATGTCTTATTAGTGTGCTTTCGTGACTTCAAAATATGACATTGTTACAAAATTGTGATATTTGTTTACGTTTGAGGACATAAAAATTCTAGGACATGAAAAACACACAAAAAAGAGACATTTTAAAGAAATTATTAATATAATGAAAGTGCCAACTGCCTGTAATAACAGATCTGATATATCTAGTCGTAGGCTTATTTACTCTAATCTCCTACAATAGTTGTATAAACAAGTATGTAATGTCATTTCTTTTATGTACTGTCTTTATGTTTTGCTTTTCTTTCTATTCCTTTTATTAGTTTGTCTTTGTTTTTTGGTTTAAACTGTATCATACAGTAATTCATTTCAACTTGGAGGAGTGGTTTGTTTTTGTTGTAAGGTTATATAACCTACCTTTGTTTTCGTGTCTAATATGATGCTCTTAGATAAATGATTCAAACCTAAATCGTTTTCCTTCAAAAAAAAAGTTAGTAACTTTGTAGATTTTTGATTTCCTATTAATTTCTTTTAATTTTGCTTATTTGTATTGTTTGTAATTTTTGTTTGTTGTTTTCTGTTTCCTTGCATGTTCTGTAGATGTATCCTAGCAGAGCTATTTTGCAGTATTACATAACTCTTTAACAATTTTTTTTATCCTTAATAATTAATTAACAAAGTAATTATGTTTAAACAACACATTTGTTCTACTAAACAACAATAGTATTCTTAATTTTTTGTTTTCGTTTACTTTATTATTTGTTTTGTTGCTTGTGATTTAGTTTTCTATTGGTTGATATTCTATCGATGTATTTGTTTTCAATAAATTGTTTTTAGTTTTGAAAATGTCAAACAATTTTGATCTAAACGTCTACTTATAATCAAGAGTATTTTTATTCATACATTTCGTCATTACCACAGAGGTTAGTATTATTAATATTAAAACTATAATATACCGTCTTACCTCGTACACTGCTGCTGAAGCTCTGAGACCGGTTTCGGGTGTCACCCATCTTCAACAAGAAATGATCTAAGGAGTCCTATCTTTCTGATTATCCTTATCATGGATGACACCCGAAACCGGTCCGAGAGCTTCAGCAGCAGTGTACGAGGTAAGACGGTATATTATAGTTATAATATTAGTATTTTTATTCTTTGATCCAAATCTTTAAGAAACCTATTTTGAATTTTAACAAAGTAAATACATTATAATATTTTGTTTACAGAGTGTTATTTTTCTATTTTAAAGTGATTTTCTTTTGATTTGATTTAATATCTGTCTTTAAATGAGTGGTCTCCAGTTTACCGATAAGTACACTCAGGTCTAGGTTTAACGGACTAAAAGGGGTGAACTCTGGTCCGATATTCCCCGACTGTCCGAAGTTTCCAATACTACTGTATTTCAACTTTTTAATCAACTCATCCTTCTGTGATACTGTTAAGTTGACTCTTTTCCGCTTTTCTACCTGGTTTACAAGTGCTACGTCTAACCACCTTTAACCATGGTTAGAAAAAATTGTTAAATATTTCACAAACAACTCACAAAGCAGGGCCAAAAAGGTCAAAAACACTGACCAAACAGCTACGCGTGTGTCCAGCACAGCTGTATACAAAGCTACGGATCTTGTCTGTTGCTTTGGAAATCCGTAAAAGTGAAGTATGACACTCCAAGCGAATCCGATTATCTTAACTTTAGAAAAAAAATAAACGAATGTTTTCCTTATCTCGACCACATATATTTAACACTATTTTTCTTTTTTATCGAGGTTTGGTCTAGCTTCAATAATACAACACCTTTAAGCCGACGTTTCGTCTATATATTTTTAGACATCTTCAGGGCTAAATCAATACAGAATTTAATTACAATAACATGAAACATAATCATATTACATTATTTAATTAATATATATAATTACATTGGTATTTTCTATTGTGAGGAAGCAACTACATAACGGTTTGTGTTCAAATCAGCTTGTGTGCTGCCCTAGTGACAATTTTTCGAACCTTCTAATCAGACTTGATAACTCAAAAATCAAAAATTTTTAATTTAGTTGTATACTATACAACTAATACAACTTAATAATACAATATACTAATACAATACAACTAATACAATATACTATATTTGTTTAGTTGTATACTGTATTTGTTTTGATAAAATCAAAAATAATCAAGAACTTTGAGTTACCAAGTCTGATTAGAAGGTTCAAAAAACTGTCACTAGGGCAGCACACTAGCTGATTTGAGCATAAACCGTTATGTAGTTGCTTCCTTACAATAGAAAAATACCAAGGTAATTATGTATACTAATTAAATAATGTAATATGATTATGTTTCATGTTATTGTAATTAATTCTGTATTGATGTAGCCCTGAAGATGTAGACGAAATGTCGGCTTAAAGGTGTTGTATTATTGAAGCTAGACGAAACCTCGATAAAAAAGAAATAAAGTGAAAGAAAAAAAATTAGAACAAATTTCCCACTAATCCCCTTTGTATGAATACAAGGTTAATTAGGAAATACCATCAGAGAGGGTTCCTTTACTGCAGTTTATTCAAAAAGTCATATCATATTTACATATGTAAATACATTTTTTTTATTAATTTTTTTTTGTAATAATACAGATTGATATCTGGACTCTCTTTTTGCCTCGTCCAAGTTGATTTAAATATACTGATAGAATAAACCAAATACATTAACTTTATTACAACTTTTTAATTCTTAGAATTGAATTGTAAAGCTTGACCTTATAAATGGATTTATTTAAAATAAAGGTTTTTTATTTGTATAATCAATAGTGTTTAGAAGACTATTAAAGAATATTATTCGTTTTTAAACATTTACTAGCTAGGAAATAGAATTATAATTAATTAATAAACGTAACTGAGTTGATTTTCAAATCGAGATTCATTAGTTTTAGTTAAGTTTATTAGGATAGTGGCTTGCCATGGTAAGCTTAATGTTAATAGTTTATTAATAACTTAAGTTTATTAGTTGCCAGGGTAGCATAGCGGCTTGCGTACTCTCCTCTCGACTCGTAGATCATTGGTTCTATACCCATTATTAATATTATTTGAGGGTGACTATAGCACTGCGTCTTAAAAACTATTGTACTCCCCCCCCCCCCCCCTTCTGTACTAAAGTACCGCAGCAGTTAGCTTCAACGACTCCAAGAAGTTCAGCACTTTTGCTGTTTCCAGCGATAAAAGTTTTTCTATGGTTTTGTTGAGTATCCCAAAGCACATACCTCAGTGCAGCAAAGTTGCCTGACAGTCAACCAGCAGGTGTAACGGTGTTTCTTCCTCTTCTTTGCAGAATCTGCACAAACCATCATTGATAATGCCCATTCAGGTTTTCTACGTTACGGGAGAAAGTGACTTCCTTTCTCCTTTTTTCGGGACAGTCTTCTTTGTGTCCTTAGGTGCACTTGTGGGAGGTTGGCTTCCACTAGTTAGCGCTTTTGGACCCTGTGCGCTAGGATCGACTCCGGACTTCTTTCTCCTTAGTATCATATAGGGGAAATCCCTGAAGCTCTATCGGTGGTATTTTGTCCGCTCCAGCAGAGCACCGCATACCGGAGTAAGGCTATTTACTCAAGGGGGTCGCCTGGTACTCTTGAGGCTCCTTTCATAATACAGTAACCTCTGTATCATCCATCCTTCGGCACGGATCGCATAACACCTAAGATAGGGGCTGGGATAAGAGGACAGGATTTGGGAAGTTGGAAGGATGTGAAACGAAGGTGGTCAGGCCCAGCCCCTGGTCACCTTCTCCTCCTCTTTCGTTTGTCCCTGCATATAGCAGGTTAACAGGGTAACCTCCCAAAAACCAAAAGTCGGAGTTGAGTTACTAGAGGCTTTTAGAGGCGCATAATCACTCCATTATTACCCCTCTATACTTATTACAGTCTACGATTTCTTCACATAGGAGTTTGAAAGAAAAAATCTGAACATGTTATCCCATAGGTGAGGATGCTAAGCCGTCTCTCAAACCTGTACGATGTAAGCTATTTTTTAAAGTTCCCCTGCTAAAAATACACTCGAGTTAGGCAAAATTTAGGACTCCAAATTTAGAACCAGTCTTATTTGTGTGGTATCTCAAAGGGCTGATGTAAGGGTGCTAAGTCACATTTCAAAAAATAGTACACATTTGTTTAGAGAAACATAAAAAATTGAAAGTGACGTCTGAATTCAAATAGATTGACTCCTTACTATTTGTATTTATGCAACTCATCCTCCATGTTATACTTGGCTAATGTACAAACATTAATAACCATGCAGGTGAAAAACATAATAAAGTATGCTTAGTGAGGAAAGATACATTAATATACTGGGGTAAATGGATAATACAAAGTCTCCAGATAAAATTCAGATTACGCGTTTCGAACATCTCGTGTGTGGTTCAAAGCCATGTGAGTGGACGGTCCTCCACTCCTTCCATTTGATGTTTACCTGACGATGAACAGGAAGTTTGAATTGAAAATTGTCTTTTGTGTAGATACTTCGTAATATTCATTTACTCCAGTATGAGTAAATACCACACAATTACGAATTCCACAAGCAATATATCTTTCCCCTCTCATCGTGAGTAAATACCACACAATTGCGAATTACACAACCAATGTAACTTTCCTCTATGATTGTGAGTAAATACCACACAATTACTAATTTCACAAGCAATGTATCTTTCCTCTCTCATCGTGAGTAAATACCACACATTTACGAATTGCACAACCAATGTATATTTCCTCTCTCATCGTGAGTAAATACCACACAATTACGAATTGCACAAGCAATTTAACTTTCCTCTCTGATTGTGAGTAAATACCACACAATTACTAATTTCACAAGCAATGTATCTTTCCTCTCTCATCGTGAGTAAATACCACACATTTACGAATTGCACAACCAATGTATATTTCCTCTCTCATCGTGAGTAAATACCACACAATTACGAATTGCACAAGCAATTTAACTTTCCTCTCTGATTGTGAGTAAATACCACACAATTACTAATTTCACAAGCAATGTATCTTTCCTCTCTCATCGTGAGTAAATACCACACATTTACGAATTGCACAACCAATGTATATTTCCTCTCTCATCGTGAGTAAATACCACACAATTACGAATTGCACAAGCAATTTAACTTTCCTCTCTGATTGTGAGTAAATACCACACAATTACTAATTTCACAAGCAATGTATCTTTCCTCTCTCATCGTGAGTAAATACCACACATTTACGAATTGCACAACCAATGTATATTTCCTCTCTCATCGTGAGTAAATACCACACAATTACGAATTGCACAAGCAATTTAACTTTCCTCTCTCATCGTGAGTAAATACCACACATTTACGAATTGCACAACCAATGTATATTTCCTCTCTCATTGTGAGTAAATACCACACAATTACGAATTGCACAAGCAATTTAACTTTCCTCTCTCATCGTGAGTAAATACCACACATTTACGAATTGCACAACCAATGTATATTTCCTCTCTCATCGTGAGTAAATACCACACATTTACGAATTGCACAAGCAATTTAACTTTCCTCTCTCATCGTGAGTAAATACCACACAATTACGAATTGCACAACCAATGTATATTTCCTCTCTCATCGTGAGTAAATACCACACAATTACGAATTCCACAAGCAATGTATCTTTCCTCTCTAATAGTGAGTAAATACCACACAATTACGAAAGGCACAACCAATTTAACTTTCCTCTCTCATCGTGAGTGATTTTTTTTCTTATTGTTTAAACTGATCTCCTAGCGGGTGATAACCGGTTTACCGGCTTTTTGTTTCATTTTGATTCTATAGATTCTACATGAGAGTCCTAAATTTTGCTTAACTCAAGTGCATTTCGAGTAGGGTTCTTTAATGAGTACCTGACATAGTACAGGCTTAACGTCCTCTCCAAGGGACGGCGAACTCATATTTATTCACCTCACGCGTGAATAAATCGAGGGCCAGGTGGTGATCGAACCCTAGACTTCCAGCCCAGAGGCGAATACATTAACCACTGAGCTAACCTGAGCCCTAATCGTGAGTAAATACCACACAATAACTACTTTAAGTACATAGCTCTTAGATAATAAAATATTTGTTTTTATAACTAACTAGAGTATTTCTAGTATAATACTTGTCAAAACACATTTTACTGTCATCGCACAGTAGTATTATGTTTATATCCTTTACTCTAGTATAGAAGAAATGAAATCGTGATAATAATTTATCACAATTTAGTTATTTCGACTTAAAAAGAGGGTAAGTTATGATTTATTTTTAGCATTAATTAAAATATATAAAATGAGACTAAATTAAAGGTGAATAATCAGACAGAAAGCGGCTATTAATATACTCTTTCATTTTTTTTTTTGTGTGGGATCTGTTAGCCTGCACGATTTCGTTAAAGATCCCTACTCGAAAAATGCACTTGAGTTAGGCAAAATTTAGGATTCCCAATATAGAATCTGTAGAATCACCGATATAACAAAAAGCTGGTAAATGGCTGACGTTATCACCCGCTAGGGGAATGGTTTAAAAAATAAAAAAAATTACTATTTTTGACGAGTATCTGAAATTGTACATTTGGTAGAAATGTAGAATAGGGTACGAGGTGTAAAATGGCGGCCTGAAATAAATCCGGCATATTGACGGTTTGTGTATCGATATATTGGAATCACGCCTTAATTGACAAGTATATGACGTCATAAACGTAAATAGATTGAAATTATTTAAAATGAATTTCTTTAATGCGAAATATTAAAAACTTAAGAATAAGATAATATAAAGTTTATAAAATAGGATGGGAGGTATGAAATAGTAAAAGATAATGTGTATACGGGATACTATTATAAAATTTGTTGAATGGAAATAAAAAAAGAGATTCCACAAAGGGATATTATGACTAACCTTATTGTGAGTTTAAAGGTTGCTCCTCCTCTTGCATGCTAAGGAACCGAGGGATTAATGTCCTCTCTGAGCAACGACAGTAAGATTTATTCAGCTCTCCCGTGAATAAATCCATTACCAGAGTGGGTATTGAACCAAGGACCTAACAGTCCAGAGGCGAGCTACTCTAACTCTTTTACATTTATTATTTCGTTTCTTTGTTTTCAACGTTCATACTTATAAGCCTTTTAATGCTGTTTTAGGGGCAGAAAATGTGGCTGAGTATTATTTGGTACCAATTTTAGTCCTGGCTTTTATTTTCTACATTGGCAGTCTTAAGGAAGTACATTGTCGTTAGCAGAAAATGTGGCTCAGTATTATATGGTACCAATTTTAGTCCTGGCTTTTATTTTCTACATTGGCAGTCTTAAGGAAGTACATTGTCGTTAGCAGAAAATGTGGCTCAGTATTATTTGGTACCAATTTTAGTCCTGGCTTTTATTTTCTACATTGGCAGTCTTAAGGAAGTACATTGTCGTTAGCAAAAAATGTGGCTCAGTATTATTTGGTACCAATTTTAGTCATGGCTTTTATTTTCTACATTGGCAGTCTTTAGGAAGTACATTGTCGTTAGCAGAAAGTGTGGCTCAGTATTATATGGTACCAATTTTAGTCCTGGCTTTTATTTTCTACATTGGCAGTCTTTAGGAAGTACATTGTCGTTAGCAGAAAATGTGGCTCAGTATTATTTGGTACCAATTTTAGTCATGGCTTTTATTTTCTACATTGGCAGTCTTTAGGAAGTACATTGTCGTTAGCAGAAAATGTGGCTCAGTATTATATGGTACCAATTTTAGTCATGGCTTTTATTTTCTACATTGGCAGTCTTTAGGAAGTACATTGTCGTTAGCAGAAAGTGTGGCTCAGTATTATTTGGTACCAATTTTAATCATGGCTTTTATTTTCTACATTGGCAGTCTTTAGGAAGTACATTGTCGCTAGCAGAAAATGTGGCTCAGTATTATTTGGTAATAATTTTAGTCATGGCTTTTATTTTCTACATTGGCAGTCTTTAGGAAGTACATTGTCGTTAGCAGAAAATGTGGCTCAGTATTATTGGTAATGATTTTAGTCATGGCTTTTATTTTCTACAGGCAGGCTTTAGGAAGTACATTGTCGTTAGCAGAAAATGTGGCTCAGTATTATTTGGTAATCATTTTAGTCATGGCTTTTATTTTCTACATTGGCAGTCTTTAGGAAGTACATTGTCGTTAGCAGAAAATGTGGCTCAGTATTATTTGGTACCAATTTTAGTCATGGCTTTTATTTTCTACATTGGCAGTCTTTAGGAAGTACATTGTCGTCAGCAGAAAATGTGGCTCAGTATTATTTGGTACCAATTTTAGTCATGGCTTTTATTTTCTACATTGGCAGTCTTTAGGAAGTACATTGTCATTAGCAGAAAATGTGGCTCAGTATTATATGGTACCAATTTTAGTCATGGCTTTTATTTTTCTACATTGGCAGTCTTTAGGAAGTACATTGTCATTAGCAGAAAATGTGGCTCAGTATTATATGGTACCAATTTTAGTCATGGCTTTTATTTTTCTACATTGGCAGTCTTTAGGAAGTACATTGTCGTTAGCAGAAAATGTGGCTCAGTATTATTTGGTACCAATTTTAGTCATGGCTTTTATTTTCTACATTGGCAGTCTTTAGGAAGTACATACTCATTATCAGGAGAAGAAGAAGAATTCTGCTAGTCACTGTTTTACAGCCAAGCAGAACACCTCTTCTTCTACTCCTGATGACGACGAATACAGAAATATTCTAATTGAGCTGTTTCTACACGTTCTTTTCTTGTAATCGTTTGATAAATATAATTTTAGTATGTTTCAATCGTTCAGCAATGGCACGTGTTTTTTTTTTTTTGAATTTCAACCACAAAAAGGTCATTCAGTAAACCCTATCTGATACACGCATATATGGTATTAGTTATCAGGGCATCGGTATTCCACAGGAACAGCCAGCGTCTCACTAAAATAGCTCAGAAATTTGCATTTTCGCATTTTATCTTGCAAATTAAACCAACATAATTCACTGATACCTATCAGTTCAGTATGCAACCGCAAACTAATATCATAATTAAAATCTTACTACTGAAAAAATTAACTAACATCAATGACATAGCAAGTATTTTTGCCGCCCGATTTAACGATTTTAAAAATCGAAAAATTTTACCAAAAACTGAGTTCGGTTTTTGACTCTGACGAAGGCCGCTTGTTACGGTTGAAAGATCTTAGTCTTGTCTTCCCATTTCATATTGTGGTTTGATCTTTGATTGTTATTTCACGTCTATGTGAAATTTATATATATATACATGTTTGTGTGTGATGGCAGCAGATCTTCTTTCAAACATGTATTATTAAAGTTGGCAGCAGCTTCTGCGTTACCAATTTATGGCTGATTTTTTCTAGTTTCCTCACTAGTTTACGGTAACTCTCGGGTATTTTCCAGAGGAGTTCTGGTAACGACATGAAGGAGGTAAACACTAAACACTAAAACTTTATTCTAACACTATAATTTACGACTTAATCTAAAACACAAGCTTTCGGCTTACATTAGCCATCTTCAGGTAAAAATCTAGAAACTAAAATTATAATCAAAACTAAGGCTATGGTATAGAGAACAACTTAACTATGGTACAGTTAACAACTAACTAAGGAAATAAAGTATGGAGAAGGGAGGGAGGTGTAGGTGGGAGGGCCTGTCTAGGCATGCAGGGCAGGGCACTGAACCCATCTACCTGTGTCGTGTCCCTTCACCTTCCTCTCTTACAAACTTATAGGTGGTATCAAAATTTTTTTTTTTGTACTGTGTATAGCTTTAAGGTCACTGTTTTGTATGTTTAATGAAGGGTCGTATTCCTTAATGTAGAGGGCTTCAAGTATATGTAGTCTGACGTCGTCTGGTAAGCTTTGCAAAATAGTTGTCCCCTCAGTCAGGTTCTCTCTCGTTAATTTCTGTTTATGAACCTCTTCAGCATGGCTCTTCGGTGCTCCTCCTGCAAGGTGGAAAGTCAATCGCGGCGATTCATGTGAACTGATATGTATATATATATATATATATATATATATATATATACGAGTTCGAGATTAACAAAGAGCAACACACAAAGTAGGGAAACACACTTACAGACTCAAATTTTCGGGTAATCCGTCTTCAGGAGAAAAGAGAATGGGAGACCAAGCACGTTGTAGGCGTAACGGCAAGTAACCAACCCGGCAACCGCCAGTGCTGTCAACCGTACCTGGTCTTAAAGTATAAAATTAGGAGAGGATATAAACAGAAGCTCAGATAAGCAGTACTGGTTGGGTAAAACTATAAGTAGGTGAAAAATTATAAACAATATAAGATAAAAACAAACTATAAGAAACTAAAATAATGATAGAGAAAAGAAGAAAAAATAAATATATAAATAAAAATAAATACAATACAAAAAACTTGCATTGGTTGTTTTAGTAAATAAAAGATAGAGACTGAATAAAAGGGTAAGTATGGGAAACTAGTTAAGAATAAGAATTTAGAAAAATAAAATAGGATAAAACAAACTAGTAGTAAGTGAAGAAGACAAAATAGATATACACAAAATATACGAAAGAGGAAAAAAGAAATAAGTACTAGAGAATAAAGAATACTTGAAAAAAGTACAAAAAAAAAAGTACAAAAAAAAAATTATCTTTTAAGGTTAAGTCCAGGTGCACTGCGCGCCCCGAGCAACCAGATGTGAGCCTCCTCAGAGGCTCTAAGGGTCACGGTATTATCACCAGGTGTGTTTCCCTACTTTGTGTGTTGCTCTTTGTTAATCTCGAACTCGTATTGTGTCCAGTTTGGATCGTATTTCGTTTTATCAGTGAATATATATATATATATATATATATATATACCTTGGATAATTATTCGGAAACTCTCAGCATTATTTTGGAATATAGGCTTGAAGGTCTGAAAAAGAAAAGCGTACTAAATAAGATGTTAACATTCTTCTTTAATGTTAAAATTTATTTAGATTGAATATTTTAGACTTGTCTGTTTCTATATCTAATGGATAGATTTAATTTAGGAATAGAAAACCGTTATGGGTCCAAAGAAGAAGACTGTGGTGAAGGGAAAAGAAAAACTATCAGAAGTAAACGAAATAAAACATGTCGACAAAGAATTCTACATCTTAGAGATTGAGGAGCAGAACAGGAAAATTGGCAGGCATAGTATTTATTTCATGCTAAATACACTTAACATATAAATATACTAGCAAACGTACCCGTCTTTGATGGAATCAAAAATTCCATTATACCTGGTATTCCAAAATATCATTAGAAATTATAGAATAGTGGAAAATATCATTATTAGTACAGTGTTAAGGAAATGCCTCTGTATACACCATATTAGTTGTCTGTCCTTCAGGTCTTCGCTCTTCACACCTCCTAATAACGACGATGGTCGAAATATCCATGTGAGTTATGTCTGTGTCTTTCTGTGTGTTTCTTTCGTTTTGAATTTATTTTATTTAAAAAAGTCCGCTGGACCGTTTCTTTTAAATGTATATACATATATATATATTGATAAAAGTATCGACCGTGGAATAGAAACAAAACTTTAGTTATCGGGACTCGGTCAGTTCTTCAGGTTCAAATTAAACTCTAAATTACGTTTCAGTTTTTATTTAAAACCTTTTCCATAGGCAGATGTATAAATTTTGAAATAGAAAAACCAAGTATTACATTACAAATTATTTTACAAAGAAAAATAGTATGAGGATTTTTAACAACAACTGTAGTCTGAATGAACACGCGACACTGTGTTCACTAATATCACTAATTCACTAATGTTCACACAGTGTCACGTGTTCATTCAGGCTACAGTTGTTGTTAAAAATCCACATACTATTTTTCTTTGTAAAATAATTTGTAATGTAATACTTGGTTTTTCTATTTCAAAATTTATACATCTGCCTATGAAAAAGGTTTTAAATAAAAACCGAAAGGTTGGCAATGAGAGTTTAATTTGAACCTGAAGAACTGACCGAGTCCCGATAAACTATAGTTTTGTATATATATATATATATATATATATATATATATATATATATAATATATTATATATTAATATGTAGTGTCTTTCTGTGTTCTTTTCTATGTGTTAAAGTATATATTAATATATATATATATATGTTCTATTAAAACCTATGCCTATTTCAATTTTGACGCATTTTCGAATTAATTTTTCAAATTTCCTGAAAACATGAAAGGAAGACCGAAACATGTCGATGATATACAAGAATAAAAACTTTGGAGAACTGATTTATCTTGTCCCAAACTTATGGAAGCCAGAGGTAAGGAAATTTGAAAAATTAATTCGAAAATGCGTCAAAATTGAAATAGGCATAGGTTTTAATAGAACATGTATCAATGAAGGCCTGCTCCCAAAATATACGAATATATATATATATATATATATATATATATGTATATATATTCATTCATGGATGCCACGCGTACTAAATTTCTTGAGTTTTCCTATCGTTTTCCTCAAAGAGCATTGTTTCAAAAATTGTTTTCATTGTGGTAAATTAATCCATATATATATATATATATATATATATATATATATAATTCAATGTACATAAAGAAACTTAGAGAAATTAAAAACACAAACTTACAGTCTCTAATTTTTGGTTGAACTGTCTTCAGGAGAGATAAAGAAGGGAAACCAAGCGCACTGGTACAGAGACGGTTGGAGACCCTCTGTACCAGTGCGCTTGGTTTCCCTTCTTTATCTCTCCTGAAGACGGTTCAACCGAAAATTAGAGACTGTAAGTTTGTGTTTTTAATTTCTCTATGTTTCTTTATGTACATTGAACTGTATTTGTCCATTTCGGATCGTATTTTTATCGAAAAAGTATATATATATATATATATATATATATATATATATATATATACCATGATAAACGGAAAACGGTCCGGCAGGACAGATAATACTTAAAATAAACAGTGACACATAGACTGAAACATAACAAAGACTCCCTTTTCAATATTTCGACCGCCATTACGGTCGAAATATTGAAAAGTGAGTCTTTGTTATATTTCAGTCTATGTGTCACTGTTTATTTGAAGTATATATAAATAATATAATAAGGCAGTGAATCTCCTCTTTAACAAATGGTATTCAGTTTTGCTGCAGTTTCTGCATTGACTAACCATTTGCCTAGCGTCCTCTAATTTGCATAGTAGTTATGTTGGGTTGGCTGTAACATCCATTTCAGGCTATTTCTAAGAAGTTATCTACTGAGTGTAACTTAATTCAAATCATTTAGAACAATGCTGTTTTGCTGAGACAGACGAATAGCCCCAAAGAGGTCGTAGTCTATTGCACTCCATTTCTCTCTCCTCTGACTTTCCCCACTTACATTTCACTCAGTAAGACTTTCTCCTTTCACTACCAATACTATACTTTTTTTTTCATTATACTTAATTTGTATAATTTATTTAAAAATTCGCAAAAGTGCCCGTCTTTGAACGGTATTTCAGAGATGATACAGGGTCTTCCAAAATATTAGTTTTAGAGTCCCCCTGATCCTTGTACTCTTGGTGTGTTTTTTTCCTTAAATTAACCATTTTATTATTATTATTATTATTATTTGAGAGTGACTATAGCACTGCGTCTTAAAAGAAAAACTATTATACTTCCCCTCTTCTGTACTAAAGCACCCCAGCAGTTAGCTTCAACGCCTCCAAGAAGTTCAGCACTTTTGCTGGTTCCAAAGGCAAAAGTTTTTCTATGGTTTTGTTGAGTGTCCCAAAGCACTTAACTCTATGCAGCAAAGTTGCCTTACAGTCAGTCAACAGGTGCAACGGTGTTTCTTCCTCTTTGCAGAATCTGCACAAACCATCATTCCATTCAGGGTCTCTATGTTTCGGGAGAAAGTAACTTCATTTCTCCTTCTTCAGGACGGTCTTTTTCGGGTCCTTAGGTGCACTTGTGGGAGTTTAGTTCCCACTAGTTAGGGCTTTTGGACCCTATGCGGTTCTGGAGGATGTCTCCAGACTTCCTTCTCCTTAGTATCATACAGGGGAAAATCCCTGAAGCTCTATCGGTGGTATTTTGTCCGCTCCGGCAGAGCACCGCATACCGGAGTAAGGCTATTTACTCAAAGGGGTCGCCTGGTAACCTTGAGGCTCCGTTCATAATACAGTAACCCCTGTATCATCCATCCTTCGGCATGGATCGCATAACACCTTAGATTGGGGCTGAGATAAAAGGAGGGGATTTGGGAATTAGGAAGGATTGTGAAACGAAGGTGGTCAGGCCCAGCCCTTGGTCACCTTCTCCTCCTCTTTCGTTTGTCCCTGCATGTAGCAGGTAACAGGGTAGCCCTGTGAAGGCCTTAAGTCAGAGTTCAGTGTTGGAGGCTAGTAGAGGTGTTTAATCACTCCATTACTACCTCAAATTGACAATTTACTAAGCATGCACCATATAAATATTACATGTTACAATATAACTAATTTGACTACTATTGCTACATTATTTTGTTACGTACTGACAAATATAATATTTTTAGTTAGAATTGTAAAGCTCCATTTTAATACTAAATATTTTTAACTTTATACATGAAACAATAATACAATATTTTAATTACAATATTCTATATTTATTTCTCTCCATATTAATTATTTATTATCTATATTAATTATACTAATTATCTATTAATTGTAATAGACTATATATGTTATTACATTAGTTATTATACTGCAATAAAAGTTTCTCAAAATCTATTTTATCTATGAATTTTTTAAAATGCAGTATCACACTTTCAGCTTTCGTTCTTCTTTTGCTGGTCAGATTATTTAAGTGTGATAAATACTAACAAAAAACCTAAAGTTCCCAGATAGTTGATGAATATCTCAGATCTATTCTGAGAATTACTCTAGTTTTCGATGCTATATTTAAAATTTGTAATCAACAACACTGTTCTCATTAAAAGAGTATGTTTATACTTTTTTAATAATTTTAATGATTTTTTTGTTTTTGTTTAATACGTACTGTTACCTAATGCTGTTTTTTATATTGTATCTTGCACTTAAATTGCCCACCTGTCAAATTTTATAGTTAATGTGGCCCACCTGTCAAATTTTATAGTTAATGTGGCCCACCTGTCAAATTTTATAGTTAATGTGGCCCACCTGTCAAATTTTATAGTTAATGTGGCCCACCTGTCAAATTTTATAGTCAATGTGGCCCACCTGTCAAATTTTATAGTTAATGTGGCCCTCGAGTCAAAATAATTGCCCACCCCTTGCCCTAGCGGGTTAAAAACATCAGCCCTTTACGGTCTTTTTGTTTGATCGGTGATCCTACATTGGGAGTCCTAAAAGTCCATAACTTGCTTCAATCTTGATTTTCCAATCCATTCTAATCTTAGATTTTAATACACACGTGCACAGGTCTACTGACAAACTTTTAGCTCGCTATGATTTATGGCGGTTGAGTTTGCTTGAACAAAATTTAGCGGACAAACAGACAGACAGACAGAAATGTTCCTAAGGGTTGATTCGGTTTCTCTAATGTATAAAACATAAATATAACTTGAAATCAGTCAGTTCTAAGCAATGTACAGACAAAAGCTTTCTTTTATTTATATAGACAGATATAATTGATTTCAGACAGTTTATACGATGAAACAAAGTAAATAAATGAAATAAAAGAGAATAAACAGAGGGGAGAAAATGGAAAAAAAAACATAAAATTAAAATTTAAAAAGAAGGCAGAAGTGTGGAATAATTAATATATAACTGAATATATTCAAGTAATATCTATGCCGTATATTTACCATAAATTACATTATGGTAAATAGGGTGCCCTAATAAGCAACCGAACCGCAAACTTCAATAACAAATTATTAATCAGAAATATCGAATTTAATAGCTGCATTAATGTTTAAAAATGTTCAAAATGTCTAACTTCAGCAGCAATACAATCCACGATATTATAGGGTTAAAAGTTAATGAAATCGTCTGCACATATAAAAATTTAATGGTATAAACAACGCGTTTCGAACACGTAGTGTTCTTCCTCAGGGTGAGTGTCTGTGGTACAAGGGTGAGTATCAGTTGTACCACGGACACTCACCCTTAGTTAATGCCTGAGGAAGAACACTACGTGTTCGAAACGCGTCTTTATACGATTAAATTGTTATATGTGGAGACAATTTCATTAGCTTTTTACCCTACAATGAGCAAATACTGCATAATAACTGATTGCACTACGTTGGAATTCACGATATGTTTTTGACAACACTGTGACATACTTTCTGGCATGTTTCTCATGAAATTTGTTTCCATTCTCATCAGATATTTTATTTTTGCTGATCAATTGTCTTAGGCTTATTAGCATAAACTGCACGTTCTTTGAAACCAGTGAAGTAGCTACTATTTTTGCTATATGTCGTAAAAATTCGCAAACAATAGGGCTCATCTACACTATTACGCCCATTATTGTGTAAAATATGAACTTGATCCATCAAAGATTCTGAAACGTAGCGTGGCCACAAACTTTGGATACATACTCGCCCAACCAGTCACACACAGCAACCATCGAAAAAACTTCATAAAACGACGTCTGGGGCCTCAAAACATGTATTTCAGTCAAAAACTAGAATTTTTTTTCACGATCACGACACTTTACTTATAGTAAAGTAAAAATAAATAAGTATAGTTATTGATTCTGTATTTTATAATAATTATACCAAAAAAAAAAAATAAAATAAAATTCTTTTTGTTATTTCAGACTACAATCAAAATGTCTTGAATTAGAAGAAGAAAATGAAAAATTGAAAACTTCTAAAGAAAAATTAGACGAAGACCGAAGCGATGTGATCAGTCATTTAAAAAGGAACGTGCAGAAGAGAATAGAGGAAATCTCAGAGCTTAGTGAGCGCCTGGACGCCATTCAAGAGGTCTGCTTTGTATTTGTATTCTGCTTACATTTTAGATCCATATATATATATATATATATATATATATATATATATATATATATATATATCAGTTCACAAACGAAGAAAAGCAACACACAGAGAAAGAGACACACTTACAAACTCAAATTTTCTCCTGAAGACTGATCATCCAAAAATTTGAGTTTGTAAGTGTGTCTCTTTCTCTGTGTGTTGCTTTTCTTCGTTTGTGAACTGATTTGCGTCCAGTTTGGATCGTTTTTTCGAATTTTAAGTGGGTATATATATATATATATATATAGGTGTATAATAAAATCGGGATTCGGTCAATTTTCCAGGATCAAAATTGACCGAATCCCGATTTTATTATACACCTATTCTATCCAACGGTTGATATATTATTGAATTTGTTATATATATATATATATATATATATATATATAATTAAAATAAGCAGTGACACATAAACTGAAACACAACAAAGACTCACTTTTCAATATTTCGACCGTATTGGCGGTCGTCCTCAGGAGAAGAAGTGAATTGACGGAGGGACGACAGTCAACTCAACGATCGTTATTACGGTCGAAATATTGAAAAGTGGGTCTTTGTTGTGTTTCAGTATATGTGTCACTGCTTATTTTAATTGTTATCTGTCTTGCCGGACCGTTTTTCGTTTATCATGGTATATATATATATACAATTAAAAGAAACGGTCCAGCGGACTTTTTTAAATAAAATAAATTCAAAACGAAGGAAACACACAGAAAGACACAGACATAACTCACATCGATATTTCGACCATCGTCGTCATCAGGAGGTGTGAAGAGCGAAGAGTCCCGCAGGAAGGAAAGTCACCGCCCTGCCTTCCTGTGGGACTCTTCGCTCTTCACACCTCCTGATGACGACGATGGTCGAAATATCGATGTGAGTTATGTCTGTGTCTTTCTGTGTGTTTCCTTCGTTTTGAATTTATTTTATATATATCTATTAATGTATATTGGCAGCAGATTCTCTTGTAAACATATTTTATTAAAGTAAACGGCAGCTTCCGCATTCACGACCTTTTTGCTGGTGTTTTCTAGTTTTCTAACTAGTTTTCTTTGGTAGGGAGTGATTTCGTGAAGGAGTTGTCCCAGGGTCATCGAAGAAATAATTTCGTAGGTTACTCAATAATACATTTTTACTTACAAGCTTTCGATTTCACTGAAATCATTATCAGGTATAATTTGATAGTTCTTATAAACTTAATAAGCCTACACTGACAGGACCCCCAAGCAATGTGTATAGCAAGTTGTAACCTCCCACTTGTCACAGAGTGGACTTGTTTTTTCACAATGATTGTCTATATTTATTTATCCTCTTAATTTTAATCATTTTGCTGGGTATCATTTGCTGATGCATCAGCTGGGTGAAGAAGGAAGAATACAAACGGTGTATTATAAGAATCAATTCTCTAATGAATATAAAAAGGATGAAAGAATTTTGAAGGCTATAATTAAAAGAAATACAACATGTGTTAACTCGGCAGACAAGCTAAATATTAGTATTTACTACAACAGTTCCAGCACAGCAAATCTGATAATTAGGAACAACCTAGAACAAAAAACACAACTACAAAAAACCAATGTAGTGTACAGATATAATTGCACTATAGGAGACTGTGAGCTCCTAAAATCGAGCTACATTGGTTCTACGACGACAACACTTTCACGCAGACTTACGATGCATCTCGCAGCCGGAGGACCGAAAGAACACACAATGAACATACATAAAAGCAGGCTAAGTAGAAAAATGCTGGAAGACAACATTGAAGTATTATATGCAGACAATAATCACACGAGGCTGCATATAATTGAATCATTATGCATAAAGGAAAAGAAGCCGAACCTTAATGATCAGTCCTGTTGTTTTTCCACAATTTTAAAGTTACATTCGTGAAAAATAACTATACAGTGATTTAAATAATGTTGTGTAAAAGTTCATGTAGGGAATTTTGTAGCAAATCTGTTACTCATGTTTATTAAGGTAGTGTTTTTTAAAAGTATATTTTATTATTAGTTATGTTTGATAGAAGTGATGTAATTGTTATTGTAAATAAGTATTTATTATAATTGTTAAAAAAACCTTGTATATAGAATCCTTGAGAATGGTCAACGTAGACCGAAACGTCGGACATGTGTAATATGAAAAATACATTTAAAGATAAAAAAATCGGTGAGTTAATTTATATGATACCACAAAGATGGAAAAGTAGCATTCGAAACCTTAAAAAGGTATGTAGAAAACATACTAAACTTAATGTTGGCAAGATATTTAATGAGGTATGTTTAAAAGAAGGTCTGCTCCCAAAGTATACCAATATATATATATATGATTAAACCAGAGTATGAAATAGGTAAAAAGGACTAAGATCTTTCAATCCTAACGAGCTTTCTTCGTCAGAGTCAAAAACAGTACAGTTGGCTTTTTGACTCTGACAAAGAAATATGGGTTTTTGACTCTGACGAAGACCGCTTGTTACGGTTGAAAGATCTTAATCTTGTTTTTTCATTTCTTATTTTGTTTTATCATTGATATATATATATATATATATGCTATACTGAGTTACTAGCCGTTGCGTCTACAACGTGCTTTTTTTTCCTTTGTCTTTTCTTCTGAAGACGCATTGCCCAAAAATGTGAGTCTCTAAGTGTGTTTCTTTACTTTCTGTGCTACCTTTCTGTTCAATTTTGAACTGTTATTTATATATATATATATATATATAATTAAAGTTACAACTAGAGAACAGAAAAAACACAAAAAAGAGGACTAAGACTAACGATTCTCGATCAGAAAAAGAAGAAAAAGTGTTCTGCTGGACTGCCAACAAGTAACTCCTGATGATGACATGGTCGAAATATTCTACTTATACTTTTCTATATTTCTTTATACATGTTATTCATTGATACATATATAAGTTTGACTTATTAAATGTTTTTCTTTTCTCAGGCAAAGGAAGTTGAAAATGGGCTTTTCAAAGAAAAAATTAAAAACATGGAAAATGATTTTAAAGTAATGCAGGAGCAACTTACATCAGAAATCAAATTACTTAGTAAGGAAATTTTTGTATAGAATTACTTATTTAAAAAAAAAACAAAATATTAATAAATGAACAGTGCGATAGCAATGTATAATGTAGTTGAAAAACTTTCAACTGGTCTAACTGAACCAGTGGTGTAGTAATTATTTTTGCCACCAGGGCGCTTGTAAGATTTGCCCCCCACCACCTCCCCCTGGAGAGGAGTTGATAATCCGTTAACCTACAAAATTCCAGCAAATCTTGAAAATATTTATTTTCCATGGAATTACAATCAAGGATCTAATTTTAGACTGCTCTTATTAGTCCGACACTTTCATTTTATTACAATGAAATATACTATTTTAAATATATTTTATTACAATGAAATCGTATACATTATCATTTCGTATACGAAATGATGATAATGATGATGAATTCATCATTGAAATGATGTGCCACCCGGGGCAGTTGTAAGATTTGCCCCCCTCCCCCTCCCTGGTCGTTAAAATCCGTTAACCTACGAAATTTCAGAAAAACTTGAAAATGTTTATTGTCAATGGAATTAAAATCAAGGATCTAATTTTAGACTGCTGTTATTAGTCCCAGACTTTCATCTTATTACAGTACTCGTATATATATATAGTTCAATGTAGACAAAGAAACATAGAGAAATCAAAAGAACACACTTACATTCTCTAATTTTCGGTTTGAACCGTCTTCAGGAGAGATAAGAGAGGGAAACCAAGCGCACTGGTTCAGAGACGGTTGGAGACTGTAAGTGTTCTTTTGATTTCTCTATGCTTCTTTGTCTATATTGAACAATATTTGTCCGTTTTGGATCGTATTTCCAAAGAAAAAGTATATATATACAGCCATCATCAAAGAAAACCAAAGATTTTTCAAAATACAAACGTATAATTCAAATCATAAAAAGAATTGTTCAATAAAATTAACTGGCTTACTCAAATAAATATAATATATTTTCGACCCTATTAAAAAGAAAATAGTTTGGAAAAATTAAAATAAGTTTATTTTTTATTTATAAATATTATAGTTGAAAAATACGTTATAAAAATTTTAGTCACGTAAAACATAAAAAAGAATTAAAACCTTAAAAACTCATTTTGGTATAACATTTTTATGTTTTTTGTTAACTTTTTGTTATTTTAATTATTTTCTATTTTTACTCCCTTAAAATGCTGCCCTCTGGTATGTGTCTCCCGGGGCCTTCCCCCCCCCCCTCTTGCTATGCCACTGAACTGAACCGCACAAAACTAAAGAATATAGAACAATAATCAGAACAAAACACTTACAAGAAGAACTTAATCATCGCGACCACACATGTCCTAAATTCTTCTCTCCTTATATATTCTGCAGGAATACGACATTCCTGTTTAGGAATTTAGGACTCCCAATGTAGAATCACCGATGAAACGAAAAGACCGTAAAGGGCTGACGTTTTTAACCCACTAGGGGATTGGTTTAAACCAGTGGTTCTCAACGTGGTCTACATGGACCCCCAGGGGTCCACAGAGGATTACTCGGGGTCCATGAGAAAAGTAGTATTCTGAAGGTCCATGACACGTGGTTAGGGCTGTATGTTAAGTTTAAATGAATTTATCAGCAAACAAAAAATAAACCAAAGCGTAGTAAGCTTTGGCCGTACAATATTCACATATAATTATATATAAGGCCTAATATCCTCGTCAGTTTGCTAAAATGTTCCAATGTTTTAAAATTTTCTATTGCTCTTCTCTTTATGGTACATTCAAAATTTATTCGGTTACAATTTATTTCAGGGTTCTTTATAAAATGTTAATGAAGAAATATTTTGTTATTGTTTTAAAAACATTTTTGTATTTTCGCATGCGTTGTAGATGTAATGAAATTATTTCATAATTAACGATATTCATTTACCTAAAAACAAATATTTATTTATAAATTTGTATAATTATGTTTTTTAAGTATCCGGGGGGAGTGGGGGTCCACAAGTAGCTTTTAGGGAGTCCACAAGCAAACAAAGGTTGAGAACCCCTGGTTTAAACAAACAAAAAACTAAATATAGAAAGAACTACTACAGGAGCTAGGCAATATTTCTGACTCTCAATATGAACCTGGCCTTCATACAGGTACTTAAATTAAGTTCATAATACTCTTTTTATATATATATATATATATATATATATATATATATATATATATATATATGTTTTTGGTTACTTCGATTACAAGTTGATGTATTTAGAAGTAATTATGTTTCAGGGTTTGTCCTTTAGCTGTTTGATTTTATAGCAGAAATCGAGTGGACACCGATTGGTGGCACTCCATAACTCTAACCACCTCGTTTGTTTAATCTTTATGGCGACAGAAGGTCACGTGGTCATTGCCGTTTTAGCCATCTTAGGGGGTTTGTGGGGATTACTAGTAAGGAAAGATGTTGAGCAAATGGGTTTGGATGAGTTGAGAGTTTAGTGTGGAATCGTTTTGGTCCTTTGCATAGTCTAGTAGCAAATAAACTACTATAAATACTAGTAGCAAATAAACTACTATAAATACTAGTAGCAAATAAACTACTATAAATACTAGTAGCAAATAAACTACTATAAATACTAGTAGCAAATAAACTACTATAAATACTAGTAGCAAATAAACTACTATAAATACTAGTAGCAAATAAACTACTATAAATACTAGTAGCACATTTTATACCATATACCCTTTGCAAAACGAAAGGGACTTTGTATATTCAGCTACCATTTTATTTGTTTTGCCCTTTTGTCAATTCCTTTAAATAATATGCCTATATTCTTAAAAAAGGTTTTTTTTTAAACGTCAATGATTACGTTTGGAACGTAAACTGGGAAATATGAGAGTTTTCTAAGTATTTTTGATTGAATGGCTTGTATAGAACGAATATTAAAAGGTTTGGGAGAACCCCAAAGTTCTATGGTATAAGACCAATTTTGGTATAGTATAAAAAAATCTTGCGAAGTTTCATACAGAGAACTCCAAACGATGAAATAATAATGGTATATATGAACAAATCAAATGATACTAGGGAACCTAAGTCCACTTCATGTCTTAGGATTACTTACAAATTATATGTGAAGTATGTCTGTTAGTGTGAGTTTTGATTTTCTGTCTAAGAGTCTTATAACCTTTTATTCGTATAAGTCTTATAAGTATATTTGCTGTCTTAAGGCGGTTGTAACGTCTGTTGGTCTCTTTTAGTTTCACTTTTGTTTGTGGGTTCCATATCATACGTGTTTAAAAGTGCAGTCCTATCATAATACTTAGGTGACTATTTAATAAATAATCACTAATGCAGTAATGAATCAGGATTCAAACTCCACAAAATTTCATATAATTAACACCTCCAAACAGGAAATTGTTTTTAAGATATCGATAGCTAATACAGCGATGGATCGGTAGGTCGCGCAGCAATCGCTTCGCTTTCCCGCCTTCAACAGTACTGATAACAGTGAGTTTTATCGTAAGTAATAAATAAAATTTAAAGAAGAACACACAAATATAGTTTTACGTACTTCTCTACCACCATTCTCCTCCTTAGTACATATACGAAGTTCTATCATAGCATAGGTAATTATAATGCATGTTTAAGTCTTTATTTTAACCTATATATCACGCATACAACAAACATAGAATCTACCGTACATTAAATCTATATTTGGTTGATATTTAGATCATGTTGATTACTTTCTGGTCTAATTTCGTATCTCTGGAACGAATTTATTCTATTTCCATTAATATCTATCAGGAAAATTGATTTGATATACTTTTTTCTTATATACCACACTCATGTCATGAGTACGTATATTCAGGTACCGCTGTATTTTTTTTGTCCTGTCCATTCCTTTAAATAATATGCCTGTATCTATACAAGTGTTTGTTATTTTTAAACGACTTTCATTAAACACTATTTTTGTAGGGTAAAAAGCTAATGAAATAGTCTCCACATATAGAAATTATTAGTATAAACAACGCGTTTCGAACACGTAGTGTTCTTCTTCAGGCATTAACTAAAAAAGTACAATGCTATTAGAGAGTTATCTATAATATAAATTAAATGGTACAAAATAAAATAAGGAAAAGAGTACATACTTAAGGGTGAGTGGTGAGTCTGTGATACAACTGCCTGGGAATAGTATGGAGTGGGTGGAGGGCATGGAGTGTACGTCTGTTTCATATTGGAAAGGAGGTGCATTTCTTTGGTATTTTTTATTGTTATGCATTGTTTAAACTTATCCCCTAGCGGGTGATAAGTCAGCCGTTTACCGGCTTTTTGTTTGATCGATGATTCTACAGATTCTACATTGGGAGCCCTAAATTTTGCCTTAACTCAAGTGCATTTCGACTAGGGATCTTTAAGGAGTACCTGACATCGTACAGGCTCGGGACCGACAGCTCAACATCTCCTCCGAGGGACGACCTATTCAGATTAATTCACCTCTAATCACCAGATTGAGTTAACCTGGCCCTCTAATTATACATTTAGTTACTCTTTTTAGTAATTTAATTAATAAAAATACTATAATTATCATTAATAAGTAAATTCTTTTTTGAAAAGTAATATTTTAATTATATAAAAGAAAGTAATATTTATAAAATGTTATTTATGATTTATTTATGTTAATATGCAAAACAGGGTGCCTCCCCACTATCTTGCCGTTTGAAGTATTCAGTTATAATAGAATAATAAATATATTATATAATTTATATTGGTATAAGACGTATCATACACAAACAGTTACGATAATAACACATATCGATACCCAGACGCCATGACAGGGACTGTCATAAATATTATATTTATGATGTTATTATTACTTTAAAGAAAACATTTCTTTAAAGGTGAAAATACTAATATTACTATTAAATATATAATCAAACTTAATTGAATTTGTTATTAATAACATCATTAAATTTAAAAATCATATGTATATTGTTATTACCACTGAGGTTAGTATGATTTATATTATTAATATGGCAAACCGTCATACCTCTTACGATGATGTTAAGAGTCGTTGGAGCGCTTTCGGACGTTCTCCATCTTCAATCGCAACTAACTAACTCGTTAGTTAGTTAGTTAGTTAGTTACTTGTGATTGAAGATGGACAACGTCCGAAAGCCCTCCAATGACTCCAACATCAATAGTACGAGGTATGACGGTTTGCCATATTAATAATATAAATTAAAAATCATATTTAATTCCATTTTAGAATTAAATAAGAAATAACACAGTGTGCGTTAATATTCAAATTGTTTATTTCGAATAGATTAATTTATTTTTAATTACAGGCTATGATCATTAATTATTAATTAATTATTAATTATGGCTTATTGTTTCCAGATGGCAAGTTGAATTCCCTTGAAGAATTTCGTGCTCACAGAGAAGAACTTATGTTGAAGTTTGAAACCCAAGAAGCAACATTAACAGAAATGCAGGCGAAACATGAAGCCCTTATAGATGACATGGAGGATAAATTTATTCTACGAAAAGAAAGGTTTGTCATGAAACAGGTGCCATGATTTGTATTTAGATTGCTATATGTAAAAATAGAAATTAAAAAAAATATAAATAATCAGGAGTGGTCTACACTCAACTTTACTATAAGTATACTTAATATAAACTTCTTGGGTATATAATATATAATGTCTCATTTAAGCATAATATAATCGTCTAAATGGGAGATGTTTATTAGTCTTTCATTCTTGAGGTAGTACAGATAGTGATTGATCACTCATCAATAAATATACCTTTCTTGTATGTCACACAATTAATGGATATACAATCATTAGTATAACTACAGCAGTAATAACATTATGAAAAGCCAAAGTGAAAATTTGCTTATACGAAATAATTTCCTACAAGAGAGCATGGCTTTTGCTCCAATAGCCCGTGCATCTCTTACATAGTGTATCTTGTATCTGACCTCCTTCTACATTTAATACTTAAGAAAAATTTTCCCATTTAGAAATGGAAAATATTTTAAGTATATTAAAAACATTACCAAGGTTTTGTCTGAAATGTCAAAAACATATAAGAAAAAATGTTTTCAGATAATTTTTAATTTAAGATGTAGGATAATTTCATGTATTATTGTTAAAAGAATTTTTTTTTTTTAATTCTGAATAATGTCCTACATTTTTGATCTTTTATCAAATTATTATACTGGGAATTTCAAAGCATGCTAGAGTTTTTTAAAAACTCACTTTCCTTTCCCTTTGTCAAAAATCATAAAAACCAATTTACTCGGAGCGAATGTTATTTTTTACTCTGAATGTTATAACCACGTAGTGTACTCTGTTATAAGTTTGCTATAAATGTATATTGAGAAAAAATATATTGGTAATTAGCCACTTTTGCATTCTTAAATCAAGTTCAAAGCCGACTTTTCTGCATCATTTTAAATTTAAAAGCTGGAAGCTTGAAATTTTTAAAAATAATTGTATGAACTATTAGACTAGAAGAGTGAAAAAACCGGAAATAGACAAAAACATAGAATCCCTTCTATAGGACGAAAAAATTCATTCCAAAAACTTCAATATTACCCAATAATAATGTTATTCAAAAACGTAAAAAAATCAGCATCTGATATTTTGTAGAATTGTGCAACATATAGATTGATTAGAATATTTTGTTAGACAAACCCATCATACCAAAAAAGGATCATCAATTATATGTTTCCTATGCTCCATTGTTATTGATTTTTTTACGAATAAGAATTTTATTCTTGTTACATCACGTATAAGTTTTTAAATCATTTAAACATTTTCATTATACCTCTAAACATTATATTATTTCAGTGAATTCACTGAAAAAAATTCCAAGTCAATGTAAACAATCTAAAAAAAATATCAAAAAATCGACAAGTATAGCAGGTGATCCCTTAATCTAGGATAAACAAACAGTTTTTATAGCTTTATTGCTCTTTGCCGTAATTGAAATTTCATGAATTTTTTTTTATAAATTGCTAATTTTTGTACCATTTTTGGTCAAATTTTCATTATTTTTTAATGATTCTTTTAGCGTCAAAAAACATTTCCTTAAAGAGAAATCTGCATTAACGCCCCTTTGGTGAATGTAATTTTGAAAAAAATTATCTCAACTCATTCTCCACATAATGTTCTATTTTTAAGAATAGTTTCATTTTGATCCCCCCAAAGGTATGGCTTGTATCATTTCACAAGCTTTGAGATTGAATCATAAGTCAAAAATTTTACATTTTATTGAAAGAAAAAATTTTCCGTTGTTTTAAAATTCTGAATATATTTTTCATTTACTCCATTGGTAACCTCAAAGATAATGCCAAATTTTCAAAACTCTAGAGTTATTAGTTTAGGAGAAAAAAAATGTTTTCGAAAAACCGGTTTTTGGCAAACAAAGTGACTTTCCGGTCATGCATAATTCTTCCCCAAACAATAGGGATCTTCTACACTATGAGGCGCATTTTTGTGTAAAATATCAACTTGATCTATCAAAGATTCTGAACCGTAGCGTAGTAACAAGCAATGCTAACACACTCACCCACCCACACACACACAGACATCATCGAAAAAACATCATAAAACGATTTCTGGGACTTCAAAACATATAATTCCGTCAAAATTTCGAGATCGAATTTTTTCACGATCACTATATTTACTTATAGTAAAGTTCAAAACAAATCAAAAATCTGAAATATATGAAAATGAGTTTTTAAGGTCTTAATTCTTTTTTATTTTATGTATGAAATAATGTTTTTAAACGGATTTTTCATCTGATATATTTGAAAATTAAAAATAAATTTATTTTTAATATTTCAAAACTAGTTTTTTTAAAGAGGTTGAAAAGTTTAGTTATATTTGTTTACCTAAAGTACTATGTCAGGTACTTGTTAAAGATCCCTACTCTAGTAAACCTGAGTATACTCAAATTTCGGACTTCTGATGTGCTATAATGTACATATGCACCGATTCAGTAGTACAAATTAAGATCGATTAGGTAATAGCGGCAGTCTCACAGAAGAATGGTCAACCATTCGGCCTTTTGTTGCACTATACAAAGAACATTTTACATTGAATGTCCTCAATTTTGCCTAATTCAAGTTTATTTAGGATAGGTATCTTTAAGGAGTGCCTGACATAGTGTCGGCTCGGGGCCGACGAATTAACATCCTCTCTCTCACTCTCTCTCTCCCCTCTATCTCTCTCTTTCACTCTCTCTCTCTCTCTCTTTCACTCTCTCTCTCTCTCTCTTTCACTCTCTCTCTCTCTCTCTTTCTCTCCTTCTGTCTCTCTCTCCCCCTCCCACACGGATGACGTGCTCAGATTTATTCAGCTCTCCTGCGTGAATAAATTGAGGACCTGAGTGGGTATTGAACCCCGTATCCACCAGTCCAGAGGTGATCACATTACCTCTGAGCCCCCGTCACTTCCAACTATTCATTGCAATAAAGAAATAAATCTATAACTTATTTTTTATTGTTATAGTATTCTTTGTTATATTTGTTGTTACAGTATTCTTTGTTATATTTGTTGTTATTGTTTTCCTTGTTCCATAATTAAAACGAATGACTTTTTTTTTTAGATTGAGGCAGGAAATGGAAGAACGTCTCCTGAAATTATCTTTGGATTTTCAAACGGCCACCCAGTTACGTATAGCGACAACAACTCAGAATGTCATCAGGGAAAATATCGCCATCAACAACGAAGTCAGTGGCTCACAACCAACTATATATATGTATATATATTTCACCCAAAATTAAAAAAAAAACGATCCAAACTGGACGCAGATCAGCTCAAAAACGAAGAAAAGCAACACACAGAGAAAGAGACACACTTACAAACTCAAATTTTCGGATGATCCGTCTTCAGGAGAAAAGAGAATGGGCGACCAAGCACGCCGGAAACACAAGGGTAGGTGGCCTGCCACCTCGGGCCACCTCCATGCTTTCAATTGAGGTGGCTAAAGGTCAACTCGTCAACAAGGTGGCCTGGCTTGACTAAGCGGTTATGGAACAAAATGCCGAGGAACGCGAAGATCAAAACAGGCTTAACGTCCTGTCTGAGGGATCAGCTCTTGCGTAAATATATGTCAAGGGGAGAATTGAACCCCATACCTACCATAGTCCATAGGCGAGCACGCAAGCCAATGGGCTACCCTAGCCCCCTTCTCCACTTAAACTACTATTATATATTTGTCCATTTTTCAAGGCAATCTTCTTAACTGAAACAAAATGCCTAATCATTTAGAAGAAGAAAATATTACCGTCTTTTTCCGAAAATAAGACATCCCTCGAAAATTAGCCCTACCCTGATTTGGGGGACTTTTTAGAATATAAGCCCTCTCCCAAAAATAATCCCTAGTTAAAATAATGTGAAAAATATAATTCGTTAAAGAATAATGTTGAATTTAGTAGATATACGAGTATCCAGTTGCTCTAATATTTCAGAGAATTGTTTGAAACAAAATATTCTTTGAAATTCCTTGTTTACCTGTACAGTTCGTTTCATGTAATGCAGAGGCACGTGTCAAAATTAATTCCTGAAGAAGTATATAAAATAGAATTTACCTTAAAAGTATAACAGAAGGCAGCAGTCTACATGGAGTGACGGTGCAGGTACAACGTTTGTGCATTTCAGTCTTGTAAGGTCTGATTATTACCTATTACTTATTGTACTAGAAGACCTTCCCAGAAAATAAGCCCTAGAATGTATTTTGGACCTAAAAGGGAAGTAAGTCAGTGTCTTATTTTCGGAAAACGACGGTATATTGCTTTCTTCTATACTTGTTAATAATAAAAATATTATTATTATTATTTATAATAATATAAAAAATACTGTGATATTATTATGAAAATTAGCCCTGCTTCGTAAATCGGTATTGTACCCTCCTGACCTATTTTTCGTGTTGTTCATCTGTAAGTGTTACTAAACGTCATCTTCAAGTCCTACGTGAAGATGGACAACGGACTTGAAAATGAAGTTCAGTCCTGCCTGAAGGTAACGTTCAGTTCCACTTGAAGACGCACAGTGTTCGAAACCGTTCTAGCGTCTACAACACCGATTAATGATGTATCACAGATTTTTATAAAAATATAATGTTGGCCTAACTCTATTAATACTAACAATTTACAGATATAGTTTTAAAAGTTTTTTTTTTATTTTTAGTGGAAATTATTTTTATAACAAAACTTTTACGTTAAAAATGTTTATTAAAAGCTTTGTAGGATATTTTGTTTGGGGGGGGGAATGTTGTTTAAAGTTCTATAGAATAAAACTAGAGAGACGAGAGTAGATTAGCAAACATTGGTGCGAGGGAGGGGTGGGATGTGGTAGAGGGGGGGAGGGTGAAAGGACACCATGAGCTGACTTTCATTTTAGTAATGAAGTTTACTTAAAATACTGAGCCGTGTTGAGCAACACCAATATACACCCTGTGCTCTTTATTACCATGGCTTTATTGAACAGATACAAAGAGCAAAAAAAAAAATAAAATTTAAAACTAAAACAGATTCATATTTCAAACTATTTACAACTAGCTAATCTATCCAGCGTTACCCGGGAAACAATCTAATTCCAACTCTAATAATAATTTATATATAACGAAAACAATTTCCATTTTATATAGCTCCGATTCACTTGAGTTTTTTTTGTCCAGATAAAAGAAATTAATACAGAATGTGAATTATAGATTTACGCAACGATATAGATTTAATATAAAACTGATTATAAAATGCTCAAATTTTTTTTTTCAAAATTAAATTGAAGATACAGGAAAGTAGATTACCATCAAAATCAATATTATATCATTAACTTTCTCGAGGAAATTTAAATAAGTATCAGTTATATAAAGTATCGTTTAACTTCTGTAATCGTAATCTGTAATCGTAAGTTTTAAACAAGGAGAAGAATAATATCGTAATCTACTGTTAATCCTCAGTATAATAGTGGTCAGGTTACATTAGGCGAGATCACAGTCAGCAAGTCAGATCAGATATCAAGGTATTTTATAACCTTCAATGTAGCAGCAAATATGTAATCGCAGTAAATGTTGAATTTTCTAAATTAATACATTTAAAGGATATTTTTTTTCGGTGCTATTACAGTATGCTACCTACCTTTGATTTTTTTATCAACCACTTACGATATCATTTCAGAGTAAATAGAATAAACATAAAAAAGAAGTAATATAAACCATTTTTTATCATTTAAATACCTTTTGAACAGCAGTGTGATGGCATACAGGGTGACGCTGCGTACGTTTCGGCTCCACTCGGCTATTTTCGGTTCCCAGCCCGACTGTTCGAACACCGAAATCTGTTCGAATTCGGAAGTTATTTTTAGCTCTAATTTTTTCGTCGAAAATCGAATTGTTTTGAATAGTGAGGAGGTCGAAAACACCGAAGTACCACTGTATATCGGATTATTCGTACGCAGGTACGTTCACAAGTCGAGGTCTTACTGTATTCGTTTTCAACATATATATCATTAAATATATATTAACAATTAATTTATATATTTATAATATTGTAATTTTTAGTTAAACATGCTTGTTCCTGAATGGCAAACACTGTTACTTAAAGTAGAAGAAATGAAGCAAGAAAATAGAAATCTAAAACTGGAGTTAGAAATCGTTCAGAATGAGACGAAAATGATGTCTAAGAAGAAGATTCTGCAGGAAAAGGTAATTATAGTATAATTATAGTAATTATAGATGAATGTAATTATAGACGTGCAGTGGAGTAACCGGAGGGGGGGGGGGGCTTGTGTCAGGAGCAAATAAAAAAAAATATAAAAAGCGAACAAAAAATCTGAAATTTTATACCAAAATGAGGTATTGTTATACTCAATGAGGTATTGAGGTATTTTTATACTTTAAAGTCGGTATTGTTTCTATGTTTTGTGTAATACTGTTTTTCAATGAATTTTTCAACTGTAATATTTGCAAATTAAAAAATTCATTTCTATTACACTTGCAAATTAAAAAATACTTTTCTATTACACATTTTTTAAAAGTGGTTGAAAGTTTTTATATTTTTTGAGTAGTTAGTTATTTTTTTGGTTTTTTATTGTTTAAACCAGTGTTTCCCAAACTTTTTCGAGTGACCGCCCCCTTGGGTCCATAAATCTATAACTCAACACCCTTGAATAATAATCAAATTCCTAGACTAAATAACCAAATGAGTAATATTTTAATAATTAAATTAAAATAATTACTAATCGAATATTTATTTAGAATCCAATGGATGTATTGTTTCATAGCATATTTATGCAAAATAATTAATACACAACAAAAGAAACTTAAGTGAGAATATACTTTTAACATAAAAATGAATTAATCAAAACAACTAATTTTAAGAAACTGTTTCCTAGAAGTTTACATGTCGTGTTTTCACTTAAATTTAGAATTATATTGCATGAACAATTTCAATTTATGAAAATAGAATCCCCGCTCTTTTTTCCATTACCGCCCCCCGATATCAAATCACCGCCCCCCTGGGGTTGGTACCGCCCACTTTGGGAAACAGTAGTTTAAACCGATCCTCTAGCGGGTGATAAAATCAGCCGTTTACCGGTTTTTTGTTTGATAGGAGATTCTACAGATTCTACCATTGGGAGTCTTAAATTGTGCCTAACTCAAGTGCGTTTAAAGTACGGATCCTTAAAGAGTACCTGACATCGTACAGGCACGAGACCAACGGCTTAACGTCCTCTCTCCGAGGGCCGACGTACTCAGATTTATTCACCTCCCGCGTAAATAAATAGAGAGCCAGGTGGGGATCGAACACCGGACTAACAGCCCTGAGGCGAGTACCTTAACTGAGCTAACCTGGCCTCACCCTGTTAACTAAATTTAACATTTTTTTTATGATTCTAATTATACGTTTTTGTTTTTAAAAAATCTTTGATTTCCTTTCATGATATTATGACAATACTCGTATATGTTTACGAGTATTGTCATTAGATGGAAGTCTGGAACTAATAACAGCAGTCTAAAATTAGATCCTTGATTGTAATTCCATGAAAATAAATATTTTGAGGACTTTTTGGAATTTTGAAGGTTAACGAATTATGAAATGCCAGCAGGAGGGGGGGGGGATGAAATAGTTGCTACGCCACTGAATTACAGACGTGGTAATTTATATATTGATATATATAGCTTCTCGACTACTGATATTTCAAATTCACAGAAGGGGTTGTTCTTGAGGATTTTGGTCATAAAACATACAACTCCTGATTATAAGAACGACGTTTCGCCAAAAGTTGTTTGGCATTTTCAAAGCTAAAAAACAATTTATTAACGACATAAGTAAAGCAAGATACATACATCCACGGATACCAACTAACAGAAAACAAACCAAAGAAACAAAAAAATCAGTAACAAGAGAACCACAAAAGGATTAATAAAGGAATTAATAATAACACTAGGTATGACCCTTTTTATAAGGATTAATAAAGGAATTAATAATAACACTAGGTATGATCCTTTTTATAAGGATTAATAAAGGAATTAATA
The DNA here is from genome assembly GCA_026182355.1 of Hermatobates lingyangjiaoensis. Classification (NCBI taxonomy): domain Eukaryota; kingdom Metazoa; phylum Arthropoda; class Insecta; order Hemiptera; family Hermatobatidae; genus Hermatobates; species Hermatobates lingyangjiaoensis. The sequence continues at coordinate 302,809 of JAPFBL010000484.1, read as the reverse complement.
ATAACACTAGGTATGATCCTTTTTATAAGGATTAATAAAGGAATTAATAATAACACTAGGTATGATCCTTTTGTGGTTCTCTTGTTACCGAATTTTTTGTTTGTTTGGTTTGTTTTCTGTTAGTTAGTATCCGTGGATGTATTTATCTTGCTTTACTTATGTCGTTAATAAATTGTTTTTTAGCTTTGAAAATGCCAAACAACTTTTTGCTTATAATCAGGAAACATCGGCTTATAATCAGGAGTTGTATGTTTATGACCAAAATCCTCAAGAACCCCTTGTGTGAATTTGTAATTTATATATGTTATAATGACTTGTTATTTTGTTTTAACAATTAGCAATCTAATTTAATGAAACTCTTCAAATGATTTTAGTGATAATACATTTGGATCATATTTAATGCAGTTGAAATGACACTATTGTTATAATATAACGTAATAAGCAAATAATTAGACGTCTGGTCCAATGGAGACAACACTGAGTAACACAATGACGGCCTTTGTGTCTAGTCACGTGTAATATGAGGCAGGAGGTAACACGACCCATGCCCTGAACACCAAACATATAATGAACACCATGATAAACACAGAAGCATTAATATCCAATATAATGACATATCAGTTTTCACATATAACGGGAATTAACTGATTTTTTTTTTTAATTAAATATCAAATTTAGCATATCGAACCTTCTACACCAGGGGTTTTCAATGGGGGTGAATTGTAATGACAGTAAGTTTTCAGAATGGGGAAAGCTATTATAGGTTTTGACCTCTTTGTTATAAATTAAAATAATCCTATTTTGATTGAATTAATATTTTATATAACTCTATTCTAAGGTAGTGCAATCAGTTATTATGTGGTATATACTCATTTGAGGGTAAAAAGCTAATGAAATGGTCTCTACATATAAAAATTTAGTGGTATAAACAACGCGTTTCGAACACGTAGTGTTCTTCCTCAGGCATTAACTAAAAAATACTCATCAAAGAGTTATCTATAGTACAAAGTAAATATACTCGTAGTACAAAATAAAAATAAAATAAAATATGGAAAAGAGTACGAACCTAAGGGTGAGTGTCTGTGGTACAACTGACTGGGAATAGGATGGACGTGGGTGAGGGTATAGGGTACATCTGTTTCATATTAGAAGGCAGGTAGTTTTCATTGTTTTTTTTTTGCTAAAGGTTAGCTGAGCCTTTACATTTGCTCTAAGACTAAGTGTAGATAACCTCATCTTTCCACCTTTGGAAAGATGAGGGGGTGAGGGGAATGGCATTGTGGGAAATGAGGGGTGAATGGACCTGTTTTGGTATTATTACCCTGCTTGTTCAGCAATATCGCAGATAACAGCAGTTGTTACTGCAAATGTCGAGGACAACAAGCCCTAATCAAAGATAGAGGCACCCCCTGTAACCACCTCCGAGTTACGCCAGAGGTTAACCACCTCTAACCACCTCCGAGTTACGCCAGAGGTTGACCACCTCTAACCACCTCCGAGTTACGCCAGAGGTTGACCACCTCTAACCACCTCCGAGTTACGCCAGAGGTTGACCACCTCTAACCACCTCCGAGTTACGCCAGAGGTTAACCACCTCCGAGTTACGCCAGAGGTTAACCACCTCCGAGTTACGCCAGAGGTTGACCACCTCTAACCACCTCCGAGTTACGCCAGAGGTTGACCACCTCTAACCACCTCCGAGTTACGCCAGAGGTTGACCACCTCTAACCACCTCCGAGTTACGCCAGAGGTTCACCACCTCTAACCACCTCCGAGTTACGCCAGAGGTTCACCACCTCTAACCACCTCCGAGTTACGCCAGAGGTTCACCACCTCTAACCACCTCCGAGTTACGCCAGAGGTTGACCACCTCTAACCACCTCCGAGTTACGCCAGAGGTTCACCACCTCTAACCACCTCCGAGTTACGCCAGAGGTTCACCACCTCTAACCACCTCCGAGTTAAATTTTTCCTTATATTTTATTCAATTTTGAGCATATTTCGTCAGTTTTAATTGGTGTATTGTCTGCAGTGGTTGCCAGCTTCTGCATTTACCTTATTTAATTGGAAAGATGATGGTTATTATTTTGTTTGTTTTGTTTCATGTCAGAAGGTTAGCAGTCACTTCTTCTGATCCAAGGCTTTGTTTACGTTTTATTATGTTTTCATTACTTTTTACATTTTTGTTTGTTTTTGTGTTTGTTGTTTGTTTTTGTTTTGTGTGATGTCTGTCGTGGACGCCCGCCTCCGCGAGGTCCACCTTGGGTGCACGGTGATGTGCAATATCGCAATTTTTTTGTTGCGAATATTGCTGGGTATCACTGTGTGGCTAAAGGGCGCCACGTTAAAAACATCGATCTGCTCTGCTTTGTTCCATATAATGGCCGAAAGGCTGAAAGGCGTATGGGAAGAAATCAAAACAGGTTAACCACCTCCGAGTTACGCCAGAGGTTAACCACCTCCGAGTTACGCCAGAGGTTGACCACCTCTAACCACCTCCGAGTTACGCCAGAGGTTGACCACCTCTAACCACCTCCGAGTTACGCCAGAGGTTGACCACCTCTAACCACCTCCGAGTTACGCCAGAGGTTGACCACCTCTAACCACCTCCGAGTTACGCCAGAGGTTGACCACCTCTAACCACCTCCGAGTTACGCCAGAGGTTGACCACCTCTAACCACCTCCGAGTTACGCCAGAGGTTGACCTGTTTTGATATTAGAGCGTGTACCCAGCCTTTCGGCCATATCACGTATAATAGCAACTCAGATTGATGCCTTTTTAACGTGAAAGCTCTTTCGCCGCATCTCGGGAGCACCAAGCTCTAGCCAAAGATAGGGCTATCATAGCCTCCGAGATACGCCCGAGGTGGACCACGCGGAGGCGAGCTTCCACGACGCTACATCACAAAGTCAAAAAGGTCAAAAAGGGAAACAAAACATAAAACTCAGTTCTTGATCAAATGAAAACACTTTATAGGAGATTAAAAACAAAAAATCAATCCTCTTCTTCTGATTAAGGATATCCAGTGACAATATCGCCTGGGCTCCTTCTTATTCTTCTTATACCCTTGATAAAATTAAAGAAGTCATCTCTATGGCTTGTGAAGGCAGTTCTATACGTAGCCGCTACAAATTCTCCCGTCCTCACTTCATATTCAAATCTTACACTGGCATATCTGGGGCATACCTCCAGGATGTGACATACGCTTTCCGATGGAGCCCCACATGCACATCTTTCATCCTCTTTTTCTTAAACCTGTAGAGGTATGCCCCGAAATCACCGTGTCCCGTAAGAAACTGGGCTAGCCAGTGATTGACTTGGAGATCCCTCAGCCACAACCTCGTAGAAACGTTGGGGAAAAGCGGGTGAGTCCATCTACCGACGTCCCCTTGGTCCCATCTCAGTTGCCACTGGTTCATTGCCCACCTTACAATTTGGGCCTCCTTGGACTCGACCCCTTCCGGAGAGTAAACGATCCATTTTGGGCCTAGGTCTCTCTTTAATAAGAACCTCTCCACTTTGGCCATGATCTTAATGTCGATAGGCATACGACCTGCAAGGACTTGTGTTGCCAAAGCTGAAGTCGTCCTATAACCCTTGGTCACGGCCAATAAGGCTCTGCGCTGATGTGATATCAGGGTTCTTCGCTGCGCGGAATTCAGGCTCAAGCCCCACATAGGTGCACCATATAGCATTGATGATTCACAAATGGTGGCATACAACGTGCCCCGTGACTTAGCACTGATGCCCACGTCGGCCCGGAGAGCTTATATACACTCATAAATTTGGCTAGTGCTCTCCCTGCCATGTCGCTTATGTGCCTGTAGAACCTGAAACCCTCGCCGATAAGAACCCAAGGTACTTTGCCTCGTGACCAAATGTTATTCTTGTTCCATCGTAGAAAATGCGAGGCATACTGCATCTGTTCAGCTTACCCTTTAGCATCAGCGCAGAACACTTATCCAAGGAAAGCTGGACCTTCGCGTACGTGCACCAGCGTTTAATGATTGTAAGGGCGTCATTGGCTTTTGCCTCAATCTCTGTCCTGGACTCGGCGTTAATCACCACAACCAGATCATCCACAAAACCGATTGGAGTGTGGTCAGAGCCCAGGAGTTCAAGTAATAGGCTTTCGAATAGAAATGCCCACAAGTTGGCCCTAAAACGGAGCCTTGAGGGCAGCCCCTTTCCACGACTTTGGAATAGGTGCACGTATTCGTCCTGGCGAACACAAGTCTTGCATCGAAGTAAGTTCTTAGTAGGCCCAGTAAGTTTGGTGAAACCCCCGGCGTCCATAACCTGCCTCAGGATGGTGGTCGCCATGCATGGTCAAAAGCGCCACGTATGTCCAAAAAGAGCCCTACCACATACTTGCTGGTCGAACTGACCACGAGTGATCTTAGTCTCCACAGGGCATCCTCAGTGGACTTTCCACGTATCGAGCCGTACTGGCATCCGCTAGCTACGGCCTCCAGTCTACTTGTTAGTGGCTCCAGCATAAGTGCCTCTAAGCACTTGCCCAATGCAGGAAGCAGACATATGGGTCTATAGGAGGACGCCCTGGTAGGGTCTCTATCTCCGCCCTTGACCAGCATGACGACGTTGCCCGTTCTCCATTCTGCCGGGAAGTAACCCAGTTCGTAGCATTCCCTGTAAATCTGTGTGAGAGCCATACCGATTACAGGGAACGCCTTCTTGATCACTATTGGCACTATTTCGTCTGGCCCGGGTGCCTTGTAGTTTCCCTGCCTGTTAAGTGCCATCTTAACATCTTGTAGATCCCACCCACAGGGATTAAATGTTCCTAAATCCTCCTCACAGACAGATCTAGTCACGCGGTGGCAGAGGATCTCGTCTTCCCGGCAGTCAGGTGGAAAGCAGCCATCCACTAACATACTCACTCTTTCGGCCATATCCTTGGTGAAAGAAGACCCGTCCATGAGGTCAGTCGCAGCTCTCTCCACGGACAATTTGCCAAACGCAACTTTGTATGGTAAGCCCACAAGTCAGACTCAAGGTCAGAAACAAACTTTTTCCAGGACTCACGTTTGCCTTGTTTGCATTCCCTCCTGAAAAGTTTCCTGGACTTTGTAAATTGCCGATATCTAGCCTCTCTTAGGGAGGGGTCTCTACACTTTTGGTAAGATCTTCTTAGCTTTACAGTTTCTTTCTTCAGACTGGAGAGGGCTTCGGTCCACCAAGGGACTCTCTTCGACCGTATGCCCGTGAAGCCATGGACCCTGGCTACTGTATTATACATTAATTCCGTGATGATTCTGACCTTGAGATCGAGCTCGCGTGGGTTTACTGCATTGATTAACATAATGTCCTCTATGGAACTGAACTCCTCCCCAAGGACATTAATGAAGTAGCTCCAGTCTACTCCTCTGACTCTCAGTCTAGTCTTTTCGCACTGGGGCCTAGTCAATGAAAGAGTGAGCACGATGGATTGTGGTCCCCCAAGGGCAGGTTATTGACGATTTTCCAGCTTGCTATTTTGCTAAAAATCCCTGGTGTAGTGGCCGTTAGATCTATACACGAAGATCCATTGGGACCTTCGAAGGTAGGCCCCGAGCCGGGGTCATTGACAACCAATAAGCCGTATCTCCGGAAGAGGTCCAGCACTAGTTCCCATCCGCGGTGGGCCTGTCAGGGCCCCAAGCCGAGTGACGGCAGTTGAAATCGCCCATTACTATAATCTCCATGCCCTTAAGGTGAAGAAGGGCCTTATCCAGGGCCAGAAGGGAGCTGGCCATGGGAGCACCATACTGCTTATAAAAGGAGATTATAGCAAACTTAAAGCCAGGACCAGCCACAGTACAGGATGTGATATACCTATCGCAGCACTGGCTAACTAGGCACACATCCAAGTCAGGACCCAAGAATTTGATGGCTGACATAGTGCGGTCTTCACTAGGAGCAGCCAGTTTACCTCTCAATCCTGTACCTTTGTCCTTACCAAAATTCCAGGGCTCTTGAAGGGCGACGACAGATGCACCTACGCGGCTGCTAAGTGCCATCAACTGCTCGGTGACCAAACGAGATTTACAAACATTATTTTGAACAAGTAGCAGCCTATTCATCAAGTTTATTTTTCATCGCCCTCAACCCTTTTCCTGACTGGACAGGATTTGGCCAATGCCCCGTGGTCCTGGCTTGGCAACCTGAGCCTCTTACAATTGAAGCAGGAGGTGGATATTTATCCGGGCAGTCTCTTGATTCGTGTGCCCCTGCGCAGTGACCGCATGAAGGTTCTTTGCTAAGGCACTTCGTGGCCACATGTCCGAATGCCAAACACCTGAAACACTGGCTTATCTCATTTAGATGCTCACTGGACATATTTGCCAGTCAATCCTTATTTTTGCTTGTTCTAAAAGCAACTTAACTTTTGGCCTGCTTACGGAACAGATAACCGTCGACTTTCCCTGTTTTTGTCTCCTATCCTGAAGAGGGGCTTGACATCGCCTGCCTCTAGGCTCAGGTCACCGTTGTTGGCTATGATTTGTTTGGCCAAATCTTCGAAAGCTACATCACTTGGAACCCCTAACTTGGATTCTAGGTTCCAGAGGTTTAATGTTCCTCACTTCGACTCCGCATCCAAGTTGTAATATGCCACTCCTCAACTTAGAGGCTTCTTCAGGGGTGTTAGTAACGATCATAACCTCACCAGAACTGAGACTCCTCATGGTATTTACCTTTACCCCAAATTCAGAGGTTGACCACCTCTAACTACCTCCGAGTTACGCCAGAGGTTGACCACCTCTAACCACCTCCGAGTTACGCCAGAGGTTGACCACCTCTAACCACCTCCGAGTTACGCCAGAGGTTGACCACCTGTAACCACCTCCGAGTTACGCCAGAGGTTGACCACCTCTAACCACCTCCGAGTTACGCCAGAGGTTGACCACCTGTAACCACCTCCGAGTTACGCCAGAGGTTGACCACCTCTAACCACCTCCGAGTTACGCCAGAGATTGACCACCTCTAACCACCTCCGAGTTACGCCAGAGGTTGACCACCTCTAACCACCTCCGAGTTACGCCAGAGGTTGACCACCTGTAACCACCTCCGAGTTACGCCAGAGGTTGACCACCTCTAACCACCTCCGAGTTACGCCAGAGGTTGACCTGATGACCTGACCACCAGTAGCTCAGCTTCCCCAGACCCTAAATCAAGGGTGTTCAATTCGTCGATCGCCGAGGTATTATTAGTAAATCACATGCTAATACATGTTTGTGGCAGGCAAGATGGGACGATGGGAATGTGGGCAGGTGGACGTATAAATTTATTCCTAATGTAAGCACTGGAATAAGGCTGAGAGGTTAACTTCCGATTGATCACTGGCTCTCCCAGATTCTGACAGGACATGGGGACTTCGGTGCCTACCTCTACAGATTTAAAAAGAGGGAAAGTGCAGGCTGTTGCTGTGGAGACCATCTGGAGAGTCTAGGAGCACATCCTAGAGGACGGTCCTAGATACGCCGGTATAAGGTTCAACTATGAAATGGCTACGGGTCGATTTGTGGCAGAGACGTATAGAGGTGCGCTGACTACATATAGAAAAGATTTTCTTATGTATATAAATGGAATAAGAAGAATTAGAGGATCAACGGGGACAACGCCTCCAAGATAGGCTTAAAAGTTTGAGCTTATGATACTGAAGTGTGTTTGTTTTTGTTTTGTTTGGCTAGAAGTTAGTTTTTTACTTTACTATAAGTAAAGTATAGTGATCGTGAAAAAATTCGATCTCGAGATTTTGACGGAATTACATGTTTTGAGGTCCCAGAAGTCGTTTCATGACGTTTTTACGATGATGTCTGTGTGTGTGTGGGTGGGTGGGTGGGTGAGTGTGTTAGCATTGCTTGTTACCACGCTACGGTCCAGAATCTTTGATGGATCAAGTTGATATTTTACACAAAAATCAGCCCCATAGGGAAGAAGATCCCTATTGTTTGGGAAGAATTATGCATGATGGGAAAGCACTTTTTTTGCCAAAAACCGTTTTTTTTAAAACATTTATTTCTCCTAAACTGATAACCCTAGAGTTTTGAAATTTGGACATTATCTTTGAGGTTACAAATGCAACAAACGAAAAATATATTCAGAATTTTAAAACTACGGGAAATATTTTTTTTTCAATAAAATGTAAAAATTTTGACTTATAATTCGGTCTCAAACCTTGTGAGAGCGATACAAGCCATACTGTTTGACGGACCAAAATGAAACTATCCCTAAAAATAGAACATTATGAGGAGAATGAGCTGAGATATTTTTTTTCAAAATTACATTCGATAAAGGGGCGTTACAGTACGATTTCTGTTTTCAGAAAATGATTTTTTGACGCTAAACGGTTCATTAAAAAATGATGAAAATTTGACCAAAAATGGAACAAAAAATTAGCGGTTCATAAAAAAAAATCATGAAGTTTCAATTACGGGAAAGAGCAATAACGATATAAAAACTCTTTGTTTATCCAAGACCGAGAGATCACCTGCTATACTTGTCGAATTTTTTTTATTTTTTTTACATTGTTTACATTGACTTAGAAATTTTTTGAGTGAATCCACTGAGATAAAATTGATATTTATAAAGGAATAATTTAAATTGTTTATTGACTTATATGAGTTAAGAAGAATGATATTGTGCAGGAAAATAATAACACTCACTCAGAAAAAATTCATATATATGTTATTTGAAACAGGGGAAGTAAAATGATCTTATTAAATACTGAGATGCCATATAATTCCCAGTATAATAATTCTGTTAAAAACCAAAAAAGATAATTCAAAATTGGAATCTTTCGTTTAGAGATTAATAAATGTAATTATCGTAGATCTTTAATTAAGAAATCACCTTAAAACAATATTTTCTTCGCTGTTTAAGATGTTTTTCAGAGAAAAAAAGGGTATTTTCCTGTTTTAAATTTGAAAATATTACTTTAATATTCAATGTAGAAGGATGTCAAGTGAACGATGTAAGAAATCCACTGGCTATTTGAACAATAGCCATGTTCTCTTATAGGAGAATATTTCGTTTCAAGAAATGTTCACTTTAGTTTTTCAAAAATGTTATTACTGCTGTAGTTATACTAATGAAATTATTTGCAAATAATAAATTATTTGTGATGTACAAAAATAAGCTTATAAATTGATATGTCCTTCAATCACTATCTGTACTACCTCAGGAATGAAAGGCTAATAATCATATCCCATTTAGATGTTTACGTTATGCTTAAATGAGACGTTATGTTTTATATACTCAAGAAATTTGAAATTAAGTTACTTATAGTAAAGTAGAGTGTAGGCCACTCCAGATTTTTTTATTTGCGTTTTGATGAAATTTAGATGAAGCTATAGTTTGTTGTTTTATAACTTTTTTAGTAGTTTTTCTTTGCTTGATGTGGTGTCGTGGAAGCTCGCCTCCGTGTGGTCCACCTCGGGCGTATCTCGGAGGCTGTTTTGCCTCTATCCTAGGCTAGGGCTTTTGTCCCCGAGATGCGGCGAAAGAGTTTTCACGTAAAAAAGGCATCGATCTGTTCTGCTATTATTCGTGATATGGCTGAAAAGCTGGGTACACGCCTTAATATCAAAACAGATCACATGCTATTAAAAAAATTAACATCAGCCCATAATCACTGATGTTATGTTATTAATATAACATAAAATAATATTAATGAAAGAATTTGTCTTTAATATTATCTTAGAACATTCGTATTTTATCTGACACTTGTGTTCAAGTTTGTTTTTCCAAAATTATTCATTTTTAACTTCTAATGTAGTAGTATATATTTGTTACATTTATTTATTATACATTTTCACTACTGTCATCGGCGATCACGCAAGCGACTGACTACCCTGGATCAATCCCTTTACTTTATTACCATTGTTTATATCATTCAAATTTTAAATTCAAAAAATTTTTTTTGTTTTATGTATTTTTTAAAATATTTTTGCTACTGTCATTGGAGAGTACGCAAGCCAGTGGGCTACTCTGGCTCCATTCCTTTAGTTTATTACCACTTTTATATTAGAATTAGTAATAATACAATCCGTCATACCTCGTAAAATCTCAGAAAAGCTCGACCGGTTTCGGGTCCGTCTGGATCCCATCTTCAAGAGCACCTAACTGACTGTGAATGTTATTTTCCTATAACCTACCTATATATGTCATCTACATTGTGGAATCAGTGTGTCTGTTAGTTAATTTTTTTTTATTACGCAAATATTAAATTAAAAAAGAATTTTTTTTGTTAAATTTATATATAATACATTTGCACTGTCATCGGTGAGTTCGCTAGATCGTACTTGGCTCCAATTCTGGGAATATAGTGATAATTTTCTTTTATTTAACATTATTCAGCTAATAAATAATATATAGTCAATTTCAGATCTCTATCTCCACGGGAAATGTGTGAACAAACAAACTCACGAACTTTATATATAGAGATTGAGTAATCTAATTAGTTAGTAAATAGAAAAGGAAACACTTTTTCAAAATCTGTTCTTAAGAATACATTAAGCACATAAAAATATATATCTGTCCTTATGAATCGCCCACCATTTCATCATTCTTTTTTTACTATCTTGCTTTTATTTAGTTTGTTCACGTAAATATGTCATTTGACTTTGTAATGACTGGCCTTGTGTAAATGGTGAAGTGTTTTGTGGATGATAAAGTGACTTTGCAGGGTAGGGGGGGGGGGGGGGGGGGGGGTGAGAGAGTAGCTACTCTGACCATCCCCTGTTGTGTTTAATTACTTTTCAACTTGTCTTGTTCTAACTTTGTCTCAAACACAAAACTTCGATAGTATATACTGGTATCTAAAGCTTTGTACACAGGGTACCTTTTCAGACTGAAACATGTTAATCCTTTACAAGTACTGGGTAAGACAACACTGTTCAAGGAATTAACTTAGTTCAACTTGACTCGATTTTCTTAATACTCTTATTATTAATGAGGCCTCAAAGTATTGAGAACATTTGAATACTGTTCCTAAATAGCTCATAAGAAATTCCCATTGATTTAAATATGTATGTTAGCTCAACATACAGTGACATAGCAAGTATTTTAACCATCCGGGGAGGTCACAAGATTTCCGACCCCCCCCCCCCCCCCCAACAATCGATTTGATAATCCTTGGGGAGGTCACAAGATTTCCGACCCCCCCCCCCCTCGATTTGATAATCCCTCAACCTTCAAAATTCCAGAAAACCCACAAAATATTTGTTTTGATGGATTTTTTTTTTTTATTGTTTAAACCGGTGTTTCCCAAAGTGGGCGGTGCTTTGATATCGGGGGGCGCTAATGCAAAAATGACTGGTGATTCTATTTCCATATTGAAAATTTCATGCAATATAATTTCTAAATTTAAGTGAAAACACCACATGTAAACTTCTAGTAAAAGGTTTCTTAAACTTATTTGTTTTGATAATTTATTTTTATGTTAAAAGTATATTCTCATCTAAGTTTCTTTTGAGGTAAAATGGATAAACAAACGAAAGTCTCCAAACAAATGAAGTTTTATTCAACAGCAACAACGCGTTTCGAACACTTTGTGTTCATCATCAGGAAGACACCAAGGATGTGGTGCTGAAGGGTTGGTCCAGTGAAAACCCGTTTTTAAGGTTTTCACGGGAACAACCCGTCAGCACCACATCCTTTGTGTCTTCCTGATGATGAACACAAAGTGTTCGAAACGCGTTGTTGCTGTTGAATAAAACTTCATTTGTGTGGAGACTTCTGTTTGTTTATCCATTTTACCTCAGAATGAGTAAATACCACAGAATTACGGATTGCACAACTAATGATTTAAGTTTCTTTTATTGCGTATTAATTCTTTTGCATAAATATGCTATGAAACAATACATGTATTGGATTTATAAATAATATTCGATTAGTCATTATATTAATTTAATTATTAAAGTGTTACTCATTTCGTTATTTAGTCCAAGATTCTGATTATTATTGAGGAGTGTTGAGTATAGGTTTACGGACCCAAGGGGGCGGTCGCTCGAAAAAGTTTGGGAAACACTGGTTTAAACCGATCCCCTAGGGCTTGATTACGTCAGCCATTTACCAGCTTTTTGTTTGATCAGTGATTCTACAGATTCTAAATTGGGAGTATTAAATTTTGCCTAACTCAAGTGTATTTCGAGTAGGGATCTTTATAACGATTACCTGACATCGTACAGGCTCGGGACCGACGGCATAACAGCCCCTCCAACGCACTACGTACTCAAATTTATTCACCTCCCACGTGAATAAATAAATAAAACCTTCAATCTTCAAAATTCCAGAAAGCCCACGAAATATTTATTTTCATAGATTTTTTTTTTTTATTGTTTAAACCAGCGCTTCTCAAACTTTTTTACTTCAGGGCGCACCTATGAAACCAAACCAAAACTTTGGAGCGCACCTATGAAACCAAACCAAAACGTTGGGGCGCATCACTGATTTTAATATAGAAAATTTAGTCCTGTGATTTGATAACAGGAAAATGATTGGAAATTAAAATGTATAGTTTTTTTAAGAAAAAGAAAGAAAGAGAGAAGAGAGACAGAGAGAGTGAGAGAGAGGGAGGGCTAGTAAAAATGATTTAAATCCCCGAGTAAAGGCACAGATGAAGTATTATCCATTCATGCTTAAAGATTAAAGAAATTTACCTTCCAGTTCAAAATATGAAGTAGCCGAGACTTGACTCAGACTTGAAAACCCCATACTTGGTGTTTTCTCAAATAAATTAAAATGGTGCAAAAACTAAAATATAAATCTGTTATATAAACTTAATCTTCCATTATCTTGGGGCGCACCTGGCTACCTTCCAGGGCACACCAGTGCGCCCGGGCGCACCGTTTGAGAAGCACTGGTTTAAACTGATCCCCTAGCGGGTGATAACGTCAGCCGTTTACCAGCTCTTTGTTTGATCGGTGATTCTACAGATTCTACATTGAGAGTCACAAATTTTGCCTAACTCAAGTGTATTTCGAGTAGGGTTCTTTATAACGATTACCTGACATCGTACAGGCTCGGGACCGACGACCTAACATCCTCTCCAAGGGACGACGTACTCAAATTTATTTACCTCCTGCGTTAATAAGCCGATGGCCAGGTGGGGATCGAACCTTGGACTACCAGCCCTGAGGCGAGTCCAGTTTTGATATTAAAAAATAAAAAGAAAGGCATAATTATTTCATATATAATTGATTATGTATTATATTAGGCATAAATTTTTAACTTTTTTAATATCTTTTACCTTTGTGTACCCTATAAACTAATACACCAAAGTGATATCGTTAATTACGCCGTATAGAGTTTATGTTAATGAGTTTTCACATTGTTTCGCTGCACCTATGTCTGTAAAAGTAACAGAAAAAATTATAAGATATTCAGATTGTAATATTTTTCCTTTACCATAAGTATACTCGTAGATAGTTATTGTGAAAAAATTTTATCTCAAGATTTGATAGATTTACATGTTTTGAGGTCCCCAATGTTCTTTTATAACATTTTTCTTATGGTATCTGTAGGTGTGTATACAAAAGCTTGTGTAGATGCTATAGTCCACAATCTTTGATTAATCAAATTAATATTTTACACAAAAAATTGGCCTCATACTGTAGATGTGCCTATTGTTTGGAAGCAATTAAGCATATGGGAAAGTCACTTTTTTTTTAAAAAAAAAATTCAAATAGCTTTTGAGAAAATTTTAAAACTCATGATGATTATAAATTTGATTTGTAGAATTTTCTTTTGTGATGTCATCTATGGTCTGCAAATTTCAAAAAGAAAAAAAAAACGTAAAATTGGTGTTCCGTTTGTTTACATGACAATCAGCGACTACCAAGGATTAAATTACTGTGATTTTGCAATTTAAGATTATATAATGCATCAATTATTGGCTCTTTATTACATCGGTGAAAATTAATGTCTATGTTCATTAATTATTCAGAATTAATTAATTATTGGGGGATTGTTCCAACGCCCACATATATAGGGTTTCATCATTAGCGTGTTCTAGGAGTGGCAGCAAGTTTGGCTCATTTGTTATTTGGCACCAATTTAGTCATGAATGACTCACATAGCCGTATTCTAATAGTTCACACTAATAGAATTCACATTCTGAAAGTGCTAGTTGCACATGCGCAGTTCGTACTTAGTAGACACAACACACTCCGTATTTCCTCAACACCCGTGTGTCTACCTCTAGTAATAAATTCCAGTAGTTTTAACGGAAAAAAAAGGGTCAATTTAATTATCTTTGACAGTGATCAAAGTTAGTCAATAACGATTTATTGTGTTTCTTTTTCAATCCCCACACTTATAGGCTTATACCTTTTAGTGTTGTTTTACGGATCAGAAAGTTTGGCTCATTTATTATTTGGTACCCATTTTAGAAATGGGTTTTTGCCACATTATTGGTACAGTAAAATTGTTTCTTTTCCAATGCCCGTATTTATAGGCTTACACCTATTAGTGTTGTTCTAGGAGTTAGAAAGTTTGGCTCATTTATTATTTGGCACCCATTTTGGAAATGGGTTTTTGCCACATTACAGGGTACAGTAAAACTCTTTCTTTTTCAATGCCGACATTTATAGGCTTACACCTTTTAGTGTTGTTCTAGGAGTTAGAAAGTTTGGCTCATTTATTATTTGGCACCCATTTTAGAAATGGGGTTTGCCACATTACTGGATACAGTAAAATTGTTTCTTTTCCAATGCCCGTATTTATAGGCTTACACCTTTTAGTGTTGTTCTAGGAGTTAGAAAGTTTGGCTCATTTATTATTTGGCACCCATTTTGGAAATGGGTTTTTGCCACATTACAGGGTACAGTAAAACTCTTTCTTTTTCAATGCCGACATTTATAGGCTTACACCTTTTAGTGTTGTTCTAGGAGTTGGAAAGTTTGGCTCATTTATTATTTGAGACCCATTTTAGAAATGGATTTTGCCACATTCCTGGAAACAGTATAACTCTTTCTTTTCCAATGCCGGCATTTATAGACATACACCTTTTAGTGTTGTTCTAGGAGTTGGAAAGTTTGGCTCATTTATTATTTGGCACCCATTTTAGAAATGGGTTTTGCCACATTACTGGATACAGTAAAATTGTTTCTTTTCCAATGCCCGTATTTATAGGCTTATACCTTTTAGTGTTGTTCTAGGAGTTGGAAAGTTTGGCTCATTTATTATTTGGCACCCGTTTTAGAAATGGGTTTTGCCACATTACTGGATACAGTAAAATTGTTTCTTTTCCAATGCCCGTATTTCTAGGCTTACACCTTTTAGTGTTGTTCTAGGAGTTAGAAAGTTTGGCTCATTTATTATTTGGCACCCATTTTGGAAATGGGTTTTTGCCACATTGCAGGGTACAGTAAAACTCTTTCTTTTTCAATGCCAACATTTATAGGCTTACACCTTTTAGTGTTGTTCTAGGAGTTAGAAAGTTTGGTTCATTTATTATTTGTACCCATTTTAGAAATGGGTTTTGCCACATTACTGGATATAGTAAAATTGTTTCTTTTCCAATGCCCGCATTTATAGGCTTACACCCTTTAGTGTTGTTCTAGGGGTCAGAAAGTGCGGCTCATTTATTATTTTGCTCCCATTTTAGAATTTTGAAAGATTTATATTTGCATCCATTAAGAAAGATTTGAAGAAGTCAGAGAAAAATTAGCTTGTCTTTGACGTGAAGATGAGCTCTCAAGGCATACCTTATGAGACTAAGATCTTTCAACCGTAACTAGCGGTCTTCGTCACAGTCAAAAACCCAACTGATGAAGACCGCTTATTACGGTTGAAAGATCTTAGTCTTTTTTTTTTTCATTTCATAATCTGGTTTGATCATTTATTGTATTTTCACATGTTTATGTGAAATCTCGTTATTATATATATAATACATCTGCATACATAGATTACATTGGTTAGTTTGGATATGTGCATATAAATTCACAAAAGAAACATATACTTATGAATTATTTTATATACTAAGTTAAGTGAACATACAAACAAACGTGTCTATATTGTATCTATGTAACCTGCTAACACCTACAATACATGACAAAATGGCTCCCTTGCCGGTAATTTAAAAAAAAACAGCCTCATTATATATGAATTTTAATTAGTTATTTATTTTTATGGTTCAGCATTAATAGAAAATTAGAGTTAGTATTAATTATGTAATTAACTATAATTAGTTAGTACTGACTTATTTATTTCGATGATGCAGCATTAATACAAGTTATAATTGAGTTAGTAATAATTATATAATTAATATAATTACATAATAGTGTAGTTATTATGTTATTAACTTAAATTAGTTTGTAATTAATAGATTAATTAAAAAAATCAATATAAATGTTTAAAGATATTAAAGGAATTTGTTGTTTTGACGATGAACATCAAGGTTTCAGAAAACAGTATAATGATGACTCAAAGGAATCTACAAAGCCTTGAGGGAGATAATGATTAGGCAGTTTGTAGTAATTACAACTGACCCAGAGTGATTAATGTCTAATTAATGATTAATTAAATTGTGATTTTATTCAGTTTGGTATAAAAAAAAAATTAATAGAATTCAAGGAAAAGAATAAATTTAAGGTAGTCAGAATGAGATGTTAGTAAATAATGTAAAATATGGATTTACAGTTATGGCGGAAAAGGGAATGAACTTTGAACCTATTTATGTTTAAGCTGTGACACTGAACAGATGTATTCATTCAAACTACAGTTGTTGTTGAAATCCACATATTATTTTTCTTTGTAAAATAATTTGTAATGTAATACTTAGTTTCTCGGTCGATACTTTTATCAATATTTATATATATGTATGTATATACAGGGTGTTCCAAAAGTTTACCGAACCGCAAACTTAAATAAAAATTGTACATCAAAAACAACAAATTTAATAGGTATATTTAGTATTTACAAATGTTCAAAATGTTTACCTTGAACTTTAATACAATCACTACATCTTTTGACAACACTGCGACATACTTTCTGGCAAGTTTCCTCTGAAATTTGGTTCCATTTGTGCTGAATACTTTGTTTTAGTTGATCAATTGTTCTGGGCTTTTTAGCATAAACCGCGCTCTTTAGAACTCCCCATAGAAAAAAATCAGGCGGGGGTCAGATCCGGGGATCTGGCAGGCCATTTGATTGGTCCTCGGCGACCAATCCAACGTCCCGGAAATGTTTCATCAAGCCATTGTCGAACATTTTTGGTGTAGTGTGCAGGTGCTCCATCTTGTTGAAAATGAAGATCACCGAAATGGGGGAACTCATTACAATTGGAAATTTAATTTAGACATAAAAGAAGAAATGACATGTAGTTGTTGTAAATTGACATTTTGAACATTTGTAAATACTAAATATACCTATTAAATTTGTTGTTTTTGATGTACAATTTTTATTTAAGTTTGCGGTTCGGTTACTTTTGGAACACCCTGTATATTAGTATAATTAGATGGCAGACCTTCGTTAATACATATAAAATTAAATTGTTTGCCAATTTCTCTTCTAATAATTTTTTTTAAATAGTTTCTCAAGCTTTCTAATCTCACACCTCCATTCATCAGATACTAAGTTTAATAATTCTCCTATAGATTTACTTACTAAATCCATTTAATCAATTGATGCCTCACATAAAAAAATTTAACCAACATTTCGGTCTTCTTTGATCTTCCTCAGGGCATAAACAAATATAACATTATTAAAAATTAAACTACATAATACGCAAAAATATAAAAGTTATAATTTGAATACTATATAAACATATTATTATTTTCATATTTCATTAAGTCAATTTTCTATGATCAAAAATCAAACTGTCATTGCTGATGTTTCAGTTTTATTTTGAAATCTTTTTGATAGGTAGAAGTAAGAATTTGTTTTTTAAATAGAAAAATAAAAGTTACATTATTTAAATGAACTAATAATGTTGACATGTTTAAAGCCTTGGACTAGACTAATAGATTGTCAGAACTACACCTCTGTCATTGTGTAACTGTAATAATGAAAAGTCATGTTGTAGGTCACACGAGTTACAAAATGGATATCTAAAGGAGATTGGGAAGTATTGAATAACCAATTCCCTAGAACAAACCTCCCACTTGTTGTATAATTTACCCATTCAGTTTTCCCAACAAATCTACCTCTAGGTAATCTAATCTCCTACTCTCTCCTGACAGCCAAAAAAAAAAAAAACAACATTTTTTTTGTATTTTTTTATTGATAAAGATTTATACGTTTTATTTTAATAAAACAAAAAGCCGTATTTTTAGTTATAGCTTCATTTTGATTTGTTAAACTGTATGGCTTGTATCGCTTTCACAAGCTTTAAGATTGAATTATAAGTCAAAATTTTTACATTTTATAGACAACAAAATATTTTCTGTTGTTTTAAAAATCTGAGGCTATTTTTCGTGTATTAGTTTTGCAGCCTCAGAGATAATGACAAATTTTCAAGGCTCTAAAATTAGTAGTTCAGAAGGAAAAAAGGTGAAAAAACAGGTTTTTTGTCAAAACAAATTGGCTTTCCCATCATGCATAATTGCTCCCAAATAATAGGGCTCATCTATACTATAAGGCCGATTTTCGCGTAAAATATCAATTTTATCCATCAGTAATTCTGGACCCCAGCGTGTCCACTAACTTTCGATACATACTCTCCCATCAACCCGCACACACTCACACCCACACCACACCACACCCACACCACACACACACACTCACACCCACACCCACACACACACACCACACCCACACACACACACACACACACACCATACCCACACACACACTCACACCCACACACACACACACACACACACACCACACCCACACACACACACTCACACCATACCCACACACACACCATACCCACACACACATACACTCACTCACACACACATACACTCACACACCCAAACACACTCCCACACCCGCAAACAGGCATCATCAAAAAAACTTCATAAAACGACTTCTGGGACCTCAAAACATGTAATTTCATCAAAATCTATATCCCACATATGGCAACTATACCACATATGTGTTCAAATACCACATAACTTGTACAACTAGTAAAACAAAACAAAACCCTTTGTTTTGTATTTCTCTCGTAACGTAAAAATAATAATACCTGATTTAGTTAAATTACATCGTAACTACTATAAGTAATAAAACTCCCAATTATTTTGAATTATATATCAACATGTACAACTAATTAAAAATGGATTATATGTTTCAGATTATATCGAAACTTATAGAAGAAGAATCTGGTATTTTAGAAAAATATAATGAAATGGAACAGTTGAAAAAAAAAGCAACCATTCTTCAACAATCACTTAATGAAATGCAAAACGAAAAAAGCGATGTTGAAAGACGTTTATCAAAAATGAAAGCCGGCTTTTACGATGCTGTTTCAAAGATTGCCCTCCTCGAGAGAAAGTCAAAGGAAATAACTCAGCATTCCTATGTATTGGAGAAGGCTATTTCAAAGGCTGTCAAATACGTCAAGGAGATCATTTCTGTTAGTATTTTTTACCATAAATATGTGTTTTTTATGCTTAATTTATTAAATATAGCTAAATATTCCTTTAGCTAAACATAGCTAAAAAAAAAAAAACCACATCAAAAAATTAGGTGTTTGTATGTCTGTTTATAACCTAGAAATGGTCAAATTATGTTTATCATTAAATTTATTTAAATTGGGGACTTAATTTCTTTCCCCAAATGAATTTTTAATTTAAAATAGAAAACTGATAAAGTAGTTTATCTACAATAAACTATAGCACTGCTTCTTAAAAACTATTGCATTCCCCCCCCCCCCCTCTCCCCATTAATCAACAATTAATAGTATTAATTGTAAACATTTTTATTTGATAAAAAAATTGACAGTTTTTTTTGTTTAATAATCATTATATTCAATAATTCATATTAACCTTGGTAGAACTCCCCTATTATTTTAAGTTAAAAAAAAAATAATTTTTTGATTAATACGAAATTTAGTTAAAGTAATTAAATTAAATACAGTTATCCTAATGGATTTATTATGATTTTGATGATAAAAGTCGACTATCTTTTTTTTTCTTTCATTAATAATAAATGTATAAGTAAAAGTTTCTAATTTTTTAAACTTTATTGACTTTTTGAACTTTTTCTATTTGAACTGTTATTATGTCCAGTTTGGATCGTTTTTCCGTTTATAAAGTTCGGAATAAAAGTTTCTAATGATATTTCAATTTTTTTATATTTCAAATGTCTTTTAATTTATATAAATTTTAACTAATATTCTTTCAGATGTCTTTTGTAAAAGAAGAAGAAGTGATTATAAAAAGAGGAAATTTATTGAAAACTTTAGAAGAACTTCTTGATTTAGGAGAATCCTTTAAGTTAGTCATGGATGGATCGTTATCGTAAGTTATTTTGAAATGGAACAAGTTTTTTTTTTTCATAAGCCAAATGATAAAGGTTTTAAATAAAAACCGAAACGTTGGCAATGAGAGTTTAATTTGAACCTGAAGAACTGACCAAGTCTTGATAAACTTTAGTTTTATTTCTATTCCGCGTTCGATAATTTTATCGATATATATATATATATAAATGATCAAACCACAATATGAAGGGGGAAAACTACAACTAAGATCTTTCGACCGTCACAAGCGGTCTTCGTCAGAGTCAAAAACCCAACTGGAACACTAGATACAGAAAACATCTGGTGAGGGTTTGAGAAGAGTGGTATTTAAAAGGGTGAAAGCGCAGGAAAGGACAAATGTCCAGAAAGGGATGTTTGGGGGGAAACAAAGGAGTAGAGTAAGAAAGAGTAAAAAACTATCCGCTAGCTGTCAACCCTCTTAGTAGAGGCTATTGCCCTCGTAACGAAAGTATCAAGTTTGAAGAGACCGTTACTAATGTTTATAATATTTGATCTATTAAATTTAATTAGAGACGATTCAATAATATTTCTTAACAACATTGATTTTTCATAGGTAATAAATTTAGCTCCTGTCCAATCAATATGTTGATTTTCATTGTTTATATGCAAGAATAAGGCGCTACTTTTTTCCTGTTTAGTTTTCCCATTTCATATTGTGGTTTGATTATTGATTGTTATTTCACGTGTTTATGTGATTCTTTATATATATATATATGTATGCATATATATATATATATATATATATATATATATATATATATATATTATATATATATATATACTGATGTAGCTTCTCGACCACTCATTTATCCAGATTCAGAGCAAGGGTTCTCGAGGATTTTGGTCAATAAAAAATTCAGCTAGTTAATATCTGCCGACGTTTCGCCAAAGGTTGTTTGGCATTATCAAGGCTAAAAAACAATTTATTGAAACGACATAAGTAAAGCAAAAACCAATTCTTCTACGGTATACCAATTAACATAATAAATTAATAAATTAGTTTAATAAATTAAACTAAGACTGGATTTATTTATTCCAATAATTTATTCTAATCTCCTTAATTAGCTTTTTGTTTTTTTTGTTCGATAGAACAATTGTTAGGTTGATATTGGAGGAATAGATTGTTTTTCCTATGTTGATGGTTATATTACCTTCCATTACATTTGTTATTCCCGTAGGATGCTGATGTAAATAGGGTTTTCCTCACAAAAAAGGTAATAATGCTGTTAGTTTTTGGTTTTATTTCCCTGAATGTATTTTAAATGTTTGATCTTTTGTTTGTTATTGTTTTTTGTAATTTTCTGACGTACTGTCTCTGTTACTGTCTGTTTTGTTTTGCTTGAATGCCCTGTATGGAGGTATTCGTGTTTTTGTTGTTCTCCTGCTTATGAATTTTTGTTTGTCCTTTTTGTTTTATGTTAATTGGTATACCGTAGAAGAATTGGTTTTTGCTTTACTTATGTCGTTTCAATAAATTGTTTTTTAGCCTTGATAATGCCAAACAACCTTTGGCGAAACGTCGGCAGATATTAACTAGCTGAATTTTTCATTGACCAAAATCCTCGAGAACCCTTGCTCTGAATCTGTATATATATATATATATATATGTGTGTGTGTGTGTGTGTGTGTGTGTGTGTGTGTGTGTGTTCGTGATGATGATATATGAGACTGAAACATTTCGTGTAATTTAGTTTAGTTCATACTTAATAGTTAAATAGCAATTATTTATAAATAGTTTTAAAATGAATAAATAAGAAGAAAAAGAAATTTTGGTGAATTGTTTTTTTTTTATTCCCGGAACACTATGCAAACCACTAGAAAAATTCTCAAAAATATGTTTCAAGAATGATTACTTTCAACATTCACTAATATATGAAGCGACCGTCGCTTCACAAGTGCGCTTGGTGTACCTATCTCAACTCTCCTGATGACAGTCCATCCGAAAATTACAGACAGTAAATGTGTTTGTTCCTTAGTTCTGTGTTTGTGATTTACCGTGAAACGTTTGTTGTCCTTTTGGATCGTTTTCTTGTTTACAATATATATATATATATATATATAAAGAATTCGTGGACCTTAAGGAGGAGCAGAAGATGTCTTCTGATAATGATGGAAGAAGAAACTATGCCGCTTATTTGATTATGAAGTTATAATTATTCCATCTGCAAATAATTGCTATTGATCCGGTGATGTCTACATCGGTGACTAATATGGGAACCAAATAACAAATGATCCAAAGTTAATAAGAACTGTTTATTAATAACTGTTAATGAACAGGATTTATTAAAGAAATGTGTTCAAACTGTAATGAACACCAGAACTTTTATCATCTAGATAAAGCAATAGACAGCAGAACTTTGAATACTTTTGATGATGTTATCAGCACTTCAGCAAAGTTCTGAAAAGAAGACAGGAACTCACTTTGGGTAAGGTTCTCAAACAGGCAATAACCTTCCTCCCTCTCGACAAGCACGTTCATTATGCCATCTGTGTATCACTAGCAAGGTAAGAATGTTCAAGTATTCATGATAAACTTGGATTATTGACGATTAGGTCAAATATTAATTAATTTAGATAACAAGCCGACGTTTCGTCTTAAGTTCGGCATTCTCAAGGCTACAACCCATTGATTGAAAAAATTAGTACTACTACAAACAAATACCTCTATAGCGGGGGTGGGGAACCTGTGATACGCGTGCCAAACTTGGCACACCGATGACTTGTCTCTGGCACGCAAGAGCACAGGTTACCCTTAGCACAGATGCTATCACATGTTACCCTAAGCACAGACAAAAAAAAAAAAATACTTTCCTTGGGGTATAAGCTTTCATGCCATGACAGTATATATACGT
The DNA here is from genome assembly GCA_026182355.1 of Hermatobates lingyangjiaoensis. NCBI lineage: Eukaryota > Metazoa > Arthropoda > Insecta > Hemiptera > Hermatobatidae > Hermatobates > Hermatobates lingyangjiaoensis. Next base: position 279,525 of record JAPFBL010000484.1, on the reverse strand, counting down.
TCTGGTGGTGAAGAGGTTTAAGCTCTACGAAGCTAAAGACGTTTCAAGAAAAAAAAAGTTGATCTTGTTGCCATAGTTACCTTCTTTTTTTAAAAGGTTAAATAATGTTTTTTTCTCTTTTTTTATACTTTGTTTTACTGCACTGATGTAATTTATTATTTTTTCGTTTAAAAAGTTCTTAAGAGATACCAAATATGTTCTACAAATAAAACGGCTGGCACGTGGAAAAAGTTTGTATCAGAGACTTGGCTGATTTTGGCGCGCACTCTCAAAAAGGTTGCCCACGCCCTGGTGTATAGAATATCAACTAACAGCAAACAAAAACACAATAACGAACAAACACAGACTTGTATAAGAAAACAAAATGGACAGTATAGAATATATTTTATTTTTATAGTCTTTTTTTGGATCTAATCCTCAATCATGAAATACAAATTTTATTTTTGAAGAATCAGTGTTTGACAAGCTATATCAATAATAATCATAAACTATATGTGTTTTAAATATAAGCTTTATTTATTTTGTTGTAAATTAATGTTAAAATGTTTAAAAACAAAATTATGTTGTTTTCTAGTATCAGAACAGATTAAATTTATTAAAATTATTTTTAATGAAAAAACTTGTTTCGAAACTGGTAGAATTAGTTTTTCGATTGACCTTCTGGAAGGGATTATGGTCGAGAACCATATGATTGTATAAATCCATTAGGGAATACTTTAGTAAAGAAGTATCAGTAAAACTTGTGAAGTTTGGGGCTGTAATGAAATATGACACCTGCGTCAAAACCGGTAATCAGATACTACTCTCAGCATTAATCTGACTTTCATTATATCAAATCTAAAACATATTGATAATTATTGCTTATTTTAGAGTAATACTGTTTTAAACTAATATTGCTTATTAGGGTAATATATCTAATTTTAGACTAATATTGCTTATAAACTATAGATTTAGACTAATATTGGTTATTGACTATAGATTGAGACTAATATTGCTTATAGATTTAGACTAATATTGCTTATTGACTACATATTGAGACTAATATTGCTTATAGACTATAGATTGATGCTAATATTGCTCATAGACTATAGATTTAGGCTAATATTGTTTATAGACAATAGATTTAGACCAGTGTTGCTTATTTTAGACTAACTCATTAGTTGAGCGCTCCGTAATTGTATAGATTTACTCATCCCTTGCGTATGTCTTTAATTCTCATAATTGAATTGTATTATTTCATTCCAATTGATTTGGTAACTGATTAAATATAATTTGTATTGTACTGCCTTCCTGATGATAAACATAAGGTGTTCGAAAAGCGTTATTGTTTAATAAAAAACTTAATTTCTGTGTAGACTATGGATTTAAACTAATATTGCATATGGGACTATAGATTTAGACTAATATTGCATATGAGACTATAGATTTGGACTAATATTGCATATGAGACTATAGATTTAGACTAATATTGCATATTAGAATATAGATTTAGACTAATATTGCATATGAGACTATAGATTTGGACTAATATTGCATATGAGACTATAGATTTAGACTAATATTGCATATGAGACTATAGATTTGGACTAATATTGCATATGAGACTATAGATTTAGGCTAATATTGCATATGAGACTATAAATTTAGGCTAATATTGCATATGAGACTATAGATTTAGGCTAATATTGCATATGAGAATATAGATTTAGACTAATATTGCATATGAGAATATAGATTTAGACTAATATTGCATATGAGACTATAGATTTAGGCTAATATTGCATATGAGACTATAGATTTAGGCTAATATTGCATATGAGACTATAGATTTGGACTAATATTGCATATGAGACTATAGAGTTAGGCTAATATTGCATATGAGACTATAGATTTGGACTAATATTGCATATGAGACTATAGATTTAGGCTAATATTGTTTATAGACAATAGATTTAGACTAGTGTTGCTTATTTTAGACTGATTAGTTGAGCAATCCGTAATTGTATAGATTTACTCATCCTTTGCGTATGTCTTTAATTCTCATAATTGAATTGAATTATTTCATTCCAATTGATTTGGTAACTGATTAAATATAATTTGTATTGTACAGCCTTCCTGATGATGAACACAAGGTGTTCGAAAAGCGTTATTGTTTAATAAAAAACTTAATTTCTGTGTAGACTATAAATTTAGACTAATATTGCATATGAGACTATAGATTTAGACAAATATTGCATATGAGACTATAGATTTGGACTAATATTGCATATGAGACTATAGATTTAGACTAATATTGCATATTAGAATATGGATTTAGACTAATATTGCATATGAGACTATAGATTTGGACTAATATTGCATATGAGACTATAGATTTAGGCTAATATTGCATATGAGACTATAGATTTGGACTAATATTGCATATGAGACTATAGATTTAGGCTAATATTGCATATGAGACTATAGATTTAGGCTAATATTGCATATGAGACTATAGATTTAGGCTAATATTGCATATGAGAATATAGATTTAGACTAATATTGCATATGAGAATATAGATTTAGACTAATATTGCATATGAGACTATAGATTTAGGCTAATATTGCATATGAGACTATAGATTTAGGCTAATATTGCATATGAGACTATAGATTTGGACTAATATTGCATATGAGACTATAGATTTAGGCTAATATTGCATATGAGACTATAGATTTAGGCTAATATTGCATATGAGACTATAGATTTAGGCTAATATTGCATATGAGACTATAGATTTGGACTAATATTGCATATGAGACTATAGATTTAGGCTAATATTGCATATGAGACTATAGATTTGGACTAATATTGCATATGAGACTATAGATTTAGGCTAATATTGCATACGAGACAATAGATTTAGGCTAATATTGCATATGAGACTATAGATTTAGGCTAATATTGCATATGAGACTATAGATTTGGACTAATATTGCATATGAGACTATAGATTTAGGCTAATATTGCATATGAGACTATAGATTTAGACTAATATTGCATATGAGAATATAGATTTAGACTAATATTGCTTATTAGACTATTGATTTAGACTAATATTGCTTCTTTTAGAAAAATATTGCTTATTTTAGACTAATATTGCTTTAGACCAGTGATTCTCAAAGTGGGCGGTGCTTTGATATCGGGGGGGGCGGTAATGCAAAAAGGATTTGGGGATTCTATTTCAATAAATTGAAAAGGTTCATGCAATATAATTTCTAAATTTAAGTGAAAACACGACATGTAAACTTCTAGGAAACGGTTTCTTAAAATTATTTGTTTTGATAATTCATTTTTTTTGTTAAAAATATATTCTCACCTAAGTTTCTTTTATTGTGTATTAATTCTTTTGCATAAATATGCTGTGAAACAATGCATCTATTGGATTCTAAATGAATATTCGGTTAGTAATTATTTTAATTTAATTTTTAAAATATTACTCATTTGGTTATTTATTCTAGGAATCTGATTATTATTCAAGGGTGTTGAGTTATAGGTTTATGGACCCAAGGGGGCGGTCACTCAAAAAAGTTTGGGAAACACTGATTTAGACTAATATTGCTTATTAGACTATAGATTTAGACTAATGTTGCATTTGAGACTATAGATTTAGACTAATATTGCTTCTTTTAGAAAAATATTGCTTATTTACACTAATATTGCTTTAGACTAACATTGTTTATCCATTGCAGGGTTGAAACAATAGTAGATAATACAGATGAAATGGATGTCTTGGGACCATCTATAGTGCCATTGACGATTAGTGGGCTAATGAAAACTTGCATAGACTGGGTAAAGCAATCCATCTAAAACTTAACTAGCAATAATAGTAGTAATAAAGAATAAAGTTTATATTTGTATGACGACTACTACTACTACTACTTTAATAGTTAAGTACAGACGGAATAATTAATCAGTTACTACGATATAGGGGGGTCAGGCTAGCTCAGTGGTTACGTGCTCGCCTCTGGACTGGTAGGTCCGGGGTTCGATCCCCATCTGGCCCTCGATTTATTCATTCGGGAGGTGAATAAATCTGAGCACGTCGTCCCTCGGAGAAGGACGTTAAGCCGTCGGTCCCTTAGCCTGTGCGATGTCAGGTACTCGTTAAAGATCCCTACTCTAAATACACTTGAGTTAGGCAAAATTTAGGACTCCTAATGTAGAATAAATCTTCATTGTGTGGTATCACAAAGTGCAAATGCTCAGCCTACATGTGTTCCCTTGTGGGACTGCCACTGCAACCTAACCTAACCTAACCTACAACGATATAGGAGAAAATGTAATAGACTAGTAGATAACTAAATTTTTAATCAAATTCTTAAATAATAAATTGAAGGATATAAATAGAGAAAATAATAAAATCAATTAAAGCAAGTAAGAAGAAATTGGAAAGATAAAAAATAAAAAACAATAAATGAAAGAAAAAAGCTAAAAGAATAATTTAAAATTAAATTGAAAAAAGTGAACTAACATTTGAGATTGAAGAGGTCTTTGTTATGTTTCTTTCTATGTGTCACAGTTTATTTTAAGAATATCTGTGATATAATTTTTTTGAGAGTTGAGGTCTTATGATTGAAACTACTTCTCAACATATACTTATGTCATCTTCAGGGCTATAACATGTTTTTTTACAATTAGCACTATTACTACTACAATGTAATACTCCTCACAATGACGGCCTGATGGGGTCTGATTTACTACTAGTAGCAGGCCTTGGTCACGGGGTAACGGGCTTTACCCTCTTTGGAGGAGTACGACCGAATTCAAAGGAATCCTATGGTAGTCCTAAATCTGCAAGGCATTGTATGTTAGCCTGACCACATCAACTGTAACACATAGAAAGAAACATAACAAAGGACTCACTTTTCAGTATTTCAACCTTCAGGTTGAAACATATTTGTTATGGCGGTCGTTCTCACGAGAAGAATTGAATTGTCGGAAGGACAATTTGACAAAAGTCAAAACCTTTGTTTTTTTTTTTAATTTACTTCTCTATTTTGACGATCGTCGTCATCAGGAGAGATGGTGTCCCACAGGGAGGCAGGCGGGATACTTTATATTCGTTAAAAAAAAAAAACAACTAAAAACAATAGAAATAAGGTAAAAATAAAGAAATAAACCTTGCTTACTATTGATTGACAGATGACAAAAGATGTTGAAGAAGCTGATGAAAAAGCCAATGAAGATGTGTCTTCAGTGGATCTGGTTTCACTGCCTAAGAGGACTTGTGATAGTGCCACATACCTGAAGAATCTAGAGGCTTGCATCCAGCAAGCCTTGTGCATTGTCAAACAAATCACTTCCGTAATTATATTTCCTATATATTATAGTATATACTATAGTATGGACTATGTGAACTCTATATTATAGTGTGGACTGTATATTCTCTATATTATAGTATGGACCATATGTTCTCTATATTATAGTGTGGACTATATGTTCTCTATATTATAGTGTGGACTATATGTTCTTTATATTATAGTGTGGACTATATGTTCTCTATATTATAGTGTGGACTATATGTTCTCTATATTATAGTGTGGACTATATGTTCTCTATATTATAGTGTGGACTATATGTTCTCTATATTATAGTGTGGACTATATGTTCTCTATATCATAGTGTGGACTATATGTTCTCTATATTATAGTATCAATGATCAAACCACAATATCAAATGGGAAAACAAGACTAAGATCTTTCATCTTAGTAATGAATTTGTATTTAATTTAAGATTCATATTAAATTGGTTATTTTGATTGTGTAGCTTTGATGTTAACTAACAGATAATCCATTTTGATTAGCTACCTCAATCAAAAGGATATGACATAGAAAATGAAAATCAACAGCAAAGATATGCTTTACTCAAGACACTGGAAGGTATATTGGATGTTGATAATCTCAGGAGAACAGTTCAACCACAGAACTGGCAGTCGTATGTATTTTATTTCTATTATTTGAAATGTTCATTAATATATGATAAAGAAGCCATGGTAGCTCATTGATTTGCGTGCTCGCCTCTTGACTGGTAGGTCTGGGGTTCAATACCCATTCTAACCCTCGATTTATTCACGCAGTACATACAAATAGGTTAAGCTGCAGTGATAGGGAAGCCATGGTAGCTCATTGGTTTGCGTGCTCGCCTCTTGACTGGTAGTTTTGGGGTTCAATACCCATTCTGACCCTCGATTTATTCACGCAGTACATACAAATAGGTTAAGCTGCAGTGATAGGGAAGCCATGGTAGCTCTGGACCAGGGCTGTTAGAATGTTTTTGTCAATAGCACCAACTGTTATGCTGAAAAGGTGCCAAATCAAAGAGAATGATATCAAATGTTACAAAACTTGTCTTAAGTCCAATGCTATTCATGTATAATAGCCTAAAAAAACCTTCCTTACAATCACTTATAGCAGTAGCTAAGTCATGAAATATAATTATTAATACTTTAACTGCATTGTGCACCATACATGGTACACACAACTAATTCTTCCACCTTATTGAATATTATTTATTATGGCAGTGGTAATATAATATGTATTACTATAACAATTAAAAGGAAAACAGGTAAATTTTTTTAAATGCCGCAATACTGTTCAAAATTAATTTGCCTTATTTCATTTAAATTAATTCTAAACTTTATATTTTTTTAAAAAGTAATTACGTTGTCCTTAGCATCTTCATATAAGTTGACTGTCTGCGCCATATTAATTAGTTCTTTGTTGGGTTTAATTGCGTTTATTGGATAACGATAAAAAATTAACGCTCGATAATCATCGCCGATAATGCTTATCACTGCCTTCGGGTATGATAACGGGGTATCATAATATAATGTGATACCCGAATTACTATTTTGAATATTTTGTAGTATTTATTTTCGTTATTTTTTTATAAATTTAGATCAATTTTAAGAAAAAGTACCAAATAATGACCCTTTATATAAAAGTAGTACCAAATGTACCAAACTTTTAGCTTGAAGGTAAATAGTACTACATTTGGTACTATAGTACCAATTTTGGCAGTCCAGTGAACCTGGACTGGTAGATCCAAAGTTCAATACCCACTCCAGTGCTCGAACATACAAACAGGTTATAAAATGGGGGGGGGGGGGGGGACGGCAATAGTAGTTTCTACGCCAGAGAGAGTTTGAGTTCTCTTGTGGTTATGTAATAAGCATTTGTCCCCTCCTGAGTTGCCTAGATAACAAGCGAAGCTAGAGAAGCAGGGATTCTACAGAGTTATAGATCAGTTCTAGTGGAAACTGATGTAGCTCCTAAGTGAGTTCTTAACTCCTGATCCTTCAAATCTTAAACCAATAGAATTTACATCCTTCCAGAAGGGTCAAGTCGAACAAACTTTATAACTGAAAGTATAAGGTCAAGGTAAAAGCTTAAGCCTTTATCCATGGGTATTGGGTTGGCTAGTGACTTGCGTGCTCGCCTCAGAACTGGTAGATCACGTGTTCGATTCTCAGTCTGGGCTTTAACTTTTTCAAGCGGAAGTAGAAAAAAAAATTTAACTTATTATTCCTAGGAGAAGACGTTAAAACTTCATTCCTCTGCATATATTATATCAGGTTTCGTTACATCTTTCATAATTCATCATGACGACATCTCTCGTAGGCCGTCGGCCCCGAGCCTGTACGATGTCAGGTATTAGTTATAACTTTCATAATTCATCATGACGCCATCCCGCGGAGAGGACGTTAAGCCGTCGGCCCCGAGCGTGTACGATGCCAGGTACTCGTTATAACATTCATAATTCATCATGACGCCATCCCTTAGAGAGGTCATTAAGACGTCGGCTCCGAGCCTGTACGATGCCAGGTACTCGTTATAACATTCATAATTCATCATGACGCCATCCCTTAGAGAGGACATTAAGACGTCGGCTCCGAGCCTGTACGATGTCAGGTACTCGTTATAACTTTCATAATTCATCATGACGCCATCCCTTAGAGAGGTCATTAAGACGTCGGCCCCGAGCGTGTACGATGCCCGGTACTCGTTATAACATTCATAATTCATCATGACGCCATCCCTTAGAGAGGACATTAAGACGTCGGCTCCGAGCCTGTACGATGTCAGGTACTCGTTATAACTTTCATAATTCATCATGACGCCATCCCTTAGAGAGGTCATTAAGACGTCGGCCCCGAGCGTGTACGATGCCAGGTACTCGTTATAACATTCATAATTCATCATGACGCCATCCCTTAGAGAGGTCATTAAGACGTCGGCCCCAAGCGTGTACGATGCCAGGTACTCGTTATAACATTCATAATTCATCATGACGCCATCCCTTAGAGAGGTCATTAAGACGTCGGCTCCGAGCCTGTACGATGCCAGGTACTCGTTATAACATTCATAATTCATCATGACGCCATCCCTTAGAGAGGACATTAAGACGTCGGCTCCGAGCCTGTACGATGTCAGGTACTCGTTATAACTTTCATAATTCATCATGATGCCATCCCTCGGATAGGACGTTAAGCCGTCGGCTCCGAGCCTGTATGATGTCAGGTACTCGTTATAACTTTCATAATTCATCATGATGCCATCTCTTTGAGAGGACATTAAGACGTCGGCTCCGAGCCTGTACGATGTCAGGTATTAGTTATAACTTTCATAATTCATCATGACGCCATCCCTCGGAGAGGACGTTAAGCCGTCGGCCCGAGCGTGTACGATGCCAGGTACTCGTTATAACATTCATAATTCATCATGACGCCATCCCTTAGAGAGGTCATTAAGACGTCGGCTCCGAGCCTGTACGATGCCAGGTACTCGTTATAACATTCATAATTCATCATGACGCCATCCCTTAGAGAGGACATTAAGACGTCGGCTCCGAGCCTGTACGATGTCAGGTACTCGTTATAACTTTCATAATTCATCATGATGCCATCCCTCGGAGAGGACGTTAAGCCGTTGGCCCCGAGCCTGTATGATGTCAGGTACTCGTTATAACTTTCATAATTCATCATGATGCCATCTCTTTGAGAGGACATTAAGACGTCGGCTCCGAGCCTGTACGATATCAGGTACTCATTATAACTTTCATAATTCCATGACGCCATCCCTTGGAGAGGATGTTAAGACGTCGGCTCCGAGCCTGTATGATGTCAGGTACTCGTTATAACTTTCATAATTCATCATGATGCCATCTCTTTGATAGAACGTTAAGCCGTCGGCCCCGCGCCTGTACGATGTCAGGTACTCGTTATAACTTTCATAATTCATCATGATGCCATCTGTTTGAGAGGACGTTAAGACGTCGGCTCCGAGCCTGTACGATGTCAGGTACTCGTTATAACTTTCATAATTCATCATGATGTCATCTCTCGGAGAGGACGTTAAGCCGTCGGCCCCGAACCTGTACGATGTCAGGTACTCGTTATAACTTTCATAATTCATCATGACGCCATCCCTCGGAGAGGACGTTAGCCGTCGGCTCCGAGCCTGTATGATGTCAGGTACTCGTTATAACTTTCATAATTCATCATGACGCCATCCCTCGGAGAGGACGTTAGCCGTCGGCTCCGAGCCTGTATGATGTCAGGTACTCGTTATAACTTTCATAATTCATCATGATGCCATCTCTTTGAGAGGACGCTAAGCCGTCGGCCCCGAGCCTGTACGATGTCAGCTACTCGTTAAAGATCCCCTCCTCTAAATACACTTGAGTTAGGCAAAATTTAGGGCTCCCAATATAGAATATTCATTGTGTTGTATCACAAAGGGCCAATGTTCATACCAGTTTAGAGCAACTGGAAATTTAGAGCTTCCAATGTAGAATCAATTTTCATTGTGTGGTATGACAAAGGATCAATGTTCGGCCTATTTGTGTTCCCTTGTGGGACTACATATAAAAAAATCTACTAATAAACTTTTTAATATATTCAACTAAACGATTTTGTATCCTTAAACAAGATTACTTCGTGTTGTTTTTTTTTCAGTTTCATTTTAGTTTATCAAAAAATATTTTTTTTTTATGTCTTTCAAATCTTTTGAAAAAGAAAATTAATAATTAATAAATATTTACAGAGTGGACACAATAATTTCAAGTCCTATACTGATGGCGGACAGACTCCAGGAGAGGAATTCAAATAAAGAGTTTTCAAAAACTATCATAAAAGAAAAAATTTGGAGTCAATCAGATTGTGATGATTTCCCCATCATGAACTCAAGATCATCTGTCATAGAAAACTGATGCATTCATCACGATGACAATAATATATATCATTTCAGGCTTACAAAGAGTTATTTATACTTATTAGGTTATAAAGTAATTTGGTTTGGATTATTTAGATATATATATATTTAAATAAAAATCAATGAAAAAGAAGGTAGCATAGTTTGACACAGAAATAACTCACTTCTATATTTCGTCGTATTCAGGAGGCGAAGAGTCCCACAAGAAGGCAGAGCGGCGATTCATATATATATATATAGACAAGATTTCGAATAATCAGGTGAAATAACAATCAATGATCAAAACACAATATGACAAGCAAACACAATATATATATAGACAAAGAAAGATAGAGAAATCAAAGAACACACTTACAGTCTCTAATTTTCGGTTTGAACCGTCTTCAGGAGAGATAAGAGAGGGAAACCAAGCGCACTGGTTTAGAGATGGTTCAGAGACGATTCAGAGACTGGTTCAGTGCGCTTGGCTTCCCTCTCTTATCTCTCCTGAAGACGGTTCAAACCAAAAATTAGAGACTGTAAGTGTGTTCTTTTGATTTCTCTATGTTTCTTTGTCTATATTGAACTATATTTGTCCGTTTTGGATCGTATTTCCAACGAAAAAGTATATATATATTAAATGAAACGGTTCCACTAGCTAAATAAACTATATTCACAAAGAGAACATACAAATGAAACAGAAACTCATTACTATATTTCGATGGCCTCGTCATCAGGAAGATAGAAAAGAGGACATCCAAATATAATAGTGAGTTTCTGTTTTATTTCTGTGTGTTCTTTGTGTCAATATAGTTTATATGTATATAATCAAACTTATAACTAGAAAACATAAAAAAGGGACAAATACTCACGTCTTGATCATTTCGGCTTTCTTGTATCACAAGTAAAGTCAGCGACCATAAGACATAGTGAGCTGAAACTTTGACAGTAAATTTGTGTATGTCTAGCCTAAAATCTATGCTTTGAATGGATTGAAAATTCAACATACAAGAGAAGTTATGGACTTTTAAGCAGTCTTTGGCTAACTTCACAGAGATGTTTCTTTTGAAAATATACAGATATAGCTTTGTAGGTATTGTTAGTTGATTTCAATTTAATTTGTATTTAAGCTCCCAGCAAGAGATGATTGACAAGGTGTTTCCCGGAGTTCAAAATCCTGTCATCTATTCAGAATAAATGGTTTTGTGAGTGAGCAGTTTTTAATCCCTTCTAATGAATAGGCAAGAAAAATCAATAAACAAGTTCTTGCACTATATGAAGCTGAGGAAAGAACTTACAAGTCAGTAAATAGAGTGATTAGTGATGAGGAAGCAGTTCATTATCCAATTAAATTTCTTGACTCCGTGACTGCTCCTGGACTGAATGCTCATGACTTAAAACTTAAAATATTGGCACCAAACATACTGTTAAGAAACATTAGTGTCCCAAAAATTTGCAACTCAGCACGACTCCGATCTTTATTTTTCCCCCTATTCTATAATTTTTCTAATAATATTTTGAAATACCACGTATCATCTCTGATTTTTTGTAAAATACCCATCAAAGATGGGCACGTCTCCTAATTTCATATAAAGTACTCCAAAGTTTTGGAATCACAATAAGAGTTCTAGTTTAGTATTTTTACTACTTTCTTTCCTCTTAAAAGAATATGAACGATTTTAGTTAGATTTATATGAAAACATTTCTTCTTTTCCCCATACTTCACCAATTTTCACAGCGGTCTGTGTCAGCTTCTGAGCAGTACCTTCTTATTACATCAGGATTATCTGCACAATACATGCATATTGTTAATACCACTGAGGTTAGTATGATTTATATTAGAAATACGTAAAACCGTTATACCTCGTAAAATGATCCTGGATTTGGAGCGCTTTCGGACGTTGTCCATCTTCGATCGCAACAAACCTACTGAGCTGTTATATAGGGGGTTGGTTATCTGTCAAGTCCACAGCTCAGTAGGTTAGTTAGTTAGTTGGGATTGAAGATGGACAACGTCCGAAAGCGCTCCAACATCATTGTACGAGGTATGACGGTTTGCCATATTATCTGCACATCCTAAAGTTATAACCTTGCTGAAACCTTCATTACTTAGAGTATCCAGTATGTTATCCAACACTCATCCTTAAGTAGGCACAATTTCAAATTTGGTAGATTTGGTAGATCCTATACTTTACACCAGTAATAACAAACCTTTTCAATTCGATGTGTCAAAATTTTGAAAAAAAACGAGACATAATTTTCGTGGCGTGTCAAACATTGCAAAAGTAAAGACTAAAAAGAAAATATAAATAATTCTCATTTTTGTAAGTTAATTATTTGTTTAATGCCATTTAAAATACAAAAAAGTATACATAAAACCAAAATTTAACATTTTAACATTTCATATTAATATCACTATTAAAACAATATAATTAAATTTAAATTATTTCTAAATGCCAATTAGAACATAAAAGCTAAAATTATGAAACCAGAATTTCTGCATTTTTATATTAAGATCGGTATTAAAACAATATGTTTAAATGTTTTTCATATAAAAATTTCACATAAACACGTGAAATAACAATCAATGATCAAACCACAATAAGAAATGGGAAAACAAGACTAAGAACTTTCAACCGTAACAAGCGGTCTTCGTCAGAGTCAAAAACCCAACTGCTGACAGTTGGGTTTTTGACTCTGACGAAGACAGCTTGTTACGGTTGAAAGTTGTTAGTCTTGTTTTCCCATTTCTTATTGTGGTTTGATCCATGTTTTTAATATGTATATTTGTTACGCAATATTATTGTACTTGATTTATAATACACATCTGTCTGGTTTCAGAAATAAAGTATTAATTATTATTTACAGAATTAATGATATTACTATTGATAACCAATTTTGTCTCATGTGATACACGAATATTTATTTCAAGATGCGTGTCATCATAAATGAGTGTTCTTGTCAACACTGACTCGCGTGTCAATGGTTTGCCATTACTGTTGACACTATCATACTTGTGTTAGAATGTTTTAACACATTCGTGTTAATTCCTGGATGAATATATCTATATATTAGTTCTGATTCAATTGATTTAAAGGCGTGTTTTAAAAATCACCATCTATACCTGAGAAACACACCAAGAGTGATTTTTTTAAGCCTTAAAATTGTTTCTATTTTGTTAAGATTTTTTTTATCCGATTCTGTTGATGTACTCTTCTGATATGAAGATGGTTATTTATCAAAAACTTATCATGTTACACAGATAAAAACCTAACAGCTGTCATTTCTAGTGCAATATTATACTTCTTATATTTTAAACTCATGAAATATTCATAGTATGATAACACCTAATAGAAAATGTTAAGTAACCAAAGAAGTGGCTTAAAATTAGCAGCAATTTGTCTTAAAGAACGAAAAACTAGTTTTCTTTGTCAAGAAAACTAAATAATTACTAATATGAGAAAACAAATCAACAGATTTATGGAGACACAATATCTTTATTATTTATACTCATAAAGAAAAGTATTAAATTGTATTTAATGACTAATGAAGGTCATATGAACTTTTTTTTATTGCCTATTTTTCTTTATTTCCTGTCTTGACACAACTCAGTTAGACCTCAAAAAGGAGTCATATTTAAAATAAAAGTATGAATAAAGAATAAAAATTATACTGTAAAAGAATATATTATATTTATATTCAATTAATAAACACTATCACTAATTTTTATTTAATACGTTCAAATTACCCAATTGCCAACCTGTCGAGATGAGAAAACAGCAAAATAACCTCCTCAGATTGTTAAAAATTATATGTAATCTGTTTCAGTAATTTTTTTTGTTGCTTTTAACCACTTTAAAATGGAAAGTTCTCCACTCCATGAAGTTTTGGTTCTGTGAGTAAAACTTTTCGTTGTTATCATTTAAACAATTAGTTAAATCGTTTAAATTTTAGTCTTATTACCATATCTCTGGTTTTCAATTTCATTTCGGTGTATTTTTTTTTGTTACATATATATGTATTATTGTTTTAGTGTACCTGAAAAAATTTACTCCTTAGTATATTTAATGTATTTTACAGTTATAATACGCCCGAAAAGTTCTACATTACTCCAGCAAACAATTCTGAAGTACTAGTTATTGATAGAGTTATGGAAACTATATCTTTGGAAGGTAAAAGTTAAAGTTATTTTCAAAACTAGTTTATTTATAGTTGATTTCAAAGATTTTGGTTTTACGTTGTTATTTATTATCTTTTAGCCGATGTTCAGCAGATCCCTAACAACTGTTTAAAAAGAGAAATATATGGCATTTTGGGCTGTATACGACTTCTTGGTGGCTTATATCTTGTACTTGTAACTGGACGAGAAAAAGTGGGTACTGTTAACCGTCGTCCAATTTATAGAATGACTTCATCTTCTGTTATTGGTTATAAACGAAATTTGAATCACCTTAATGAAACTCAGGTAAAGAAATATGTTAAAATGATATGAAGAATTTAAAGGTGTTTAGAATTTAAACTAAGCCTGTTTTACTTGATTAAATTATTAACATTTCTTTGCAAATATCATCATAACCTTAATGACTTTGTCTCTGTTATAGACATCAGTTTGAAATAAGATGCTATAGATGTTGGAAGGTTTTTTAACCTATACAACAGACAGCCTTCTGTTATTGTAAAAACATTTCAATATTGTATTAAAAATGATGATCAAACAGTTTTTATAATTTGTACATTTCGAATGAAATTTTCTGTTATTCAGCATGAATTTATTTGTACACAGATTACATTAGTACAAAGCGTTCAAACATGTAATTATTGTATACGTGAAGCAATATATTATCTATTTTAATAGCAAATAAAATGTTTTCAATTAATTTGAAGAATTAAGTTAAATTGCTTAAAGCAAAATTTAAATCAAGTAAAACACCACCCAGTAGTTGAGTTTACATCCATAAACTTTATGTCATAAATATTGAAATCATTTTCATTAGAAACAAATATAAATGAAAATTTATTCGTAATTTAATTGATAGCAGGTAATGTTATGTAACTGATAAATAGTGATAAGAGATAAATTATTTAGGGCAGAAATGGAGATCATTATACCGATAATAGAATGTTTTTGTTAGTACAGCCTCTATATAAAGCAACTATAAAATTTCTTATAAAAAGGTCTGTCTCTTATAAGAAGTTAAAGGTATCTATAAAATATTGTGGAAATACGAATGTTTTCCATCAAAAGTTTCCTTTGATATAGGTAAATAAAAAACTCCACAAATTTAGCAGTAACTTTAATAGAAATATATATTCTCTTATTGAACATTTTAAAATAATGAGTAAATACAAAACTTAAACGAAGCACATGATCGTATAAATTATTATAGAAAACATGGTATACATCATACTGGGGAAAATGGATAAATCAAGGTCTCCTTACATAAAATGGAAGCTT
The DNA here is from genome assembly GCA_026182355.1 of Hermatobates lingyangjiaoensis. Classification (NCBI taxonomy): domain Eukaryota; kingdom Metazoa; phylum Arthropoda; class Insecta; order Hemiptera; family Hermatobatidae; genus Hermatobates; species Hermatobates lingyangjiaoensis. Next base: position 263,837 of record JAPFBL010000484.1, on the reverse strand, counting down.
TTTTATTCTACACGTTTCGAACTTTTTGTGTACATCGTCAGGTAAACTTCCAAATGAAGGAATAGAGAACCGACCAGAGTCTAGCGTTCAACTTTACGATGGAAAATATCATAACAAAATAAGTGAAAGACGATTTAATCAATACTTAAGAGTTAATATTACATTATAATTTAAACAAGCAGTATAATATTTTATAGTTTTAATTGTTATAACATTTCATTGCCTCTACAAAATTCGACTAGAGTGTACTTTAGGATCCAGCGTTTACAGAGACAGACCTTTACACAGAGGTTATAAGGGTTTCTCTAGTCTCCAGTAGGGATTTTGGAGTCCTTTCTTTTTCTTAAATAGCAACTGTTTCTTTCAGTAATGTAATGTTTCTTTTGCAGTAATCTATCTTTCAATATATTGCAGTAATGTTTCTTTCAATGTAACTTTAATTAGTTCTTGCTATATTCCCTGGTTTGGGAGAAGACCAAACACTTCTTTGAACCTAATAAATAGACATTATTTACCTGAAATTATCAATTACAATCAAATCCATATATGTTTACAATTTTGAAATTATTAAAACAAATTAGTTTTATAAACATTTTGGCCATTGTTGTATTTGTCAACTCTGGGGCTCTTAAACTCCCTCTGTTCCCAAAAATTCTTATAAATCCTTTCGTACTGAGCTTTTGCTATTTTTATAAAGTTTTGTTAAAGAAATTTATAAAAATATCATATCCAACAGCCTTGTTTTAGCTTATACCTGTTATATGTCACTAGAAAAACTGCTGTTCTACGCAGTATAGGAAGCCGTAGATAAAGGCATGTACACAGCTGCACATCTATGTTGAACTTAGACAGGTCATTAAGGCCAGTCTTGTATAGGAATCATTTAAAACAACCTAGATAGTTGACGATATAACATCAGATAACAACACCGCGGGTTATAATTTGTGATAGCTTAGACATTTAGTATGTTGGAGTTTTTTTTTTTTAAATTTTCTTTTTTCAAGGTATGGAGTTTTGTATTGATCTAGTACATCATAAAGTTTTACCTTTCTCTTTTTATTTTAAATGTTCTAGAGACTTTGTGATTCTACTGAAGTCACCGCTAGTTATAATGTGTTTCCTTTATTTTGTTATAATGTTTGCTAAGTTTTCTATAGTAATTTATGCAATCCTATGCTTCGTTTAAGTTTTGGACTTAACATTATTTTAAAATTTTCAACAAGAGAGTGCATATTTCTATTCCAGTTACTACTAAATAGGATGAATTTTTTTATTTACCTGTATCAAAGAAAACTTTTGCTGGGAAACATTCGTATTTCCATAATTTTTTATACAATTATCTTGCACTTCTTATAACAGTGAGATAACCTTTTTATAAGAAACATTATAGTTGCTTATATAGAATATTATACTGTGTATACTAATGCAATATCTGTTAATATAAGAGAAATAATATTATGTTAAATAATTTTAGAAGTCTAACGTAGTGCAATCAGTTATTTACTCATTGTAGGGTAAAAAGCTAATGAAATGGTCTCCACATATAACAAAAAAATTTTTTACTATATTTACTTTATACTATAGATAACTCTCTGGTGTCATTGTTTTTTTAGTTATTGCCTGACGAAGAACACTATGTGTTCGAAACGCGTCGTTTATTACCATTAAATTTTTGTATGTGGAGACCATTTCATTAGGTTTTTACTCTACAATTTTAGTTATTCATGTACCAGGAAGAAATATATCTAACTTGACGGTTATGTGTTTCTAATCTTGCTTGAGTTAGATATCGGGATGTTAGACTTCTTTGTTGCTATTCATATGACATTCATATCAATAGGATTTATTTATTAATTGAAATATTAAACTTAAATTGTATGATGTATAGGTTAGATCAGATGTTAACATGCTCGCCTTTGAACTGGTAGGTTTGGCGTTCGATACCCACTCTGGTTCTCGATTTATTTACGCTTAATGTGAATAAATCATAGCATGTCGTCCCTTGGAGAAGGACGTTAAACCGTCTTTCTCTTAGCCTGTACGATGTCAGATCTTGTTAAAAATCTCTACTCGAAATACAGTTGAGGTAGGCAAAATTTAGGACTCGCAGTGTAGAATCGATTGAAGATGTAATATTCTCTCGAAGAATCACCATTGGAGGGCGTATTTGTCAGTCTTTCAGTCCTCAATGACAAAAAATGCTATATAAACTTTATATTTACTACTAGCAAACGTACTTGTCTTTGACGGAATCAAAAATTTGAATATACTTGGTATACCAAAATGTCAGTAGAAATGATAGAATTGTAGAAAATACCATTATTAGTACAGTGTTAATGAAATACCTCTGTATACACCAGATTAGCTGTCTGTCCTTTAGGTTCATGGGAGAACAAAGATTTGGAACCCCTGAGTCTTGAGCAAGCAAACTAAAGTTGACCATGTGAGAAAAAACTTGGTCTCGCTAACTTGAATTCCTGCGTTAGATATAGTTTCCCCTTGCGACTTAGTTAACGTCATTGCGAAACAGATTCTGACGGGACTTTGCAAACGTTTGAACGGAAAAGGATAGTGGCTCGGAATCAATGCTATGCGTGGTATACACACAGACTAGCCAATACCACAGCCAGTCATGATGTCCGCCTGTATAGCATATCTGTGCAGAGCACGAACTCAGAGCCGTGTCCCTTGGCACATTTTAGGGCACTCAAGTTTTGTAACATGAAATTTGTTACTGATACTGAACGCAGCATGATGGTGCTCCTACTTTAAGTTTTTACTCAAGAGCAGGCAGTCCAGGAGCAGTCACGGAGTCAAGAAATTCAGTTGGATAATAAGCTGATTCCTTTTATCGCTAATCACTCTCTTTACTGACTTGTAAGTTCTTTCCTCAGATTGATATAGCGTAAGAATTTGTTTGTTGATTTTTCCTCCCTGTTCATATTAAAGGTTGAGAATTGCTCGTTCCCGAAGCTATTTATTTTGAATAGGTAGTACATCTTCATCTCTGGGAAACATCTTTTAAATGATCTCAAATACGTAATATATTCATATACGCAAATGAAAGTAAAATCAACTAAGAATACCTACTTGGTATTCCTGTATATTTTAAAAATAAACACGTCTATGAAGTTAGCAAAATCCAGCTTAAAGGTCCATAACTTCGCTTCTGCCCTGAATTATCAGTCTATTCAGAGCCTTTATTTTAAGTTAGGCATACACAAATCAAGTATCAAAGTTTTAGGTCGCTATATCTCATGGTGGCTGAGTTTACTTGTGTCAAACGTTTTTGCTTTAAACGTCCACAACATCACTTCTACTTTGAATTTCCAATCATTTCAGAGCCTATATTTTAAATTATACCTACACAAATTTACTGTAAAAGTTTCAGCTTGATATGTCTTACGGTGGCTGGCTGAGTTTGCTTGTGACAAAATTTTGCGGACAAACTGACAGAATTTTTCTATGGTTGGATTCGGTTTCTCTAATGTATAAAACGTAAAGAAAACTTGAGATGAGTCAATTCTAAGCACTATACAGACAAAATCATTATTTTACTTATATAGATAAATATTATGTGACATAATATTGCAGTCTTAATAAATACTAAGAAAGGAAGTCAATTTGACAATATCGTAGTGTTGACAATATAGTGAGGTTGCAGTGGCTGTCCCACAAGGGAACACACATAGTCCAAACATTGGCTCTTTGTGACACCAAGCAATGACCATTTCTACATTTTGAGTCCTTATTTTTGGCTAACTCAAGTTTATTTAAAGTAGGGATCTTTTACGAGTACCTGACATTGTACAAGTTAGGAAACGAATGCTTAACGTCCTCTCCGAAGTACGCGGTGCTTAGAGTTATTCACCTCCTACGTAAATAAATTGAGAGTTAGAGTTGGTATTGAACCCCGGACCAACCAGTTCAGAGGAGAGCTTGAGAAGTTATGTTAACCATTGAGTTAACCTGGCTCCCCCTTCTAGTTATTATTACAAGATATTATTAATGTATTGCTCATCTGTTTTGTTTTTTTTTTTTTTTTATATTTTCAGGCAGGTTTAGAAAAAGAATACAAATCAATGATAGAAACTGTGCTATCTATTCCGTACTTCTATTTCTCGTATAATTACGACTTAAGTCACACCGTACAGCGACTTCAAAGGACCTCACCGGAATTCCTGCAGGTATGAAATAAAAAGATTATTGTATAAGTGTTACATTCTGAATGTCTAAACATATACATTATTGAAAATGACACCAAACTTAGCTGAAGCCTATTTCTTAACAAGTTTCTCAATTTCTCTAAATAACACTATCGTTATTTCGTCAGCACAATAAAGTACATCTCCTATAGTCGACATATTTCGAATGATCAGCATTCATTACTGCTGCTGATATATTACGCCAATCACCTCCCCCTATGTCGACGTCAGGAATAGATACGTATTTTATACTTTGTAAAGTTTAAATTTATTCAGGACGTGAATAACTTCTTGGATGGATTTTCTGGTTTATTATATATATATATACACTTTAACACATAGAAAAGAACACAGAGACACTACAGAACTCACTTCGATATTTCGACATCCGTCGTCATCGGGAAGAAGTGCGAAGTACTCGCGTTGAGAAGAAAACTGCTACTCAGTTTATATATATATATATCATGATTTGTTTTCTTGACCCAATATTTATATGATGTAATTTTTTTTTTTTTTTTTTTTTTGATGTTTGAGGTCGAATGATTTTAAACTAGTCCTTTTGCCGACGTTTCAACATATATTTATGTCATCTCCAGGGCTACAACATGATTGTTTTACAATTAGCACTACTATTACTAATATTTGGTAATTTATTACATTTTAATATGTACAGTAACAAAGAGGAATTTATTGATAAATCAGTTATTACGACTATGGATTATTTTGTTATACATTGACATAAGGATATTGTAATAATTATTCTATTGCTTTAGAATTATTGCATAAGTATAGAGATCACTATTTGATTACCTTGGAAATCTGTTTATGTTGCAGCATTCAAGGTTTCCAAGGTAATCAAATAGTGATCTCTATACTTATGCAATAATTCTAAAGCAATAGAATAATTATAACAATATCCTTATGTCAATGTATAACAAAATAATCCATAGTCGTAATAACTGATTTATCAATAAATTCCTCTTTGTTACTGTACATATTAAAATGTAATAAATTACCAAATATTAGTAATAGTAGTGCTAATTGTAAAACAATCATGTTGTAGCCCTGAAGATGACATAAATATATGTCGAAACGTCGGCAAAAGGACTAGTTTAAAATCATTCGACCTCAAACCTCAAAAAAAAATTACATTATATATATATATATGCAAAGTGAAGACAGTAGTGGTTGTTTTTCTTCAAGTTTAAGATAAGCTGGTCGTTAATCCTGTGGGGTGAGTTACTACCTTTAAAGGTTTCTGGATTCCCTTGATGTGAATTAAAGAGCCTCAAAATACGGTTACTGTTTTCGACTTGAATAGTTGGAGTACTTCTTGGAGTGGCTTCAGTTTTTGAATTAATATAGCCTCTAATATCCTCAGTTTATGGTGGGTACTTTCTTTTTTTATTATTTTAGCATTTATAACCAGCATCTCTCGGCTAAGTTTAGTGTCACACACACTAATGTGTGTGTCAAGGAAGGATTGCTACCAAAATTTACAAATATACATATATTAGGCAGTTACATATATGCCTAAAACTAACAGGCAATTTATGAAAAGATTTTTATTTCATGGATTTCCTAGACATTCCATAGAATGCCAAATCAAAAACGGCAAATTATGAAATACACACAAAGTATAAAATGCAGAAAAATCACAATATATATATACACGTGATGCAATCAATGAAGTTTAAAGAACAAGGAAAAAAAGAAAAGAATAGAAATAAATGTTCCGAGGCCTTTCCCTTTATGTCATCAGAGAGCAAACAAAGTAAGAAGGGACGATAACAGTTATGACATTACTTTTATGTTATTTTAATAGTTTTTACTTTTTTTTTTGCTCTCTGATGACATAAATTAAAAGACCTCAGAGCATTTATTTATATTGTTTTCCTTTTCCCTTGAGGTTTAAACTTTATAAAGTATAAAATACGTATCTATTCCTGACGTCGACATAGGGGGAGGTGATTGTCGTAATATATTAGAAGCAGTAATGAGTGTAACAGAGGATTGTTTCTATCGACTAGGAACTTCTGAAATAGTTTTAAAACAAGCCAATATCACAGTTCACTTTATACTTTATACTCAAACAGATAGGACCGGGGTTCGATCCCCACCTGGCCCTCGATTTATTCACGCGGGAGGTGAATAAATCTGAGCACGTCGTCCCTCGGAGAAGGACGTTAAACGGTTGGTCTCGAGCCTGTGCGATGTCAGGTACTCGTTAAAGATCCCTACTCTAAATACACTTGAGTTAGGCAAAATTTAGGACTTCCAATGTAGAATCAATCTTCATTGTGTGGTATCACAAAAGGCCAATGCTCGGCCTAAGTGTGTTCCCTTGTAGGACGGCCACTGCAACCTAACCTAACCTTATACTCTAACAACTTGCTTAGAATTAAAGACATTCCTGAAAACGAAATTCCTCTCCGGTCAGTTACGATTACTCAGTCCAATGGTAGAGGCCAAAGATTCGTCCAATATATGAGTAAAATATCAAAGTGCCAAAATATCTAATGTTTTTGCGAGAAAAATATTATGAAAAGTAATTGAAATTGTCATTCAAGTCTGCCATATTGCAACCAGTAGGTGAATTTCTTATTTTTTTACATGATAATTTTGTTTCCCTTATGTTTTGCATAATTTTCATTTTTCTTTACGAATTTTGCATATATATATTTTTTTTAATACGGTACTGTTTTCTTGACCACAAAATATTAACAAACACTTTTTCTTTTTCTCGGAGTTTGGTCAGGGTAAATATATGGAATCACCTTTTTGCCAACGTTTCGTCTTTATTTCAAGACATCCTCAGGGCTATAACTAACAAAAAAACAATAAAATATGGACATTTGTCATTTCTACTTTAGAAACATCATAAACAAATTGAAAAAAGAACTTACTGAAGGCTGGGTTCTGTTACATTACAACAACCGTTAACTGTCATTACATGTGCTGTTCCAAGCGACATATTATTGAAACACATGTATGGCTCTATATTTCAATGCTAATGCAGTGTTAATTTTGTGTTTTAGAGGGTGGTGGGATAAAAAATTTAGGTATCTATCAGATTTTTGTGGTTTACGCCACCAATCGACAACTAGGCTACCCTCCGGATTTCTGTATACTATTGTATCTAGAAATGGGAGGCTACGATCTTTTTCTAATTCTATTGCAAACTTTAATTTTGAATGGAACGAATTGAAATGGTCCAGTACTGTATCAACCGACTCTTGGGGAATTGTTAAAAACAGGTCATCTACATATTTATAAATGAAAGGCATTGGAAAAGGTATTACATTAATTACTGTATCAAGAAGGTAATCCATCACTAAATCTGCCAAAATGGGGGCACATGGACTACCCATTGCTACTCCATCTATAATCTGTAATGTTCATTGTCATATAGGAAATAACCCTCTGATGTGAATAACCTAATAATGTTTATAAAGTCTATTATAGTTAATTTGGTGCGTTCTGAAATTTTATTCCATGAGTCTTTCACTATTTTTTCCACCATGTCAATTGGGATGTTAGTGAATAATGAACTAACATCTAATGAGGCTAGAATGTATCCATTTGGTATCATCTGATCTTTAATAGAATTTTTGAAGGTAAATGAATCTTTTACATTGTATTTGTTAGTGCTAATGTGTTGTAAGATATTTTTTACATACTTAGCTAATCTATATGCAGGACTATTTATAAAACTGACTACCGGTCTGAGTGGATAATTCTCTTTATGTGTTTTTACTGTCCCATAAAGTCTGGGCGGTTGACTGTTTTTTATGATAAGTTCCGTTTTCGTTTCAAATCTATTTTCTTTTCTTGGTATAACTCTATTACAAGTTTATTATTTTTAAGCTGCAAAGGTGAAGTTGGGTTTTCTCTACTTCCTAATTTCATGTACGTGCATGTGTCATTTAAAAGTTGCCTAATTTTTTCCTCATAATCATTCTTATCCATAATTACTGTCTGGTTTGTTTTGTCTGATTTTATTACTATCAACTGTGGATTATTATTTAGAAATTATTTTGCTACCTTAATCCTTTTATTAATGTTATCACCTTTTAGTTTTATCTGTTTTTGTTTATTTCTGAAATTATGAAGGACATTAGTACATCGAGATCTTATCTGATCCTGTTTTTCTTTATCTGGAATTTCAGTGATAATACTTTCAATGTCTGCAATAATTTGGCTGGTTGGAAAATCGTTATATGTGTAAAGAACACCAAATTTTGGCCCAAAACTAAGAGTATGTACTACATTTTCTGGAATCTCTGTGTCTGTTAAATTAACCACCCATGATCTATTCCCGTTATTGCAACCTACACGTTTTTTTATTAAATCATTTACTTTCCGATCTTGTACTATTTTAATTTGATAAAATTCCTTTGGTAATCTGTTTCAAGCCTCTTATATTTTTTAATGGCATTCACATTATTTTTTCAGTATAACATTTTTAATTTTTGAAAAATGCACATCATTTACATAATAACTTTATCAGGATGTTTTTTTTCATACTTTGCCTAAATAGTATTTGATATTCTATACAATGTCTAGGCATTTCATACCTTGCCTGTGACAATCATATTGGCCTTGAGGCGTAGTTGTTCTCTTTACCGCCAGGGGCGGTCGTGACTCACTATCCTCCACTCAGCTGTTTCTTTTGTTATTTCGCGTACAGTTACTCAATACGAGCTACTTATGAAATGAACAAGTCACAATCATCAACTAATGAATATTTAAGTTATAAGATTTTTAAGGGTTTAGATCTTAGATCTTTAAACTACTTCTTTTGGAACAGAGGGAGTTTAAGAGCCCCTGAGTTGACAAATCAACAATGGCCAAACTTTTGTAAACCTAATTTGTTTTAATAATTTCAGAATGTAAACATGGAAGGATTTTGTTGTAATTGATAATTTCAGGTAAATAATATCTATTTATTAGACTCAAACAGGTGTTTGGTCTTCTCCCAAACCAGGTATATAGCAAGAACTAATTAAAGTTATATTGCATCAATAAACTTATATTGAAAGAAACATTACTGCAATATAAGTATGAGTTGCCATTTAAGAAAAAGAAATGACTCCGAAATCCCTTCTGGAGAGTAGGGAAACCCTTATAACCTCTGTGTAAAGTTCCGTCTCTGTAAACGCTGAAGCTCGTAAAGTACACTCTAGTCCTTCTTTTGCCAACGTTTCGACTAATATTTATATCTTCCTCAGGGCTAAAAACATGTTTTTACAATTAGCCATTTTACTAAAGCAATTTTGGTTATTGTTTACATTTATATATTATCTAAGTTTTATATTTATAAATGAAGCTTAACTGGAAAGGTGGTAATATTATAATCTGGTATGACTCTATGGACTCTAATTGAAATACACTTTTATCTTTCTTCAGAAATACAGAAGTCAATACTTCGAGGTAAGCGAAATGATCTCTGTAGTTTTGAACAAATGTAAAACTATATTTCAGTATGAGAAATACTAAATTATCAAATAATTTATCCTTTCATGTTATCCTTCAATTCAAATTTATATTAACCAATTAAATGAAACAGTTCTACGAAGTAAATAAAAGGATTTGACTGATTTGATGAAGAAGCCATCGAAATATAGTTGTGGAGTTTCAGTGACTTCATTTCTGTGTGTTTCTTTTTGTGAATATAACTTAAACTTTATTATATCAATAAAAAGATTTCACATAAACACGTGAAATAACAATCAATGATCAAAATCACAATATGAAATGGGGAAAACAAGACTAAGATCTTTCAACCGTAACAAACGGTCTTCGTCAGAGTTAAAAACCCAACTTTGACGAAAACCGGCTTGTTGCAGTTAAAAGATCTTTGCTTGTTTTCCCCATTTCATATTGTGGTTTGATCATTGATTGTTATATCAATGTAAACAAACAATAACTAAAATTGTTGTAGTAATCCTGCTAGTTTTTAAAAACAACATTTTTAATCCTTGAGGAAAAGATACATATAAATCGAATGAAGTAGTTTAAACCTTGAGGATCCAAACCCTCAAAAATATAGTAACTTATGAATAGTTTCTTTCATGTTTTATTTATTTCTTTTCTTATAATAAAGTGATTTGTGAGCATTACCACAAAACATCTACTTTGTCTGTAAAGCATTTGTTTTTGAAACCTGCTTCAGGGTCTGAAAGTAAGCATAATTCATTACAGGTATCAGAATCCAAAGTTTAATGCAGTATCGGGGACTCGTATCGGCATTGTTAAAAAGTTTACTAATGCCCCTTCACTGTTTAATTTTAAAAGAAACAATATGTTCGCTGTATGCAAATTTAAAAAAATAGCCATTCATACATTTTAGCAGATAGTTAAATTGTTAGAAAGGTTACAGTACAATACTACTTTAATTTAACTAACGGTAACTCTTAAATAGTAATTCCATCATTTTGACTTGTTGTGGCTGCGAGTATTAGTTTTTTTTTTTAAAATAATTAGATACACACTTTTAATATAGTTGACATGTGACTGTAGGGGATCAAGGTAGTCCAGTGGCTTACCTGCTCTCCTCTGTACTAGTGTATCCGGGGTTCGATACTCACTCTGGTGAATAAATCTAAGCACGTCGTCCCTCGGAGAAGACGTTAAGCTTGTTTTGATTTATTCATGCACCTTAGCTTTTCGACTATACCATGATAAAGCAGAATAAGTTGATGTCTTTGTGAAGTATCCTAGGTAGACATCGCCGAAGCGGGCCTACACGTCATCAACAAAAAAATCGAATTTTTTGTAAGACTGACGGTTACTTGTTGAAAGTGATTAATTTGTTTTTCAAATAGTTCATAGACCTTTCCTAACTAATAACCTGAAAGTTTCTTGGAAACTGCATGAGTCATTTAAGTTAATTGGCTATTTATAAAGCAAGTTACAAATAAGTTTAATATAAATGCAAATCATTCTATATAATAACACGCGTGTTCTTACACTGTCACGTTATTTCTGATAAAGCCAAGTTAATATTCAGGAAGGCATACTATTGAGCAAGTCATTACTGATAATTAGTTATTACCGACTAGTCATGGAGTCAAATTTCATTCAATTAAAGTAATTCCTACTTTCTAAAATAATCATATTGTGTTATAAACATAAAGCAACCGTAATTCTCTATAAATAAACGGTCCCTTAAGATATAGTATCAAACGATTAGAATAAAAAAACACGTAGAAACAACAAACAACTCACTTAAATATTGCGACCTCGTCATCAAGAGGAGAAGAAGAAGAAGTTGAGTTCTGCTCGATTGCTGTTTGCCAGCCAAACAAAACTCATCTTCTCCTTCTCCTGATGACGACGAGGTCGAAATATTGAAGTGAATTGTTTGTTGTTTCTACGTGTTCTTTTATTCTAATCATTCTGTATATTATAAATAATTTTTACTTAAGTCTCCCAAAGTATGCCGTAACATTAATTACTGAGTAATAGACCATATATTTTATTAAGTTGCTCTGATAACCCTTTTATGTATGTCAGTGAACTATATTGTGTTTGACTGGTATTAGCTGTGTTCAGGATTATCAGTCTGTTTTACGGTTCTTTCTTTATTATGTGAGTGAACAATGTTTTGAATTAAACTTTCTGGATAATTATTATCTCTCACAATATTCTTTACTAAATTAATATTTTTCCGCAAAGAAACACACATAGGATTAGCACTTAGTGATACCACACAAAGAAAATTGATTCTACATTAGGAATTTTATAGTTTGCCTAACTGAAGTTCATTTCAATTAGGTGATCTTTAACTAGTACCTGACATCGTATAGGCTCGGGACCGACGTACTCAGATTTATTCACCTCTCGCGAGAATAAATTGAGGGCCAGATGGGGGATCGAACCCCGGACCTACCAGCCCAGAGGCGAGTATGTTAACCAGTGAACTAACTTGGCTTTATTGGGATCTTTAACTGAAAGACGATTTGTTCAGATTTATTCACCTCTTGGGTAAATAAATCGAGGGGCAGAGTGGTCATTGAACCCTGGACCTACCAGTCGAGAGGCGATGACGTTGCCACTGGGATGGAATAAGTATTTGCTTATAAGTGTAAGTAGTGTCATTTAAGAATAGCGCGCGAGCCACTGAGCTACCCTGGCCCCATATTATCACAAATACTGAAATAATTTTAAGGAATGTCGCGATGTGTATCGTAAAATAGATCTTTGTCATTGTATTGACAAAAGTATTTGATGAGACAGATTTTGCAGGTCTCGATAATTTATTATTTATGTATTCCTCATTTAATGTTATTTATTTGAAACTTTTTTTTTTTATTTCTGTGTATGAATTTTTCAGATGCCCCTCTACGCCAGAAGCGATGAAAGATTTACATGGAACCTGCATATGCTTCAGGAGTTCACATCAAAGAATAGTGCGCTTTCTCAGTACTGCTTGCCTGTTATTCTCGGCTGTATCCTTTGATGAATATGTATAAATAATATTTGTTAATCTAGCGAAATCAAGAAATTGCTTATAATGATTAGAAAGGAAAAGAAACACAAAGTCTTCCTATACAAAATGGATTCAATGATATAACGCGTTTCGAACATTTAGTGTTCATCTTCAGGTACATACTCGTATACAAATATAAATTCGAATATATATAAAAACTAAAAGGAATTACATAGCTGTCGCAGTAAGACGGTGTTGACTCATTGGGGGAGTTAAAGGACACTATTGAAAACAAGATAAACTAAAAAGGGAGGAGTGGGGTAGGTATGTTATACAACGGAATAATAAAATGACTTGCCAGAGGTAACCGTCACTAGTCTAAAATAGAGAAAACTAAACCGTTAAACTAAACAACCTCATTATATTGATAATTTTAAATATATATATATATATATATATTTGTAGTGAGTTCAGTGGTTTCCTTTCTATGTGTTCTTTTTTAAATTCTAGTTTATATATATTTGTAGATGTACCTGGTGATGAACACTAAGGGTTAGCAAGTTTCTCCATTTTTTTTTATTTTTGCTGTTTGAATTTCAAAAGGAAATGACAAAAAGGGCATGTTTGCTAGCTTTGGTCTCTACAGTTTACTACTATCAGAGTTCTATTGAAATGCACATAGAATAAATGCAAGGAGTGAAATAATAGGGAAATTTTAACTTTGTCAAAAAAAAAGTGGTCACTTTATTTAAGTATATGTATAAAAAGATTTCACATAAACGCGTGAAATAACAATCAATAATCAAACCACAATAAGGAATGGGAAAACAAGACTAAGATCGATACAAGTTGGGTTTTTGACTCTGACGAAGACCGCTTGTTACGGTTGAAAGATCTTAGTCTTGTTTTCCCATTTCTTATTGTGGTTTGATCATTAAATATATGTATAGATGTATGTAATCGGGATTTGGTCAATTTTCTAGGTTCAAAAATCAAACTCTCATTGCTGACGTTTCCGGTTTTATTTAAAACCTTTTTCTTAGAGAGAAGTAGGCATTTTTTTAATGAAAAAATTAAATTTTATTATTTTAACGAACTAATAATCTTAACTGGTTTAAAAGGTCCTTTGAGAGAACAGTGTTTGAGGTTACTTCTAATGTTATGTGAGTATTCTAGTTGATAGCTTTTGACTAGCTAACATTGTTAGTTCATTTAAATAATGTAAATTTAATTTTCTTATTTAAAAAAATTTTTTACTTCTGCCAATTGAAAAGGTTTTAAATAAAACCGGAAACGTCGGCAACGAGAGTTCGATTTTTTAACCTAGAAAATTGTCCGATAAAATTATAACAATATCCTTATGTCAATGTATAACAAAATAATCCATAGTCGTAAAAACTAATTTATCAATAAATTCCTCTTTGTTACTGTACATATTAAAATATAATAAATAACCAAAATAGTAGTAATAGTAGTGCTAATTGTAAAACAATCATGTTGTAGCCCTGAAGATGACATAAATATATGTCGAAACGTCGGCAAAAGGACTAGTTTAAAATCATTCGACCTCAAACCTCAAAAAAATTACATCATATAAATATTGGGTCAAGAAAACAAATCATGATGTATATATATATATATATATTGTTGAAAAGCAGAGCAGATTCTGCATTTACGACTTTTTTAAGTAGCTGTTCTTTTTTCCTAATTACACTTCTATGTTGCAGATGCAATGTAAATAGTAAATTTCCCAGCAACATTTTCAGGGAAAAAACATAGTCCAATAACTACTGAATTTATTGACTATTTACTTAAGATTATAAGAGAAAACACAAGCTGAGGATGACCTACGAGGTCGAAAGCTTGTGTTTTCTCTTTTAATCTTAAGTAAGTAGTGAATAAATTTTAGTAGTTATTGGATTATATTTTTTCCCTGTCGCTGGGAAATTTGCTATTTGCATTGCCTCTGCAACATAGAAGTGTAATTAGGAAAAAAGAACAGCTACTTAGAAAAGTCGTGAATGCAAAATCTGCTCTGCTTTTCAACAATGTATGCTTGGATGAAGATCTGCTGCCAACTTATACAAATATATATATATTAGAATTTAAAAAAAGAACACATAGAAAGGAAACCACCGAACTCACTACTATATTTCGATGTCCTCGTCTTCTTTCCTTTCTATGTGTTCTTTTTTTAAATTCTAGTTGATTCAGTTCGAAGAATCGTTTTTTCTAATTGTATATATATATATGTATATATATATATATATATTGGTGTATATAAATAGGAGAAGTGTCAGACTCTATAATCAAGGAAGTCACTGCTAAAAGCAATAAAAAAAAAACTTCTTTCTATTTCTTTTACTACTTTAAGTGTCGTCATTTCCTTTATATACTTATAAATTGTAAGCACTACATTTTTTCTGTCCAAGTTCCTATATGAAGCAGTTGTCTCCATTAATTCCTGCGTTTTGAACGGCAAAACCTTTTCATACATCTTAATATCAAGGAGAAGTAAACGCAGAGCAGGTAATATATCTTTTTTTCTCCATTTTTATTTATTTTATATGTTATTCATTTTCGGATATGAGATCCTTGAACAAAAATTTTGCTAATATATAACAAACATAAAACGAATAGACACACACACACACACACACACACACACACACACACACACACACACATGTATATATATATATATATATATATATATATATAATGTAATTTTTTTTTTTTGAGGTTTGAGGTCGAATGATTTTAAACTAGTCCTTTTGCCGACGTTTCGACATATATTTATGTCATCTTCAGGGCTTGGAAATCTGTTTATGTTGCAGCATTCTTATTTAGTACTATTTCATGATGGCTACTATTTGTTTACTATAAACAGATTTCCAAGCCCTGAAGATGACATAAATATATGTCGAAACGTCGGCAAAAGGACTAGTTTAAAATCATTCGACCTCAAACCTCAAAAAAAAAAAAAAAAAAAAAAGACATCATATAAATATTGGGTCAAGAAAACAAATCATGATATGTATATATATATATATATATGAGTCGTTGTCTGCCTACGGAGCGACTCGTTTCTATTTTCCTGATGACGAGGACATCGAAATATAGTAGTGATATTCTGTTTCATTCCTGTGTGTTCTTTGTGTCAATATAATTTTTATATATATTAGTGAAGGTTGGAAGCAATCTTTCTTGCAAATATGTTTCTACAAATTTTATGCCAATTTCATGCTTGGTTACCTTTTTAGAGACTTGAAAGACATTAGAGAAACTCTGTAAAAAGGTAAGCAAGCATGAATTGGGATAACATTTTTAGAAAAATATATATATATATATATATATGTACTTTGAATTGAAATTGAAATCAGACGGTCCAAACGGACAAATAATTAAAGTTACAGCTAGAGAACACAAGAAAAAGGACGAACACTCACGAATCTCGATTATTTCGGCGTCTTGCCGTCTTCAGGAGAGTAGAAAGAAAGAAAATAAAATAAATTAAATAAAATAAAATAAATTATTTTATTTTCTTTCTTTCTACTCTCCTGAAGACGGCAAGACGCCGAAATAATCGAGATTCGTGAGTGTTCGTCCTTTTTCTTGTGTTCTCTAGCTGTGACTTTAATTATATATATATGTGTGTATATACCTAAAATAAACTGTGACAAATAGAAAGAAACGTAACAAATTCAATATTTCGACGTTATGGCGGTCATCCTCAGGAGAAGAAATAAATTGACGAAGGGACGACAGTCAATTTATTGAAAAGTGTTATTACGTTTCTCTCTATGTCTCACAGCTTATTTTAAGTGTAACAGTCCTTCTGGATAGCGTTTCGTTTATCACTTACATATATATTTGTATTTGAGAAACAGACCTTCACTTTTCTGTTTCTTCATGTGATTTCTTTATATATATATATATAAATAAAATAAATTCAAAACAAAGGAAACACACATAAAGACACAGACATAACTCACATCGATATTTCGACCATCGTCGTCATCAGGAGGTGTGAAGAGCGAAGAGTCCCGCAGGAATGCAAGGCGGCGACTATTTAAAAAAGTCCGCTGGACCGTTTCTTTTAATTGTATATATATATATATATATATATTGTGTGTGTGTGTGTGTGTGTGTGTGTGTGTGTGTGTGTGTACACAAAATAGAATAATAGTTTATGAATAATGATAGAATAATAAATGTTTGTAGTAGTCAAATAGTAATTTGTAGTAAACAAATAGTAGCCTGCATGTGTTAATCATGTAACAGAGCAAATTAAGGTTGCTGCAACAGAAACAGATTTCCAAGGTAATCAAATATTGATCTCTATACTTATGAAATAATTGTAAAAGCAATAGAATAATTATAACAATATCCTTATGTCAATGTAAAAAAATCCATAGTCGAAATAACTGATTTATCAATAAATTCCTCTTTGTTACTGTACATATTAAAATGTAATAAATAACCAAAATAGTAGTAATAGTAGTGCTAATTGTAAAACAATCATGTTGTAGCCCTGAAGATGACATAAATATATGTCGAAACGTCGGCAAAAGGACTAGTTTCAAAATCATTAGACCTCAACCTTCAAAATAAATTACATCATATATATATATATATATATATATAAAATCAGAATTGATTCGACTGATCATCCTGTCTAATGTGAGACTTACATGTTGATGTTAATTCTTTTAATGTCATGCGATCTACTAATAATACCTCGGCGATCGACTTATTGAGCACCCCCCCCCCCTGGTTTACACAATCCAGACAAGTCATCGTGTACACCAGGGGTTCTCAACCTTTGTTTGCTTGTGGACCCCCTAAAAGCTACTTGTGGACCCCCACTCCCCCCGGATACTTAAAAAAAATAATTATACAAATTTATAAATAAATATTTGTTTTTAGGTAAATGAATATCGTTAATTATGAAATAATTTCATTACATCTACAACGCATGCCGAAATACAAAAATGTTTTTAAAACAATAACAAAATATTTCTTTATTAACATTTTATAAAGTACCCTGAAATAAATTGTAACAGAATCAATTTTGAATGTACCATAAAGAGAAGTGCAATAGAAAATTTTAAAACATTGGAACATTTTAACATACTGACGAGGATATTAGGCCTTATATTTTAATTATGTTTGAATATTGTACGGCCAAAGCTTACTACGCTTTGATTTATTTTTTGTTTGCTGATAAATTCATTTAAACTTAACATAGAGCTCTAACCACGTGTCATGGACCTTCAGAATACTACTTTCCTCATGGACCCCCAGTAATCAATCCTCTGTGGACCCCGTTGAGAACCACTGGTGTACACCCTTCCTTCTTTCTCTTTGCTACAGTTGCTTACAAGTTTCTTTAATACATTACAACAACTACTCAAAATAGCAGAAACATCGAATTTTAAGGTTATAGGACTATTTAACCATATGGAGTAGAGACTTGCCTATGATTTGAATAGGTGCCTTTACATTAATGAGCCACTTTTCGTCCTTGGTATAATGTTGAAGAGGGTAGAGTGTGCTGTTAGGGGACTACTAGCTTGGTATCATGCATTTATTTGTTAAAAAAAGGGAAAACATATTTAAGTTTTTCTCTTGTAAATGGAGAAGTTTACAAACTCATGGAATTATGAAGGGGCAATCTACAAGTTCAGACGTTTATATTATTCTTATAATATTTTACTAAATACCTTTCTAGTACTATCTGTGATAGAATTTAATTTTTTTTTTTGACACTTATTAAGTAATTGTTTCAGGTACTCGGCTGTTTGTGAGAGGGGTTGATGATAAAGGAAACGTGGCTAACTTTGTAGAAACTGAACAAATAGTCGAAACTGCTCACGACTTATCTTCTTATGTTCAGGCAAGTTTTATGTACATATATATGATCAAACCACAATAAGAAATGGGAAAACAAGACTAGTTGGGTTGGGTTTTTGACTCTGACGAAGACCGCTTGTTACGGTTGAAAGATCTTAGTCTTGTTTTCCCATTTCTTATTGTGGTTTGATCATTGATTGTTGTTTCACGTGTTTATGTGAAATCTTTTTATGTATATATATCGTGGAATAGAAACAAAACTAAAATTTATCGGGACTCGGTCAGTTCTTCATGAAAAACTTCATGAAGAGTCCCGATAAATTTTAGTTTTGTATATATATATATATATATGCAAAAAAATCACAATAAATAAACATGTGACGCAATCAATGAAGTTTAAACCACAATGGAAAAAGGAAAAAAATAGAAATAAATGCTCTGAGGCCTTTCACTTTATGTCATTAGAGCATTTATTTCCATAGTTTTCCTTTTTTCTTTGTGGTTTATTGCATATAAAAATAAACTTATGAATGATCAAACCACAATACGAAATGGGAAACAAGGCTAAGATCTTTCAACCGTAACAAGCGGTCTTCGTCAGAGTCAAAAACCCAACTCAGTTGAGTTTTTATCCTTATCATATTTTACTAAATACCTTTCTAGTACTATTTGTGATAGAATTTAATTTTACTAAAACCCAACTCAGTTGGGTTTTTGACTCTGACGAAAGTCGCTTGTTACGGTTGAAAGATCTTAGTCTTGTTTTTAACATTTTTTTAACAACAACTGTCTGGTTTGAATGAACACGTGACACTTTCAAAAATACTTTTTTAAGTGACACGTATTCATTCAAACTGGACAGTTGTTGTTAAAATCCACAGACTATTTTTCTTGTAAAAAAATGTTTAATGAAATACTTAGTTTTTCTGTTTCAAATTGTATACTACTGCCTCTGAAAAAGGTTTTAAATAAAAGAAATAACTGCTCTGAAGGCTTTCGCTTTATGTCATCAGAGAGCAAACAAAGTAAGAAAAAAAGGCAACAGGAAAGTTAACCATGAGGAATGCATGGTTAACTTTTAAAGCATGGTTTAAAAGGGCTTTTAAACAGAAGGCGGGAAAAAAAGCATTTATATTAAACATAAAAACAGAAATAGTCAATTGTGAATAAAAGTGTAAAAAATTTGAATTTCCATGGAATGCGAAACTCTGTGAACTTGAAGTTTATGAGGTCATAACGAAATTTTAGGAAAGTTTTAATGTGGGGTACCTATATTAATAACATATCAAAAACGAAATTTTAAAAACCTTTGCCTAATTGGAATTTTGTTTCATTTCTAGATCAGAGGCTCTATGAAATCCAAAGACCTTTGACTAATTGATACTGTATTTCTTTTCTAGATCAGAGGCTCTATTCCTCTCTACTGGACCCAATGGCCTACTCTAGCACTCAAACCTCAACCTAAATTAATGGAAAATGAAAATCACTTAGAAGCATTTGTTAAACACTTTACCGAACAAATAGACCTTTATGGAAGTCAAGTCATTATTAACCTTGTAAGTATACACCTTACATCATCATGATAACAATACCATTATATTGATATAGCTTCTCGACCACTGATTTTTAAAGTTCAAAGATAGGTTTTCATGAGGATTTTGGTTTATACGCCGACGACGTTTCGTCAAAAATTGTTTGACATCTTCAAGACTTGTTTTCAGTCCATGTCTGTATATACCATCTGATATGATGCTGGTAGGAGTCATGGACCGTAAATAGTTTCTTCCTAAAACACAATCCTTGAAAATGCCATACAATTTTTGGCGAAACGTCGGCGTATAAACAGGAGTGTAATTTCTTAGACTAGTATCCTTAAGACAACCTTCTTTGAACTTTAATACTATGATATATATTAAAGAGAGTGATTAGGATTTTTTTTTCTTTTTTAGATAAATCATAGTGGTTCAGAAGGAATTTTAGAGAATAACTTGAAGTCAGCTGTTCAGCAGGTCGGCAACAAGGATATAAAGTGAGAGGCTCTCTACTATAGTATACATATTACTTTATTTATTAATTCTTTTTTCTTCGCTATTAGTTATTACGTTATAAGATACTTTTATATTAAGCAAATCATCAGATCATTGTTCATCATCAGGTGATATCTAGTTTGTGGATGAATGCTTGTATAGTCATCCCTAGTGAAGGTGTGAATGGATCAATCAGAAAAATGCCTTCACTAGGGATGACTATGTAACCATTCTATCTAATTATATTTTAACTTTTAAATATATTATATAATTGTTAATAATTTATCTTACGTGTTACGCAAGCATTTATTTTGTGGTATTTACTGATGATTTGAATAAGCGGAAGGAATACTAAGTCTCAATACAAAAGATTTTATGAAATGTGGTCGCGTTTCAAACACTTGGTCATCATTAGGTTACATGTGCCTAGTCTTGTGATGTTGAGTGTTTAAGCGGTCATAGGAAACACATGTCAACATAAGAAACAGTGTCGTATGACTCCTTGAACACTCATTATCACCTTAGTAGGGCATATGTAACCTGATGATGAACAGTAGGTTAGGTTATGTCAACATAGGAATCAGTGTCGTATGAATCCTATACTGCCGTATGTGTTTCAGGAAACACATGAAACATAAGAAACAGTGTCGTATGACTCCTTGAACACTCATTATCACCTTAGTAGGGCATATGTAACCTGATGATGAACAGTAGGTTAGGTTATGTCAACATAGGAATCAGTGTCGTATGACTCCTTGAACACTCATTATCACCTTAGTAGGGCATATGTAACCTGATGATGAACAGTAGGTTAGGTTATGTCAACATAGGAATCAGTGTCGTATGAATCCTTGAACACTCATTATCACCTTAGTAGGGCATATGTAACCTGATGATGAACACCAGGTTAGGTTATGTCAACATAGGAATCAGTGTCGTATGACTCCTTGAACACTCATTATCACCTTAGTAGGGCATATGTAACCTGATGATGAACAGTAGGTTAGGTTATGTCAACATAGGAATCAGTGTCGTATGAATCCTTGAACACTCATTATCACCTTAGTAGGGCATATGTAACCTGATGATGAACACCAGGTTAGGTTATGTCAACATAGGAATCAGTGTCGTATGACTCCTTGAACACTCATTATCACCTTAGTAGGGCATATGTAACCTGATGATGAACAGTAGGTTAGGTTATGTCAACATAGGAATCAGTGTCGTATGAATCCTTGAACACTCATTATCACCTTAGTAGGGCATATGTAACCTGATGATGAACACCAGGTTAGGTTATGTCAACATAGGAATCAGTGTCGTATGACTCCTTGAACACTCATTATCACCTTAGTAGGGCATATGTAACCTGATGATGAACAGTAGGTTAGGTTATGTCAACATAGGAATCAGTGTCGTATGAATCCTTGAACACTCATTATCACCTTAGTAGGGCATATGTAACCTGATGATGAACACCAGGTTAGGTTATGTCAACATAGGAATCAGTGTCGTATGACTCCTTGAACACTCATTATCACCTTAGTAGGGCATATGTAACCTGATGATGAACAGTAGGTTAGGTTATGTCAACATAGGAATCAGTGTCGTATGAATCCTTGAACACTCATTATCACCTTAGTAGGGCATATGTAACCTGATGATGAACAGTAGGTTAGGTTATGTCAACATAGGAATCAGTGTCGTATGACTCCTTGAACACTCATTATCACCTTAGTAGGGCATATGTAACCTGATGATGAACAGTAGGTTAGGTTATGTCAACATAGGAATCAGTGTCGTATGAATCCTTGAACACTCATTATCACCTTAGTAGGGCATATGTAACCTGATGATGAACAGTAGGTTAGGTTATGTCAACATAGGAATCAGTGTCGTATGACTCCTTGAACACTCATTATCACCTTAGTAGGGCATATGTAACCTGATGATGAACAGTAGGTTAGGTTATGTCAACATAGGAATCAGTGTCGTATGAATCCTTGAACACTCATTATCACCTTAGTAGGGCATATGTAACCTGATGATGAACAGTAGGTTAGGTTATGTCAACATAGGAATCAGTGTCGTATGACTCCTTGAACACTCATTATCACCTTAGTAGGGCATATGTAACCTGATGATGAACAGTAGGTTAGGTTATGTCAACATAGGAATCAGTGTCGTATGAATCCTTGAACACTCATTATCACCTTAGTAGGGCATATGTAACCTGATGATGAACACCAGGTTAGGTTATGTCAACATAGGAATCAGTGTCGTATGACTCCTTGAACACTCATTATCACCTTAGTAGGGCATATGTAACCTGATGATGAACAGTAGGTTAGGTTATGTCAACATAGGAATCAGTGTCGTATGAATCCTTGAACACTCATTATCACCTTAGTAGGGCATATGTAACCTGATGATGAACAGTAGGTTAGGTTATGTCAACATAGGAATCAGTGTCGTATGACTCCTTGAACACTCATTATCACCTTAGTAGGGCATATGTAACCTGATGATGAACAGTAGGTTAGGTTATGTCAACATAGGAATCAGTGTCGTATGAATCCTTGAACACTCATTATCACCTTAGTAGGGCATATGTAACCTGATGATGAACAGTAGGTTAGGTTATGTCAACATAGGAATCAGTGTCGTATGACTCCTTGAACACTCATTATCACCTTAGTAGGGCATATGTAACCTGATGATGAACAGTAGGTTAGGTTATGTCAACATAGGAATCAGTGTCGTATGAACTACCTTGGTTAGAACACAATAAACATTATCCTACCTTACTGTAGGGCATATGTAACCTGATGATGAACAGTAGGTTAGGTTATGTCAACATAGGAATCAGTGTCGTATGACTCCTTGAACACTCATTATCACCTTAGTAGGGCATATGTAACCTGATGATGAACAGTAGGTTAGGTTATGTCAACATAGGAATCAGTGTCGTATGACTCCTTGAACACTCATTATCACCTTAGTAGGGCATATGTAACCTGATGATGAACAGTAGGTTAGGTTATGTCAACATAGGAATCAGTGTCGTATGATCCTTGAACACTCATTATCACCTTAGTAGGGCATATGTAACCTGATGATGAACAGTAGGTTAGGTTATGTCAACATAGGAATCAGTGTCGTATGACTCCTTGAACACTCATTATCACCTTAGTAGGGCATATGTAACCTGATGATGAACAGTAGGTTAGGTTATGTCAACATAGGAATCAGTGTCGTATGACTCCTTGAACACTCATTATCACCTTAGTAGGGCATATGTAACCTGATGATGAACAGTAGGTTAGGTTATGTCAACATAGGAATCAGTGTCGTATGACTCCTTGAACACTCATTATCACCTTAGTAGGGCATATGTAACCTGATGATGAACAGTAGGTTAGGTTATGTCAACATAGGAATCAGTGTCGTATGAATCCTTGAACACTCATTATCACCTTAGTAGGGCATATGTAACCTGATGATGAACAGTAGGTTAGGTTATGTCAACATAGGAATCAGTGTCGTATGAATCCTTGAACACTCATTATCACCTTAGTAGGGCATATGTAACCTGATGATGAACAGTAGGTTAGGTTATGTCAACATAGGAATCAGTGTCGTATGACTCCTTGAACACTCATTATCACCTTAGTAGGGCATATGTAACCTGATGATGAACAGTAGGTTAGGTTATGTCAACATAGGAATCAGTGTCGTATGACTCCTTGAACACTCATTATCACCTTAGTAGGGCATATGTAACCTGATGATGAACAGTAGGTTAGGTTATGTCAACATAGGAATCACCTTAGTAAGGCATCTGTAGCCTGATGATGAACACTAGCTTAGGTTATGCTAGGTTGCAGTGGTGGTCCCACAAGGGAACACATATAGGCCGAACATTGGGACTTTGTCCCAATATAGAGAAGATTGATCCTATATTGGGAATCCTAAATTTTCCTTGACACAAGTGTATTGACAATAGGGATCTTAACGAGTACCGAAGGCTTAACATCCTCTCCGAGGGACGACATACTTACATTTATTGACCTCCCTGAAATACTTCAGGTATTTATCTGGAATCTGTCACTTTTCCAGCTTCAAATCAAACTTTCAAAGCCAACGTTTTGATTTTTACAGTTTTATTAGAAACTTAAGTTATGAACAGATGCATGAAATTCCGAAAATATATGTAATAAACTATTACATCAGAGTTTTTTAGGAATATAAACTTGAACACAAATGTTAGCTTAAATACGAATGTTCTAAGGTAATATTATAAATACATATTACTTTCATTAATGTTATTTTATGTTGGGGGAAAATAAATGGAATATTCCAATTTACAGGTTTTATTAGTATTAAATATGCTTAATTGTGTATATACATTGAATTAATTTTTTATTTTTTTATGTAATAAAATAAATATTTTTTTTATTATTTTGTATATACTTATAATATTTATTATTTTGTATATACTGTTTTTGTATGTATCTTAATTCATGTAAAGAATGCTATATAAAATTCTTTGTTTTCATGGCTTGATAACAATAAACAGTAATAGCAGTTATTCCTGCCAATCAACTTCAGTAAATGTATTTTATTTTAGGGTAAAAAGTTAATGAACTATTCTCCACATATAGAAGTTTAATATTATACAGAAGGCATTTCGAACACGTAGTGTTATTCTTCAGGTGTAGAACTAAAAAAAAAAATACAATGACATGAGAGAGTTATCTACAGTATAAAATAAATGGTACAAACAAAAATAATAAAACAGAAATGTACATAGCCAAGGTTGAGTATCTTGTATTTATATGTCATTGCATGTTTTAGTTTTATATCTGAAGAAGAACACTACGTGTTCGAAACGCGTTGCTTATACGATTAAATTTTTATATGTGGAAACCATTTCATTAACTTTTTACCCCTACAATGAGTAAATACCACATAATAACTGATTGCACTGCCTTAGAATGTGTATTACTAACTGTTTGCTATAATTTCTTAACACTTAGTGACACAAGGGGTCAGAGGTCGTCCAGTTAAATATAAAACTTTCATGCTTTATGATATTTTTGTTTCAGATATGAAGCCTTTGATTTTCACAAAGAATGCTCCAAAATGAGATACGGTCGAATAAAAATCCTTTCCGATAGATTAGAACAAGACCAACAAAATCACGGGGTCCTTCTCCAAATAAACGATTCTTCTATTGTAATTTCATTTTATTTATTTATTTATTTATTATATATCAGAGGGGAGGCCAAACTTCGCTTCGCGAGCCGCATGCGATTCTTTGAAAGATTATTTGTGACTCTCAATAAATATAATTTCTGTAAATATTTTTTTAATAACTGTTTTGCATACATTTTAAATACGTATTTAATTGCTGCTGGTGAAACATTTCAAATGTTTAAAAAATGGCTCGGTCTGTCATGGAGTTTGGCCACCCCTGCTATACATGTACAACGGTATAATGTTACAATGGTATAATATAATATTGATACAACTTATCGACCACTGATACTTCGAATATAAAAGTAAATTTTTGAGGGTTAGGCATAAAATTTAATTACAAAAATTAGATATGCTAAATGCGATAGATAGTTGCCGTCAATAAGGTAATAACTTGCTAGATTTTTGTTTTGACCAGTCTTTGTTTTATAGCTTACTTATTTGTACTGTTCCTTATTCGGGAAATTCAAAAATTACGACTAGACACACAAAAAAAAGTATAATATGAAAAATGGCAACCCGTTTCGTACACTTAGTGTTCTTCCTCATGTTTACTTCTAAGTCCCTTGTTGTAAACTTGAATAGTGCAATTCAGCATTCATATATTGTATCCAATTTCAAATAATTCATTCTGATGTTCTTAAAGCTCACAGATGTGTATATATGAGTCGTTATCTGCCTCAGGAGCGACTCGTTCCTATCATCCTGATGACGAGGCAATCGAAATATAGTAGTGAGTTTCTGTTTCATTTCTGTGTCTTCTTTGTGTCAATATAGTTTATATATATATATATATATATATATATATATATAATGATTTCACATAAACACATGAAGTAACAATCAATGATCAAGCCACAATATGAAATGGGAAAACAAGACTAAGATCTTCCCATGTTTTCCCATTTTATATTGTAGTTTGATCATTGAGTGTAAATATATATATATATATATATATATACAGTCGATTCCGGTTAATTGGGACACATCGGGACCGAGGCGTTTTGTCCCAATTAAGCGGCTGTCCCAATTAAACGAATATCACTTTTTTTTTTGGAAATTCATTTGATTGGTTTTAGGAACAATGCCATTAACCAGTAACACACAAAATTAAACAATGCATATTTTTTTAATAATTTTATTTTATACGAAAACAGCTTTCCAGAAATTCCAGCTGTATATTTCGTAGGTTGTCTAAGTGAGGTCGAACTCCTCTGACTTCGCCTTCAATATTGGACCGTCTTATATTGATACTTATATTGATATATATGATATTGATATTTACGCCTCTGCCACTAACAATAGAAAACCATTGATCTAGTGCTTCTTCAACGTCTGGATCCTTCCCATCACGTTTTCTTTTGGATGTCCCTGCCGGTCCATCTTGCAATGCGAATTCCTCACGCAGTTGACTTTCTTGTCGTAAGACACGCGATATGGTAGATTTTGGTACACCAGTTATCTCAGCGAGCCGACGATAACCTATATTAAGTGGCTGGCTTTTTATTTTATCAAGCAAAGCTATTTTACTAGTAAGTAATTTTACTAGTAAGTGTCAAATCGTTTCTTGGCATTTTGGCAAGGGTAAAATTTTTGAAAATACAATTGAGGAAAAATAATTTCACGCACTGTTCACGCGCGAGGTGTATCGGTGAGCGAATAAACTCGCAATAGTGACAATAACTTCACCTGCAAGATGTATGTATGGTGAGTGGATGAATGCGCAAGAATTGAGACAGTTGTCACAGCGAAGTGTATCGGTAGCTGAATAGGACTGAAGACAAGCAAATGTCGATGTGAGGCTGCCGCGGCTTTTTAAAACACGGGTGTCAGGATTAGAAAGAAGCCGCCTTTCCGGCTTTCCCGGACTATGGAAAGGGGGGGGGTTGTTTTGCCGCTGCACTGGCTCGGATGGAAAAGATAGCAAATGTGAACATGAGGAAGCTGCGGATTTTTAAAACACGGGTATCGGGTTCAGAAAGAAGCCGTCTTTCTGGCTTTCCCGGGATTTAGAAGGGGGTGGTGTTTGTTTTGCAGCTGCACTGGCTCGGTTAAACCGGAACTCAGTTAAAACATACTCGGTTAATCAGGACTCTACTGTACTAAAATCTTAAATTTACTGTCCCAATTAAGCGGAATGTTGTCCCAATTAAACATACAAATTTACAATTGTAGTTCATAGTTTGGTTTCCGTTCTTTGAGATTTGTCCCAAATAAGCGGCTGTCCCAATTAAGCGGTGTCCCAATTAAGCGGAATCCACTGTATATATAAAGATAGCACATAAACACGTGAAATAACAATCAATGATCAGACCACAGTTAGCGCTTGTTACGGTTGAAAGATCTTAATATTGTTTTCCCATTTCATTTTGTGGTTTGATCATTTATATATATATATATGTATATACTTTTAAATACGAACCGAAACGGACAAATGTAGTTCAATGTAGTAAAAGAAACATAGAGAAATCAAAAGCACACACTTACAGTCTCTAATTTTCGGTTTGAATCGTCTTCAGGAGAGATAATAGAGGGAAACCAAGCGCACTGGTTCAGAGACGGTTGGAGACCAACAACCGAAGACTAACAAAATTGTTGGTCTCCAACCGTCTCTGAACGAGTGCGCTTGGTTTCCCTCTCTTATCTCTCCTGAAGACGGTTCAAACCGAAAATTAGAGACTGTAAGTGTGTGCTTTTGATTTCTCTATGTTTCTTTTGCTACATTGGACTGTATATATACGAGTATAAATATTGATAAAAGTATCGACCGTGGAATAGAAACAAAACTAAAGTTTATCGGGGCTCGGTCAGTTCTTCAGGTTCAAATTAAACTCTCATTGCCAGTGTTTCGGTCTTTATTTAAAACCTTTTTCATAGGCAGAAGTATCTATGATACTATGTAGGAAATTTATATTATGATATAAATTATACATTTATATAGATATCCAACAAATAAATAATATGAAAATAGATTATTACAACGTGTGAAATATTTAAAGTACAAGTATTTCAGTGATAAATAAAATAATATAACTTACGAGTAAGAATTTTTTTTAATAAGAAAATGAAATTTACATTGAACTTATTAATTTAAACATTAATTAATAAATTTATTAATCATTAATTTAAACGAACTAACAATCTTGATTAGTTATCTCTTTCAACTAGACTAATCAGTTATGACATTACAAGAGACCTCAATACTGTTCACGCAAAGGACCCAACAGGAACTAAGTAAATCAAATTTTACTAAAAGTGGAAAATATGTATATAAATAAAAGGAAGGTTTGGTCTGTACGTTGCTTAGAACTAACTCATTTCAAGGTATCTTTCCGTTGTAGGGTAAAAAGCTAATGTAACGGTCTCCACATATAAAAAATTTATGCTATAAACAACGCGTTTCGAACACGTAGTGTTCTTCCTCAGGTATTAACTAAAGGTGAGTGTCTGTGGTACAACTGACACTTACCCTTGTACAATCCACGATATTGTAGGGTAAAAAAGCTAATGAAATGGTCTTCATATATAAAAATTTAATAGTATAAACAACGCGTTTCGAACACGTAGTGTTCTTCTTCAGGCATTAACTAAAAAATACAATGTCATCAGAGAGTTATCTATAGTAAAAAGTAAATATAGTACAAAATAAAAATAAAATCAAATAAGGAAGAGTGTACGAAATATTTTATTTTATTTTTATTTTGTACTATATTTACTTTGTACTATAGATAACTCTCTGATGATATTGTATTTTTTAGTTAATGCATGAGGAAGAACAGGTACAACAGAGGAGAGTGTCTGAGTTGTACCACAGAACTCTACGTGTTCGAAACGCGTTGTTTATACTATTACATTTTTATATATGAAGACCATTTCATTAGCTTTTTTACCCTAAATGAGTAAATACCACATAATCACTGATTGTACTACGTTAGAATTTTCTTTACGTTTTAAACATTAGAGAATACAAATCTACCCTTTAAACAAAATCTGTTTGTTTATCCAAGAATATTGTCACAAGTAAATTCAAGTGTCATAAGTAATTTGTGTCTGTCTAACTTAATACGTAAGATTTGAATGGATTGGAAATTCAGCTTAGAAGCGAAGTTAAGGCCTTTTTTAAGCTGTGTTTAGCTAAGCTACACAGGTGTATCTACTAACAATGCCGCCTTCCTACAGTATCAGGCACCTAAAAATACCTGTATGTTTTTAAATATCAAAAACAGGCAGATATTTTTCATTGGTTTGACACGGTTTCTCTAATGCACCGTATCTTCCTTTTTATCGCTATTTAAAATAAAACAGAAAAATAACTCTTGATTATAAATATTTACACTGAAAGTTTTTTTATCTTTAATATATTTATTAACTAAAATATTACACCTTTCCTTATATTTTTTTGTTATGACCAATATTTGGACTATTTTTGTAAATTAGGCAAATCCTCTGTAGTTATGTTTTTTTAGTTTTTTTTTTTTAAATACCCTACACTTACAGGTTTTAATCTTTTCAGTTGATCTATTGGTGAAATGTGTGGCTCATTTAATATTTGACACCCATTTCTGGTAATGGGAGAGAGTCACATTACCGGGTTGTTGGTTGGATTCTGCATTAGGAGTCTTAAAGTTTACGTTAATTTTAATTTATTAGTAGAGTTCTTTAACATGGTATCTCTCTAATTAACCATGTAGAGTGCATCTAACATCATGGAGGCTAAGAGAACGACGGCTTAACATCCTCTTCTAGGGATGACGTACTCGTGATTTTTTTCACTTCACTCATGAATAAATCTAGGTCCAGAGTGGGGATCGAACCCGGGATTCACCGTTTACGTGAATTCGAGGACGAGGAGAGTATTCCTGCACCTACCAGTCCAGAGACGAATACCACTCAGCTAACCTGACCTCTGATGTTATATTCTTCTTTAATTGTTTCAATCGGCCTCTGAGGTTCTAATTATTAAAACATTATGTCATATTCTGAGGTAAAATGGATAAACCAACAAAAGTCTCCACACAAATGAAGTTTTATTCAACGCGTTTCGAACACTTTGTGTTCATCATCAGGACGACACTATAATACAAATTATATCTAATTAATTACAAAAATTTAGAGTGAAATAATAAAAAATAAAAATTCAATTAAGAGAATTCAAGACATACCCAAGGATGTGGTACTGACGGGTTGGTCAAGTGAAAACAACTAGTAGGAAACTGATCCCTTGCGAAAGAGGATAGGCAGGCATATAGGAGATAAGGTGACAAAGGTTCGGGTATGCTTGAAAACCGTTAACTGAAATAGAGAAGGCCAGAACCAATAATTCAGAGGAAAGAAACTTTTTTTTTTTTATTTTTTTTTTAATTTATTCTTTGTGATTCTAGGAACAGCTTAAGATATTTTGGACACCCTGGAATTTGATCATTAAGACATAGAGAGGCAGAAGGATTATTAATGACGGCCTTGTTTATTTGAAAAGCTTCCAAATTACAAATTGGATACATTACAAATTACAAACTGCTTATAATCCCTCCCAAATTCTTGGATTACCCTACCTTATGTGGGAACATCCTCGTTAAAAATTGCTAATATATTAAGAAAATTTAATTTTAGAGTCAGTTACAAAACAAATGGTAATTTAAAATCCTTGTTAACCCCTAAATCAAGTTTTTATCCCAGTTCATTGAGTGGAGTATATAAGTTATCCTGTAACAATTGTCAATGTTTTTACATTGGAATGACTGTGCGCTCCTTTGAAAAAAGAACCCGGGAAAATTTTAATGAATACTTGCAAAGGAAAAATGACAATAAGAATAATAAAGGATTTTTTTCACATTTTGCGAAACACCTTGTCACACAAAATAACAGCTTTGATCCAAACTTGAACCTTACCATCCTACATGTGAATAGAAAGTTTAAAGAAATTTGTAATTTGGAAGCTTTTCAAATAAACAAGGCCGTCATTAATAATCCTTCTGCCTCTCTATGTCTTAATGATCAAATTCCAGGGTGTCCAAAATATCTTAAGCTGTTCCTAGAATCACAAAGAATAAATTAAAAAAAAAATAAAAAAAAAAAGTTTCTTTCCTCTGAATTATTGGTTCTGGCCTTCTCTATTTCAGTTAACGGCTTTCAAGCATACCCGAACCTTTGTCACCTTATCTCCTATATGCCTGCCTATCCTCTTTCGCAAGGGATCAGTTTCCTACTAGTTGTTTTCACTTGACCAACCCGTCAGTACCACATCCTTGGGTATGTCTTGAATTCTCTTAATTGAATTTTTATTTTTTATTATTTCACTCTAAATTTTTGTAACTAATTAGATATAATTTGTATTATAGTGTCTTCCTGATGATGAACACAAAGTGTTCGAAACGCGTTGAATAAAACTTCATTTGTGTGGAGACTTTTGTTGGTTTATCCATTTTACCTCAGAATGAGTAAATACCACACAATTACGGATTGCATAACTAATGATTATGACATATGCTTTGAAATATTATCTCTAAGGTGCTAATCATAAAACATTATGACATATGATTTGAAATATCATCTCTGTGGTGCTAATTATAAAACCATTATGACATATAATTTTAAATATCATCTCTGTGGTGCTAATTATTAAACCATTATGACATGATTTGAAATATCATCTCTGTGGTGCTAATTATAAAACCATTATGACATATCATTTTAAATATCAACTCTGTGGTGCTAATTATTAAACCATTATGACATATCATTTTAAATATCAACTCTGTGGTGCTAATTATTAAACCATTATGACATATCATTTTAAATATCAACTCTGTGGTGCTAATTATTAAACCATTATGACATATGATTTGAAATATCATCTCTGTGGTGTTAATTATAAAAACATGATGTTAAAAAGTAATTTGATTTTCAGGTATCTCTACAGAAAGGAGTGTTTCGCACGAATTGCATAGACTGTTTGGATAGAACCAATGTAGTGCAGAGTGTACTCGCTCGTAACAGTCTTAATTACGTCCTTCAGGTAAAGGATATTATCTGACGAATATTTCACTTGTATTTGACGAATTTTCAAATTTCAGGTGATTTGAGTAGTCAAGGTTCAATCTTTGATGTATATCTATATATATATCAATGATCAAACCACAATATGAAATGGGAAAACAAGACTAAGATCTTTCAACCGTAACAAGCGGTCTTCGTCAGAGTCAAGAACCCAACTCTGGGTTGGGTTTTTGACTCTGGCGAAGACCGCTTGTTACGGTTGAAAGATCTTAGTCTTGTTTTCTCATTTCATATTGGGGTATATATATATATATATACCCCAATATATATATATATATATATATATATATATATATATATATATATTTGTAAAAGTTGGGAGCAGTCCTTCTTCAATACATGCTTTTAAAAACTGGATGTCTGTTTCCACTTGATTTAATTTTGTCTTATATTTTCCAAATTACGAAATTTTTTCTTCAACTCAGAACTCAACTTAAAAATTAATTCACCATAATTTCTTATTTTATTATTGAACATGTTTCGGTGTACGTTCACCATCTTCAGCAAAACACAATTAATTACAATTACCTTAACAAATGAATCTAATAGTTAAATTACATTGCAAAAACAATAAGTGAACAAGTTAACTAAAGGTTACACAGACAGGTTAGGGGTTGTCAGTGTTGGCATAACTAGCCCTAGGTTTCCAAACAAGCGCAACTGGTTGGCAAAATTACCTTTTTGATCGTTCATGCTAGGAGCTTTTTCTAGTATGAACAGCGCTTCTAATATCCTGAGTCTTCTTCCGTCCTTTTCTTTTGCTATAATTCTAGTATTAGTATTTTGGGGTTTCAGGAGCCCCCAAAGAACACTTCCAAAAGATTCATAAAACAAAAATTTCGAGGGAAACTATGGTGAATAATACTAGAATTATAGCAAAAGAAAAGGACGGAAGAAGACTCAGGATATTAGAAGCGCTGTTCATACTAGAAAAAGCTCCTAGCATGAACGATCAAAAAGGTAATTTTGCCAACCAGTTGCGCTTGTTTGGAAACCTAGGGCTAGTTATGCCAACACTGACAACCCCTAACCTGTCTGTGTAACCTTTAGTTAACTTGTTCACTTATTGTTTTTGCAATGTAATTTAACTATTAGATTCATTTGTTAAGGTAATTGTAATTAATTGTGTTTTGCTGAAGATGGTGAACGTACACCGAAACATGTTCAATAATAAAATAAGAAATTATGGTGAATTAATTTTTAAGTTGAGTTCTGAGTTGAAGAAAAAATTTCGTAATTTGGAAAAATATAAGACAAAATTAAATCAAGTGGAAACAGACATCCAGTTTTTAAAAGCATATATATATATATATATATATATATTTGTGTACAAAGGCAGCAGGTCTTCCCTTAAGCATATGTTATTAAAATAAGCAGCAGCTTCTGCATTGACCAGTTTCTTGTTGACACTCTCTACTTTTCGTATCACTTTGCGGTGAGACTCTGGTAGCTTCCAAAGAAGGTTAGCAAAAGACATTAACACACACAATAAACATAGGTCAAACACGAAAAACTAAATCTTAATCACTGTATTAATCACTAAATTAACAAACTAAATAAAAATGCGTACAAGCTTTCGGCTCTCATTGGCCATCTTCAGGTATAAACTAAAATTAATAAAGTCTAAAGCACTATAGTTAGAATAAAATAAAATATTTGAACAATGTCTAAAAAATTACTGTACTACAGGAAGTGAATCTAAAGTGGGAGTGAGGGGAAGGGGAGGTATGCATGGCGACAGGGTCGGCCAAAACTACCTGTGGTTCGTTCACCTCCCTCTCTCCCTTACAAGCTTGAAAGTATTGTCAAAATTCTTAAAGCTAGGCACAGAGTTGAAATCATTGCTCTGGACATTTAGCCTGGGGTTACATTCTTTAATATACAGAGCCTCCAGTATATGTAACCTGCCAGGCTCGTGGCACACTTGCAGAATGGAAGTGCCCTCAATCAGGGCCTGCCTCGTCAGTCTTACTCGGTGAGCGTCCTCCGTATGGTTTTTAGGGGCCCCAGTGCTCAGGTGGACAGTTAGACGCCGCGAAAGCTTCGTAGTAGTCATCCCTATGTATGAGGATGGGAGGGTTGCACAGTCCCCTATACTGCATTTGTACTCATACACAAGGTGACTACGTTGTAGCTCCGGGGTCTCAGTTCTCGGTCTATTGTAGAGTAGTAGGTCCGATGTCTTTTTACTTCTATAATATATAGTCAGCCTACTATATATTAGGCTGACTATATATTATAGAAGTAAAAAGACATCGGACCTACTACTCTACAATAGACCGAGAACTGAGACCCCGGAGCTACAACGTAGTCACCTTGTGTATGAGTACAAATGCAGTATAGGGGACTGTGCAACCCTCCCATCCTCATACATAGGGATGACTACTACGAAGCTCTCGCGGCGTCTAACTGTCCACCTGAGCACTGGGGCCCCTAAAAACCATACGGAGGACGCTCACCGAGTAAGACTGACGAGGCAGGCCCTGATTGAGGGCACTTCCATTCTGCAAGTGTGCCACGAGCCTGGCAGGTTACATATACTGGAGGCTCTGTATATTAAAGAATGTAACCCCAGGCTAAATGTCCAGAGCAATGATTTCAACTCTGTGCCTAGCTTTAAGAATTTTGACAATACTTTCAAGCTTGTAAGGGAGAGAGGGAGGTGAACGAACCACAGGTAGTTTTGGCCGACCCTGTCGCCATTCATACCTCCCCTTCCCCTCACTCCCACTTTAGATTCACTTCCTGTAGTACAGTAATTTTTTAGACATTGTTCAAATATTTTATTTTATTCTAACTATAGTGCTTTAGACTTTATTAATTTTAGTTTATACCTGAAGATGGCCAATGAGAGCCGAAAGCTTGTACGCATTTTTATTTAGTTTGTTAATTTAGTGATTAATACAGTGATTAAGATTTAGTTTTTCGTGTTTGACCTATGTTTATTGTGTGTGTTAATGTCTTTTGCTAACCTTCTTTGGAAGCTACCAGAGTCTCACCGCAAAGTGATACGAAAAGTAGAGAGTGTCAACAAGAAACTGGTCAATGCAGAAGCTGCTGCTTATTTTAATAACATATATTATATATATATATATATATCAGGTACTCGTTCAATATCTCTACTATAAACACAATTGAGTTAGGAAAAATTTAGAACTCCCAATGTAGAATGTTCATTGTGTGGCAACAGCAGGGCTAATGTTTGGCCTATGTGTTTTTTTTTTTTGTGAGACTGCCACTGCGACCAAAGAGAACCAAGTAAATAGGAAATATGCTTTACTGTGTAGACGAAGTAACGAGAGTGTTATTTAGGAAAATTGAGGACCTTGTTAAGAAACAGGTATCACCTTTGTTTGACGCTATTTTCAATAATGTATGTATATGTGTAACAAGATTACACAATAAGCACGTAAAATAAGAAATCAACGTCTAAATCACAGTAAGAGATGAGAAAAAAAGACTTAGATCTTTCAAACTCTGACGAAGACCAATTGCTTTATTTATATTATTTGTTATATAATATTACTATATAATACATTTACTAGTTTCAGAGTAAACTATAGTTACACAGTAAACAGAAAAACACACGTGCAGTCTAATTTTCAGTTAGCGGTCATCAGGAGAGAAGAGATAAGCTAAGCGCACTTGCAAAGCGACTGTTGGAGTTGGGTTTCGAACTGTTGCTTCGCAAGTGTGCTTGGTGTCCCTACCTCGTCTCTCTTTATGACGGTTCAATCGAAAATTAGAGACTGTAAGCGTGTTTTTCTATTTAGTGTGTACCTATAGTTTACTCTGAAACGTTTGTTATCGTTTATGGATTGTTTTCTTGATGATGATAAATATAATAGTATATTTATATTTGATTATATAAAGTCGTTTGATATATTCATATTTACTTAGTTAAACTAATACCTATTAAAATGAAGGAGGATGTAGGGTAGTGATGGACAACTTCGAAGAAGAGACTTTTGTATATTTGTTTCTAAGGTGCTTAATATAAGTAGAGGGGCTGAGCCGAGCCTATGTTATGAAGGGAGGTCTATTTCTTTTATGGTGTCAGCTTCAGATGAGCTAACAAAAAAAAGTTGGTAACGATCCGGGAGTAGCCCAGCGGCTTGCATGCTCGCCTTTGGACTGGAATGTTCGTGGTTC
Organism: Hermatobates lingyangjiaoensis; assembly: GCA_026182355.1. Classification (NCBI taxonomy): domain Eukaryota; kingdom Metazoa; phylum Arthropoda; class Insecta; order Hemiptera; family Hermatobatidae; genus Hermatobates; species Hermatobates lingyangjiaoensis. The sequence goes on along the minus strand of JAPFBL010000484.1, from coordinate 226,848 downwards.
AATACCGACTATGGCTCTCAATTTATTCACGTGGAAGGTCAATAAATCTGACCATGTCATTCATAGGAGTTGATGTTAAACTGTTAGCTCCAAACTTGTACGATGTTAGGTACTCGTTAAAGATACCTACTAAATACACTTATGCTAAATGTAATTTACCTAAGGTAAAACTTAGCTCTCTCAGTGTAGAATCTTTATTGTGTGTTATCAGAGAGGGCCAATGAGCGTTCCCTTGTGTGGCTGCCAGGGCAACCTAAACTAACCTAGTATAGACTACTTCAGTTTTTTTTAATTTACTTATTAATTTTAAGATATTTCCTATTTCTAAATATTGTTTGTTTAGTACTTACGGAGTAACGAGAGGTCATTCATTTAATGACGATTATTAAATCAAAACAAAAAGAAAATCACTTTATTATATAAAATAACACTCCTAAATTCTATAACAAACAAAATATTACTTTTTTTACTTTTTATTTTCTTGGGTAATAAAGTTAATGAAATAAGTCTCCACATATGGAAATTTCATATTATAAACAACGCGTTTCGAACACGTAGTGTTCTTCTTCAGATATGAAACTAAAAAATACAATGATATGTAAATACAAGACACTCAACTTTGGCTATGTACATTTCTGTTTCCCTATTTTAGTCTGTACCATGTATTTTATACTGTAGATAACTCTCTCATGTCATTGTATTTTTTTTGTTTTATACCTGAAGAAGAACACTATGTGTTTGAAATGCCTTGTGTGTATTATTAAACTTCTATATGAGGAGACTTATTTCATTAACCTTTTTACCCTACAATGAGTAAATACCACAGATAATAACTGATTGCACTACGTTAGAATATATTTATATTTGGCTTTTTTGTTTATTAAAGCCTCCCGTTAACCTTTAAGCACCAAGAAATAGCCCATTGACCCATTTTCTTCCGCAAAAGAAAAGGTTTCTTATTGAAACCTGCAAAAGTTTAGATTTTTTTCGGCTTCTTGCATTTATATTTTTACTTCATCCAACATTTCTTCATATAACCTAAAACTGACACTATGTTTTAATAATCAAACAATATTTGACTTGAAATATATTTAGTAACGCCTGTCTGTATTGACATAATATTGCTAACCTGATAAATTATAACCAACCCATTCCTGTTAGTTCCTCTTTACTCCGCTAGTGCATCAGCGCTATTTAGCGGGAAATTCAAACTTATAACAATTTATCATCACAAAACAAGGGAAATTCGAAATGTGCATATGAATTATCAATAGCAATAATTTTGGGTTTTTCGATCTATTAAGTCGATGTTGCTATTGATAATGTTAGTGTTGCATTTGATTAAGTCGTTTCTCATTTGTTTATAAATGTAACACTGACGTTATCAAATGAAGAACGACGTAATCAAATGCAATATTGACGTTATCAAATGAAGAACGATGCAATCAAATGTAACACTGACGTTATCAAATGAAGAACGATGTAATCAAATGCAACACTGACGTTATCAAATGAAGAACGACGTAGTAAAATGCAAACTCACTTCTTCGATTGTAACACCGACTTAATAGATCGAAAAACCCTATAATAAAAATTTAGCGTTAATAGCACTCCCTGCATGAATAAATGGAGGGCCAGAGTAGGTACTGAACCCTGGATGTACCAGTCCAGAGGCGAGTATTCAAGTTACTGGGCATCTTGACCCCCTTAACAGAATAAAAGCCGACCTCATAGAGTTGATCATCGCTTTGGATGTTTTTTTATTTATGCTGAAGTTTTTCTTTTTCTTTTATAGAAACTGGCTATCCTTAGGAGTGGTGAAAAAGTTGAAAACACAATGGGTTTGGAAGCTCTTTTTAAATCCACCTGGGCAGACCACGCTGACACCATTTCAGTCCAGTACTCAGGTAATCATTTATAAGAGTACTATCAGTCCAGTACTCAGGTAATCATTTATAAGAGTACTATCAGTCCAGTACTCAGGTAATCATTTATGAGAGTACTATCAGTCCAGTACTCAGGTAACCATAAGAGTACTACAATAATAATAATACAGTGTGTTCCTAAAATAACTTTTATATTTATACTTACTTTAAATTATGAAAAACGATTCAAACTGGACAACATAGGTTCAAATACGAAGAAAAGTTACACACAGAGTAAAAAAACACAATTATTTAATTTTTGGAAAATACGTCTTCAAGAGAGAAAAGAGAGGAATACCAAAACCCCGGAGGTGCAATCGAAAGTTTCTATACTCTGTGTAACTTTTCTTCGTGTTACGGTTGAAAGATCTTAGTCTTGTTTTCCCATTTCTTATTTTGGTTTGATCATTGATTGTTATTTCACGTGTTTATGTGAAATCTTTATATATATATATATATATATATATATATATATATATACGAGTATACCATGATAAACGAAAAACGATCCGGCAGGACAGATAACACTTAAAATAAACAGTGACACATAGACTGAAACATAACAAAGGACTCACTTTTCAATATTTCTACCGTAATGGCGGTCGTCCTCAGGAGAAGAAGTGAATTGACGGAGGGACGACAGTCAACTCACTGTTGATGTCATGTGTCACTGTTTATTTTAAGTGTTATACATATATATATATATATATATATATATATATATATATATATATATACCATGATAAACGAAAAACGGTCCGGCAGGACAAATAACAATTAAAATAAGCAGTGACACATAAACAGAAACACAACAAAGACTCACTTTTCAATATTTCGACCGTAATGGCGGTCGTCCTCAGGAGAAGAAGTGAATTGACGGAGGGACGACAGTCAGTATGTATATATATATATATTATATATATATATATATGTAAATATTGATAAAAGTATCGACCGTGAAATAGAAACAAAAAAATTGTCGATTTGTCTTAGTAAAATAATCTTTAATGTAATACTTAGTTTTTCTGTTTCAAAATTTTATACATCTGCCTATGAAAATGGTTTTAAATATAACCGAAACGTTGGCAATGAGAGTTTACTTTGAACCAGAAGAACTGACCGAGTCGTGATAAACTTTAGTTTTATATTCACACAAGGGGTTCTTGAGGATTTTGGTCATAAAACATACAACTCCTGATTATAAGCCGACGTTTCGCCAAAAGTTGTTTGGCATTTTCAAGGCTAAAAAACAATTTATTAACGACATAAGTAAAACAAGATAAATACATCACCGGACACCACCCAACAGAAAACAAACAACACTAACAAATTTTTTTTAGTTTTATATATATATTGTAAACAAGAAAACGTCCATAAAGACAACAAACGTTTCACGGTAAATCACAAACATAGAACAAAGGAACAAATACACTTACTTTCTCTAATTTTCGGTTGAACCGTCAATAATAAAAACCTAAAAGATAATAATAAAGAAAAACAAGAGGAAAATAGTAGAAACACAAGAAAATCCAGGAATATAAATAATAAATACTTAAATAATTATAATGATGAGGACGATTAGAATAAAGTTGTATGAATAATAATTTAAAATAAAAAGGTAATAACAAATAATAGTCATTCTGAAGTAAAATGGATAAACAAACAAAAGTCTCCGCACAAATGAACTTTATGTGTTTTGTGTTTTGTTTGTTTATCCAATTTACTTACACAATTACGGATTGCACAACTAATGATTTAAATAATAGTCAAAAGGTAAACTAATCTCTAACCTTAAACATATAATACTAACCTCATTGGTAATGACGAATGCATGAATTTAATCTCTAACCATTCAGAACAGCCCTATCTTTTTAATTTCAAACCTGGTTTACAACGCGCATTTAAAAACCAGATATGTGCATCCTCGATGCGCGTAAGGTGACCGCTTTACTCTTTGGAGGAACTTGTCGTAATATCTACACCCTGGGTGTAGAAAGTAAACATTTTGTTTATATTATATATAAAAATAATTCTTTTAACATTATTTTAGCATACTTTATAAATATTAAAAATGAAATATTTAAATCATTAGTTTTGTAATTTGTAATTGTGTGGTATTTACTCATACTGGGGTAAAAATGGAAGACTTTGTGCCTCTCATACTGTGGGAGACTTTGTATTATCCATTTACCTCAGTATGAAATATTTTGTTATTATTTTAAAAAATATTTTATGTTTTTCGATATTCTGTTGTGAATTTAGTGTTATTATTTCATAGTTACACTTTTCATTTATCTAAAAGCAAATGTTTCTTTGGTTTCTGGAGGGTGAATGAAGGGGGATATATGCTAAAATTATTCTCAGGGGGGATCCACAAGCAAACAAAGATTATGAACCTTTATAAGAAGAATAAACTTTAAAAAGCTAAACAGCTAAAATCTTTTCTTTTTTCTTTTTTTTTAAACTCATTAGTTGTGCAATCCGTTATTGTGTGGTTACTCATACTTGGGGTAAATGGATATATCAAAGTCTCCACAAATAAAAAAAAAGATGTTTTTTTCGCATTTCGAACACTTTGTGTTCATCATCAGGCAAAATACGAAATGAAGGAGTAGAGGACTGGCCAGAGTCTAGGGTTCAACTCTTTTTTTTTCGAAAATTCAAGTTGAATTGAATACTTTCAGGTACTAGGCCAAAAGATAGATTTCACGTTTTTTTTTGTTTTTTTTTTGAAAATTCAAGTTGAATTGAATACTTTCAGGTACTGGTGCCCTAAAGACAGATTTCACGTTTTTTTTTTTTTAACAACTCAAGTTGAATTGAATACTTTCAGGTACTGGTGCCCTAAAAACGGATTTCACTTTTTTCTTTTTTTTTTGTAAATTCAAGTTGAATTGAATACTTTCAGGTACTGGTGCCCTAAAAACGGATTTCACTTTTTTTTTTTGTAAATTCAAGTTGAATTGAATACTTTCAGGTACTGGTGCCCTAAAGACAGATTTCATGGTTTTGTTGTTTTTTTTTTTAACAACTCAAGTTGAATTGAATACTTTCAGGTACTGGTGCCCTAAAAACGGATTTCACTTTTTTTTTTTTTGTAAATTCAAGTTGAATTGAATACTTTCAGGTACTGGTGCCCTAAAAACAGATTTCACGATTTTTTTTTTTGAAAATTCAAGTTGAATTGAATACTTTCAGGTACTTCTGCCCTAAAGACAGATTTCACGGTTTTTTTTTTAAATTCAAGTTGAATTGAATACTTTCAGGTACTGGTGCCCTAAAGACAGATTTCACGATTTTTTTTTTTGAAAATTCAAGTTGAATTTTAAATTTTAAATTGAGTACTTTCAGGTACTGGTGCCCTAAAAACAGATTTCACGATTTTTTTTTTTGAAAATTCAAGTTGAATTTTAAATTTTAAATTGAGTACTTTCAGGTACTGGTGCCCTAAAAACAGATTTCACGATTTTTTTTTTTGAAAATTCAAGTTGAATTTAATACTTTCAGGTACTTCTGCCCTAAAGACAGATTTCACGTTTTTTTTTTTTAAATTCAAGTTGAATTGAATACTTTCAGGTACTGGTGCCCTAAAGACAGATTTCATGGTTTTGTTGTGTTTTTTTTTTAATTTCAAGTTTAATTGAATACTTTCTGGTACTGGTGTCCTAAAGATAGATTTCACGTTTTTTTTTTAACTCAGAATTGAATACTTTTAGACACTGGTGTCCTAAGGACAGATTTCACGGTTTTTTGTTTTCTTTTTGTTTTTTTTGTTTTGAAAACTCAAGTTGAAATGAATACTTTCAGGTACTGGTGCCCTAAAAACAGATTTCACGCGGACTGGTAAAAGAACAGTGGCTGGAGCTTTACAAGATATTGGCAACACTCTTGTAAGATACTACAAGAATAACTTTAATCATGGCCACAGACAGGTATGTGTCTTTTCCTGCTTTTAATCATTTCTAATGCACTCATGTCTCGATTTAACGCGATTTTCAGAAGGCAACGAACAAAGTTCTGTAGCTTCCGAATCGACTTGACGCTGTTAAATGTTTCCACAGTTGACCGCCAGATGACCTGTGGTTCCTTCGTTCACAGCTGTGTTCCACTATACACGTGTCGCTGTTTTGTTGTGGCCTTGTTTTGTGTTGTCGGTTGCCGGGACGGTTTCCTGCCGTTGTGTTTCCAGCGTGCTTGATTACCCTTTCTATTTTCTTCTGATGACAGATCATCCGAAAATTTGAGTTTTTAAGTGTGTCTTTTTCTCTGTGTGCTGCTTTTCTTCGTTTTTGAGCTGATTTGCGTCCAGTTTGGATCGTTTTTCGAATTTTTTGATTTTGATGATATATATATATAATATATATAATAATATATATATATATATATATACTAAATAATCACAATAAACACGTGATGAAAACTAATGAACGTATAAGCCACAAGGAAAAGTAAAAAACACAGAAAATATGCTCTAAGGCCTTTCAATTATATGTCATCAGAGATATGTCTGATGACATATAAGTGAAAGGCCTTAGAGCATATTTTCTGTGTTTTTTACTTTTCCTTGTGGCTTATACGTTCATATATATATATATGATCAAACCACAAAATGAAATGGGAAAACAAGACTAAGATCTTTCAACCGCAACAAGCGGTCCTCATCAGAGTCAAATGAAGTTGGGTTTTTGACTCTGACGAGGACCGCTTGTTGCGGTTGAAAGATCTTAGTCTTGTTTTCCCATTTCATATTGTGGTTTGATCATTGATTGTTATTTCACGTGTATATGTGAAATCTTTTGTATATATATATATATATATATATATATATATATCAGATTCAGTAATATATCGACCGTTTGATAGAATAGGTGTGTTATCTAATCGGGATTCGGTCAAATTTTCTAGATACAAAAATAAAACTCTCATTGTGGAGGTTTTGGTTTTATTTTAAAACCTTTTTCATAGGCAGAAGTAAGAATTTTTTGACTAAGAAAATTCTTACTTATGGTTATGAAAATTCTTATATATATATATTAACAGATAAAAAAGAGCAACACAAAAAGAACGAAAACATTTACTACAATCAATATTTCGAACCGCAGTTCGTCTTCTAGTCTCTTCCTGAAGATGAGCCCTTTTTAGAAGTTCGAAATATTGATTGTAGAAAGCGTTTTCGATCGTTTTGTGTTGTTCTTTTTTGTCAGTTACTTCTTGTCCAGTTTATATCGTTTCTACATAGCATGTTATATATGTATATATATATATATAACATGATTTCACATAAACATATGAAATAACAATGAATGATCAAACAACAATATGAAATCGGAAAAACTTTAACTTTAGAAGTAAACTTTAATTTTACTTCTGGCAATAGGTGAGACTGACCAGTGGTTTTTGAAATAAATTTTAAATTTCTTCCTTGATAGTTGAATTTCCTGCCTTTATCAGGAAAATTCTTTTAAAATTTGAATTCTACATATTCTTTGCTTTTTGTTGATATTTGTTCAGACTCCTTAAATATAGTTAAGTATTAATTAATTTCTTTAATATAATTTATTTTATTTTCGTCTATGTTGACGTTTATATATTTACAAGAATCTGTTTTTGTTTAAGTTAATATTTGCTCCTCGCAATTTGTTATTTGATGAAAATTATGATCACATAAATAAGTCTCATATTCTGAGCACTTACCCTCCAATGCTAAGATAAAACTGTCTTCATTTTTCAAAAAATATTTACTTTCAGTTAATATTGAGACAAACTCATCTTCTACCTTAGATGGAATTGGGATTAATTTAAAGTATGTGTATGTATTTGTTGAGTATAGAGGCACGTCTGAAAAGAAAGTCACTTGACCATTGCTTATTTTACAATGAATCTTTATTAATGATTCTAGTTCAAGCATATTTTCATATTTTAATTCTACAGATAATACACCTAGAAGAGAATATTCTTTAATTTTCTTTAATTTAAATTAATTTAATTTCATTGATTTGAAGACATGATGCTAGGATGCAACGCTTGCAGTTTACAAAATCTGATAACATTATCTATTTCTTCTAATGTATTTTTATATTATATTCATTGAAATTCCTATTTGATTTAGCAAGTCCTTATTCTTTTCTATTCTATTATCGAATTAAGATTGTTCGTCAAATTTATCATTTCTTTCTTTAGTTCTTCCTAATTATATTGAATATTATTTAAATTTTTGTTATAGTTTTTTATCATATCTATACTAACAGAGTATTGGTTTGCTATTTGTAATTTCCTTGTAAATTGTGTTCGTTTTCTTCTAAATGTTTTAGCAAGTTTTATCGTATCTTTCTCCATCATAAGAGTCTAAGTTTCCTGCAATAAATTTAATAACACTTCTTTGACCCTTTATGGGTCCTCTTTGTATATTATTTGACTTATTGAGTTTTAAGTTTATAGTTTTTTTATTTTTTGCTTATATAGTTAATAAGTCTTATATAATCACTAATTCTTAGATCCTGTTTCTCGATTTCATTTAAATGTATAAGGGTTTCATAGTATTGCTATTGAGTTCTTTGGATTTGTTGCTCTAATATGTCCATGTTATAATAATGTATGAGAGTGTGGGATGCCATCTTGATTCTGGCTTTTCCGATGTTTACGGGGAATATTCCTGCATTATATGTTATGTTTTGATGAGTGTCCCCTCTCCGATTGAGACGATTGCTCTGAAACAATATTATCAAAATTGTAAAAGTTTCTTAGGTCTTTTAACGTTAGATAAGTGAATTTTACTACGAGTGTTAAAATGTTGGAGCTCGATTGTGCCTGTCTTTAATTTTGGGTTTATTTTCTTTAACGTTTCTTTTTTATGCTTATTTTTTGTTTTACCTTGTTTTATTTATTAACAATAAATTCTTTTTTTGGGATATCGGGTAAAGTTTCACGTGTTGTATTTACACTACACGTGACACTATAAATTACAGTTTCTTTGTTTGCCATTATTCTTTCATTAATTTGTCTACGTAATAACTTAGTTTTTTCTTTGTATTTTTCTAGATATTCATTTACTAATTGTTTTTCTAAATCGGTATTCAATAGTGATGAAGTGTCTATGTGTCCTGAAATTATGTCAAACGGTGTTAATTTTGTTGTAGAATGTATGAAGTTATTGTATGCTAATAATGAATATTTAATTTTCATTTCAATTGGTTCATTTTTAAATTCCTTTTGATTATTTAATAGTCGAATGTGTTCCACCATCGTAGAATGAAAACGTTCAGCTATTCCGTTGCTTTCTGGATGCTGAGAACTAATTAAATGAAGTTTTACTCTATGTAACTCTAGGAATTCCTTAACTAGATTATTACTAATTTCTAATCTGTTATCTGTAATTATAATTTTGGTACGTGATGATGAGTGAAAAAAATCAATTTAATTAATTTATTAACTACTTCAATGCCCTAAGCTGCTTTTAATTTATAAACTTGAGCATATTTTGAAATGGAATCTGTAATAGTTAATAATTTATTATTTTCAAAGGTTGTACTGTCCATATGTAATATTTCAAGTGGACGTGTGGCTGGCTGTAAGGGTGACATTTAGTTCTAATCTTAATGGGCGTCATTCATACTTGCTTACTTGCCATATCTCGCAAAGGTTGATAAAGGTTTTCACTGACTTTCTTAGATTAGGCCAGTAACATTTTCTTTTTATTTCATTTTCTGTTTCGTCTATGATTATTTTTTCCCAATTGGTATGATTCTATAATCTCTACTATATCATCTTTTTCCGTTACGTCGATTAGTTTTTGTATTTCAAAATATACAATATTTTGTTATTCAAAAAGTATTTCTGAATGTTTAAAATATCTTTGAATTATATTACAAAATTCTTCGTAAATATTACCCTCAAAATAAATACAATATTTCGTTCTCGGTTCTACATATGTTTTCACAAATTTGATTGTATCTTCTACAAATTTATTTGTTGATAGTTGTACTAATATTGTTTGTTTATCGTCAAAGAGTTTTATGATTTCTACTTCACACGGACTATGATCTACTTGAGTAATTATTATTTGATTTTAACCGTAGTTTACAGGTTTTTCTTTTATTGGGACATTTACTGCTGTGTTCCCTTCGTAATTTGAATGTATAGTATGATTAGCTTCATTATTAATTTCGTTGTTTTCATCTACATTAACCATGGGTGATTCATTTTCTAAATTTTCTTTATCTACGCGTACTTCTACTACGCTTCATAAAAACTCATCGTCTTCCTTTGTTAAATTTAATTCTATCCGCGATAATGCATCTGCATTTTTATTGTGATTACCTTTTTTGTAATATATTTCGTAGTCATATTCTTCTAATTTTAAGCGCCATTTAATTAAAGTTGAGTTAGTAGTAGTAGTAGTAGTAGTAGTAAGGTGGGTAGATCAAAGATCTGGCAAGTAGGCCGGCCATGCGGGCCTTTTTTGCCTTCCCCAGGTAACCCGGATTCCTACTCCTAGGAAAATCTCTTCCTGATCTTTCTATATAGATCAGGAGGTTTTTCCATTCCATTTCCCTTAGCTTACCTTTCATTATAGTACTTGTTCCTAAAATATTTAATCTAAGGAGACTATACAAAGGGCATTCAGCCACAAAGTGGACAGAGGTTTCGTCCTCTGCCACACTTTTGGCAAACCGTGCTGTTTTCTACACCTTCAATATTTAGATGTCTTCTCAGTCTACAGTGAAAGTAGAGTGTTGCTCTTTTAAATTAAATAATTTAATTTAAGGTTTGCGATTTATATATATTTTAAATTTTCTACCTTACAAATAGGGTCTGAGTATTTGACAGCCCAAACTATCACTAAGCGTTCTCTCTCTAATGTAGCTAAATTTATTTCTGGCTCATTTAATTTTCTACTTTCATAAGCTACTGGTAAATCAGCGCCATCTGTTATTTGACTTAATACTGCGCCTAATACTATGTGGCTAGCGTTGGTATTTAAATTGAAGAGTTTAGAAAAATCAACATATTGCAGTATTGGTTCATTTATCAGCAATTCCTAACAAGTTTTAAAATTGTTTAAATATTTTTCATTGCTAATGTCAATTTTTACATTCTTCTTTAAGTAGTTAGTCATTGGCTTAATTAATGAAGCTAAGTCTTTCATAAATTTCCTATAATAGGAAAGTAGCCCAAGTAAAAACAAAGAAATGTTATCGTTTGTGTTTCTAAATATTATGTCGATTTCTTGTTTAGGTGTAATTAAGTTGTTGTTAATTAAATCTATTTTTACTGCTATGATTTTTAAATTATCTAGACCAATTAATCTATCAAAAAATTAGTGGAATTTAAGTAAATTAAATTCAAGATTTGGCTTTTCAGTGTGGAAAATTTTTGAACTTGGTATGGAAATGCTAAATTTTTGAATCGAGCTTCCATGGGGAAATGTGATTTTACAGGGGTCGTATTTAATTAATTGAGAAAAGTGTTTGTTTGCAATTAGTGGGTTAATAAATGATTTTGAACTGCCAGTATCAGTTAATATTTTTAAATCTGTTTGGGGTAGAATGAATGAAGTAAGATAGTATACTGAAAGTGTTGTTTAAATTCATTATTTGGGATGATCTGATGTGGAGGAGTTTTCTTCTAAAAAATTATTTTCGCATTCTTTGCTTTCTGAATATTTTGTGTTTTTGAGGTGTTTACAATTTGTTTGTGGAGTTTCTAAAGTGTTCATTTGTGATGGGTTCGGTGGGTTGTGTTTTTGATGTGTTTACAATTTGTTTGTGGAGTTTCTTAGTGTTCATTTGTGATGGGTTCGGTGGGTTGTGTTTTTGATGTGTTTACAATTTGATTGTGGAGTTTCTAAAGTGTTCATTTGTGATGGGTTCGGTGGGTTGTGTTTTTGAGGTGTTTACAATTTGTTTGTGGAGTTTCTAAAGTGTTCATTTCTGATGGGTTCGGTGGGTTGTGTTTTTGAGGTGTTTACAATTTGTTTGTGGAGTTTCTAAAGTGTTCATTTGTGATGGGTTCGGTGGGTTGTGTTTTTCATGTGTTTACAATTTGATTGTGGAGTTTCTAAAGTGTTCATTTGTGATGGGTTCGGTGGGTTGTGTTTTTCATGTGTTTACAATTTGTTTGTGGAGTTTCTAAAGTGTTCATTTGTGATGGGTTCGGTGGGTTGTGTTTTTGAGGTGTTTACAATTTGTTTGTGGAGTTTCTAAAGTGTTCATTTGTGATGGGTTCGGTGGGTTGTGTTTTTGAGGTGTTTACAATTTGTTTGTGGAGTTTCTAAAGTGTTCATTTGTGATGGTTTCGGTGGGTTGTGTTTTTGTTTGCTTTGATAGAATGTATCTTTTCTTACAGGTTGCTCAAAGAATGTGGGTTTTCTAAAAATGTTGTGATTGGTTAATGCTTCTTTTGTGTATCGTTATTTTTTGTTTATAATTGAAAGTGATTGGTAAGCATATTTACTGCTTCGATTAAGTCCTTAGGATCCTTAGTCCTTGTTAAGACATCCTATCGGTTCCTTGAGTCCTTTTAATAAGACTCAATGCTAATTTTCTATTATAGTCACAAATTATGTCTGCCTCTATGCTATTGCATATATTCCTCCAGAACGCGATCTGTAAATTTAGTAACCCTTGTATTCTATCGAAGAAATCAAATGGGCTTCCGTGTTATTTTGTTTTAGTGCCAACATTTCAATTGGGAGGGTAAACCTGCCAATAATTTTTATTAAAAAAGGAATTTTATTCTTTAAAATAATTGGTAACTTTCAATTTTATGATAACATTTCAAGAAAAAAAAACATTTTCTACGAGACAGCTCTATCCCAACAAAAGGAAAAAGTAACTGAACCCACAATATTAGGGTGAAGAGCATTTCTCCAGGTAGAGGCAACAAACCCCTAACCAGGTCACTCAACCCAAAGGATTTAGACAAACAACTTTAATCCCCCAACCTTCTCAACGAATTTTACTTTTCTTATATAAAGGAACAAATTATTTCAAAACTCATTTATGTCTTGATAATGGCTGAGGACAGCAGAAACTCATGTAACATGTCGACTATCGGAAGAATATTGTATACTGTGGATGTAGTGACAAGAACTCTATTTAGAAAACTTGAAAAACTTAATAAGAAGCAAGTTTCAGCAAGATATGGTCAGATTTTTAACAACATATATGTATATATATAAAGAATTCACATAAACACGTGAAATAACAATCAATGATCAAACCACAATATGAAAATGGGAAAACAAGACTAAAATCTTTCAATCGTAACAAGCGATCTTCGTCAGAGTCAAAAACCCAACTGAAACACTACATATAGATATATATATAAAACAAGATTTCGCAATAAACACGTGAAAGACAATAAATGTTCAAACTACAATAAGAAGTGAGAAAAATGGCTAAAATCTTTCAACCGTAACAAGCAGTCTTCGTCAGAGTTAGCTGGGATTTCACTCTGATGATCTTAGCCTTTTTTCTCATTTCTTATTGTGGTTTGAACATTGATATACATATTGAAATATACTTTTGTGCCCCTAATTTAAGTTTATAATAATTTACTTAAAAGAACTTTCTAGTTATATTTTTTTTCTTATATTATTAAAGATTGAATAATTGTAATCTAATTAATTTCTATTTATATTTCAGGATGCCATCGATCTGTTTTTGGGTAACTATAAAATAAATCCTGCCGAGGGTGAATCTGTCCCAAGCCCTCTGAGGACTGAAAAAGGATGGAAATACGCCACGGTTAGAGTTAATTGATTTTGTTTTATGAATTTTGAAATATTAATTATGAAATGTATAAATCTGATTCAACTTAGTGGTGTTGTCAAAGTCACTACTAAATGAAACAGCGTTTAAAGAAATCAAATTGATACGTAACTAATGAGAATAAAAGAAACTAAAAAAAAAAACTTGAAAGTTTTTTTGTTTCATTTTGAAACATTTCTTGTTAAAAACTTCTTCTTTTACATTAATTTTTAGATATATTTCTTGTTCATATAGTGGTACCTTGAGATACGAGCTGCTTCAGATACGAATTTTTCGGAATCCAAGCACAAAATTTCGAGCTAAATTTTTGCTTGAAATCACTTCAAATTCACTTGCGCGATGGATAGTTGTTAAAAGACGTCGTTAGTTCATTTGCGATTGTCTTGTTGTTTTAGTTTTTGTATATTCTGTTCTTTGCTTCTGATTTTTGTTTTTTTTTTCTGTGGTGGCACTCTTCGAGAGTTATTTATAGTATTATTAATCTTAATAAATTTGTTGTTAGCTTTGATTGGGGGGGGGGGGGAGAGATGAAATACATTTATACACGTAGTGCTAGGCTCCCAGATAAACCAGAATACCAACTTAAACACCTCCTTTTCTTTAAAGTCACTAACCTTGAACCGTTATTATTATTATTTGAGGTTGACTATAGCACTGCGTCTTAAAAACTATTGTACCTCCCCCCCCCCCCCCCTCCCCTTTGTACTAAAGTACCCCAGCAGTTAGCTTCAACGCCTCCAAGAAGCTCAGCACTTCTGCTGGATCCAGAGGTAAAAGTTTTTCTATGGTTTTGTTGAGAGTCCCAAAGCATCTACCTCTGTGCAGCAAAGTTGCCTTGCTGTCAGCCAACAGGTGCAACGGTGTTTCTTTCTTCTTTGCAGAATCGAAATACAGTAATGAATTTCTTTGATCTCTTTTATGTGTTGTTTCTGTGAATCTAGTTTATTTAGTTCGTGGAATCGTTTCATTTAATTGGTTTTATAGATATAAATATATTCTGAAACTGAATGAACCTGGCCACAAGGGAATATATATGTTTCATTTATTTATTATTTTAATTTTGATCAAAAGGTCAAAGTCCTTACGGATTCTCATATGCGCAGCGCCAAATAGTTCTTTTGTGATACCCTATTGTCGTTAATATAACATCTTTAGATTGATGATCTGCTGATGAGTGACAGGTGGTCCTCTTGTAAATAATTATCTGATGCTTTAAGTATTTTAAAATGTTTGGAAGCATCATCAGTACTTTGGGGAAGGTACACAACAGCTATCTGTAGTATAGCTACATTTAATTTATTATTAATTGAGGGTGACTATAGCACTGCGTCTTAAAAAAAAAAAAACGATTGTACATCCCCTCTTCTGTACTACAGTACACCAGCAGTTAGCTTCAACGCCTCCAAGAAGCTCAGCACTTTTGCTGGTTTCAGCGGTAAAAGTTTTTCTATGGTTTTGTTGAGTGTCCCGAAGCACCTAGAATTCGTGCGAGTTGGCACGAATCTCATAACGTCTAGGATTGGTGCACCTTGAACCGTTACTTCACACATTACATCAGGTAAGACCTTTCTTTCCAGAGAATTTCTCTGTTCGCCACCTGACTTTCCTTTATGAATGTATGCTATTACATGGAAGCTTTTAGTTCAGAATTTCAGTTTTTATTTTCTTAAGAAGTTCATTTAATGTGAACAAAGTGCAAAAATAGCGTATGCATATAGAATAGTTAAGAATCCCCGCTTCAGGTAGTGAAGACTTCATTTACGCTTAAAAGTGTCCATGACCATACACAGAGAATAGTAGCAGTTCATCCATTGGACCATGATCTGGAAATGAATTTTTGCTAGGAATTCTCCAATAGCATTCATGTTGTCCATGCCGCAGGTAGTTTACATCGAATATTTATAAAACTTGCCAACGATTAGAATTGCAGACTATAATTCTAATTATAATCTTTATAATCAACGATTATAAGACTACTTCCCTTAGTCTTATATTACTTTTCTTCTTTATAATATTGAAAATGATACTGAGTTATTATTGTTTACTTACCAGTATGTTAATGATTCTGTTATTATAAATATTTTCTGTTTTAATAATTTTTTTTTTTTTTTAGTTTCCCATGGTGCTGCTGGTCGCAATAGCCATGTTTTTTGCTAATCTTACAGCTCCTTCAGGTATCTAGTAAAATTCTATTATATTTGGGGAATTTTAAAAAATTACGTCTACACTCGAAAAAAAAGTTTAATATGAAAACTAACAACGCTTTCGTTTCGAACACTTTAGTCTTCGTCTTAAGGTTTACATCTAAATATATATATTAAACAGGAAAACGATCCAAAAGGACAACAAACGTTTCACGATGAATCACAAACACAGAACTAAGGAACAAACACACTTACTGTCTCTAATTTTCGGCTGAGCCGTCATCAGGAGAGTTGAGAAAGGGACACCAAGCGCACTTGTGAAGCGACGGTTGGAGACCCAACCAATGTTTTATATATATAAAACTAAAGTTTATCGGGACTTGGTCAGTTCTTCAGGTTCAAATTAAACTCTCATTGCCAACGTTTCGGTCTTTATTTAAAACCTTTTTCATAGGCAGAAGTCTAAATTTTGAAACAGAAAAACTAAGTATTACATTACAAATTATTTTACAAAGAAAAATTATATGTGGATTTAAACAACAACTGTTGTCTGAATGAACACGTGACAGTGAACTGTTCAGTTCAATATGAACATTTCATATTGAAATCTTCCTAGACATATTAACAAAACAGTCTGTCTGAATTAATTTCTTTAATACTGTAATAACGAGAAAATTAAATTGTTTATAATAAGATGGAGGCATTGAATAAGATTAAGTATAATAACTGTACTAAATGATATTCAAAAATAAATTGAAAAAATATTTATTCCTAGAAGTAGATTTGAGTACATGTTTGAATATATTTAGGAAAGTATAATTTTTAGGCGGTTAATTGATTTTAATAAAGTAGAAAATAATTCAATACAGGCTCTTCTCGGTTAACGACGAGGAGTGGGTATTGAAACCTGGATCTACCAGTCCTGAACGGACAAGCGATGGAGCTACCCTGACATCCAAAGAATTATATTGCCACAAAGCGACTACGTTTCTGTTCTGTTCTGTTCGTTATTGTGTCCTGAAGTATTTCATTTTTTAACTAAACTGTATGCTGTTCTATTGTAAAGAAAAAACTTATAGATTTGTTTTTGACAAGTAACCTGTGATTTCTGTTTTGAGTTAGATTGTACTATAAAAACTTGTACGATTGATTGCAATAGTCTATTTGGATAATTCTGCGTACTTACACGCGACATAAGTATATAGAAAAAAATATTGAGATTAAAATATATGAAAAAAATAAATTACTTTAGATAAAATCTGAAAACACAAATCCAAACTTCAACTTTTTAAACGAAAAGTTTTTCACTGTGACATCATCAAGGCCTTTGAAGTCTTTAAATGTGAACATGCAAAATTGGTTTAAGCCATTTATTTATATGTGACATTTATTTTTAAGGTCTTTGAAGTCTTTAAATGTGAACATGTAAAATTGGTTTAAGCCATTTATTTATATGTGACATTTATATTTAAGGTCTTTGAAGTCTTTAAATGTGAACATGTAAAATTGGTTTAAGCCATTTATTTATATGTGACATCATCAAGGGCTTTGAAGTCTTTAAATGTGAACATGTAAAATTGGTTTAAGCCATTTATTTATATGTGACATTTATATTTAAGGTCTTTGAAGTCTTTAAATGTGAAAATGTAAAATTAGTTTAAGCTATTTATTTATATTTTGGCTTTCATTTGTTACTTATACAGGTAATTGTAGAGAATAGCTTTAAGTTAAGTTTTTTTTTTACATCAATATCTGTTAATATTACATTTGTTCGCACTCTATTCTATTAGTGAATTTAAAGATAGTAAATTAATTGTAATGAATTGTTCTTTTCAAACTTAATTTGTATAATAGTAAAATTTAAAAATGAATTTCTTGAAGATTTTTGATCTAAAGAAATAACAGTTCTGTTTTTTATACGCCGACGTTTCGCCAAAATTTATTTGATATTTTCAAGGCTAAAAATAATTTATTGATGATATAAATAGTGAAAATAAAAACCTCCACGGAATATCAACCAAAAGAAAACAAAAAAACATAATAAAACAAACTATAAAACCACATTAAGTAAAAGAGAACCATAAACATAGCTAGTGTTATTGTTTTTTAAAGAAAATATGTGTTATAGAGTAAAAAGCTAATGAAATGGTCTCCATGTATAAAAATTTAATTATATAAACAACGAGTTTCGAACACGTAGTGTTCTTCTTCAGGCATTAACTAAGGGTGAGTGTCTGTAGTACAACAGAGGTGAGTATCTGAGTTGTATGACAGACACTCACCCGTATTTAATTCCTAAAGAAGAACACTACGTGTTCGAAACGCGTTGTTTATACGATTAAATTATTATATGTGGAGACCATTTCATTAGCTTTTTACCCTACAATGAGTAAATACCACATAATAACTGATTGCACTAGGTTATAAATAAATGTTTGATGAAACTATATTACTTTTGATCTTAATACTCGTAATTATTAAAAAGTCGTTATATTTAAAACAACACATGTTTTCTATAAAAAACAATATCATTGGCTATGTTTTGTGCTTGTCTTTTTACTTTATTTGGTGTTTTTTGGTTCGGTTTGTTGTTTTCTGTTGGTTGATATTCCGTGGATGTATTTGTTTTCACTACTTATATAATCAATAAACTAATTTAGCCTTGAAAATGTCAAACCATATTTGGCGAATAGTCGGTGTATATACAGGACTGTTCTTTCTTTATACCAAAAAAACCTCAAGAAACCCATCTTTGAGCTTTGAGAAGCTGTGTCAATATAATACTGAATTCATATATTTGTACAAATTATGTATATTTTTATTTGATAATTTAATTCTAAGAAGTTAAGATTCACTTCAGAATTAGGGCTGATCTCTATAATATTGAAATGAAGAACTCCGTATGCAAACTAAGAACTCTTATGCAAACAAAAGAAGATGGAAAGTTACTCAGGTTAGGTTAGGGTGCAGTGGTAGTATTACAAGAGAAGAGGCATGCACCAAGTCTGCTGTCATACCACGCAGTAAAGATTGATTCTACATTAGGAGTCCTACATTTTGCCTAACTCAAGTATATTTAGAGTAGGGTTCTTTAACGAATACTTGCTCTGTCATTTGATTGATTTATGGGGAAGGTGAATTAATCTGAGCAGGTTGTCCCTTTGAGAGGGAAATAAGCCGTCGGTCCTGAGCCTGTACGATGTCAGGTACTCTTTAAAGATCCACTACTCTAAATACACTTGAGTTAGGCAAAATTTAGGACTAGGCCATTAAACAAATTGATCTGTAAGAAATAATCCTCAGCAACAATAGTGTACAGTATTGCATGCATTTGATAGCCCACTTGTTTGAGTGCTCGTCTCTGGATTGGTAGATCCGGGGTTCAATACCTACTGTAGCCCTAGATTTATTCACGCGAAAAGTGAATAAATCTGAGCACATCGTCCATCGGACAGGATGTTAAGCCATCTGTGCGATTTCAGCTACTTGTTAACGATCCCTGCTCTAAATACACTTGAATTATTAATACTAAAATTATATTAATCCGTCTTACCTCGTACCCTGCTGCTGAAGTTCTTAGACCGGTTTCGGGCGTCACCCACTTCAACAAGAAATGATCAACTAGAGTTGATCAGTTCTTGTTGAAGATGGGTGACGCCCGAAACCGGTCTAAGAACTTCAGCAGCAGGGTACGAGGTAAGACGGATTACTATAATTTTAATATTAATGATACTAACCTCTGTGGTAATGAAAAAATGCATGAATTTAACACTTGAATTAGGCAAAATTTAGGACTCTCAATGTGGAATATTCATTGTGTGGTATCACAAAGGGCCTATCTTAGGTTAATGTGTGTTCTTTTCTGGGACTGCTAATGCAACCTAACCTATACTAACCTAACGAGTACCTGCCATTGTACAGGCTGGTTACCAACGGCATAACATCCTCTCAAAAGGAAAACTGCTTAGATTTATTAATATCCCGCGTGAATAAATCATGTGACAGAGTTAGTATTGAACTCCGGATCTACCAGTCTAGAGGTGAGCACGCCAGCCACTGGACTACCCTGGCCCCTTGATCAATCTTCTTATTCTACTTTTGTTCAACCTTGCGAATAAGAGGTTCTTTTGAAGGAACCCAAAGCCAGGGCTGGTTGTAGTAGTTATTGTTTTAAGTCGTAAGTTAAATACTTTTAAAAAAATGTCGTTAAGAACTGTAAAGCATTGTTATAGTTTTTTCCATATATATACTAATTGCGCATTGTGATCTACTTTCAGAGTACTCGAGTGGGACTTTACTCTCGCTGTGTTTTTGGGGCAGCATGGTTGCCGTCTCCATATCCTTGATCTTCTACAACGGAGCCGAATTCGTCGATGTTCCAAGACTCAGTCAACTCTATAAGCCTTCTCTTGCTACTTTGGCCTGATGATAAATCAACAGCTTGCTCAAAAATTATTTTAAAAAAAAACATGTTTTTTTTTTAGAATTTAAAATAAATCTACAGATCCATTATGTGATGATTGAATAGCTTAAACTTTCAAATTATTCTTTTTAATAATTAAATAGTAAAAATTATTATCGAATACTAGATTTCAACTATTAATCTATGAAACAAATCGATCAAGTTTTTTGGAATTAAGAAAAAAACTTGATTTTCGTATTGTAAATGATTATTAAAATAAATTATTGTAAAACTAATTTATTGATTGTGTGTGTGTGTGTGTGTATAGGATGAATGGGTTTTTTTGGTGAAACACTAATAAAAGTCAGAGCATTCAAGTATTTTCAATATCGTATAACTAAAATACAAATATACCAAAGAGCGCGCGCTTCAGTTCTTTGTTGAAATATTTACAGATATACAATATTAGGATGTTAAAGATATATACCTATATTTGAGGTAAGGTGTTTAACGTGTCTTATTGGTCGACAGTTTTCCTGGGTGTTCAGCTAAAAAAAGGCCTTTTTTTAAAAGAAAAAACAAAGGTATGCACATGAAATAAACTATTTAACTTGCCATGCTGTACTAAATGATACTGAGAAAATAAGTGCTGTCATAATGACGTATTCATTTCAGAATGAATTGTAATGCTACCTAATTATGATGACTTTGATTTGTAGCTGTAGTTTAATTACAACAATTAGATATGCCCAATTATCAATTTGATACAGCTCATTAGTAGGTAGTAATTTAGAAGGCCATGTGTGTCCAGACACCATCCATCCGTTCAACAAGACTTCCTCAAATATATGTATATATATATATATATATATATATATATAATATATATAACAGTACTGTTATATATATTATAAAAACCAAAGCTTATCGGGACTCCGTCAGTTCTTTAGGTTCAAACTAAACTTTCTATTTAAAACCGAAACGGTGGCACTGAGAGTTTAGTTTGAACCTGAAAAACTGACCGAGTCCTGATAAGCTTTGGTTTTGTTTCTATTCCACGGTTGATACATTTATAAATATTTATGTATATTATAGATAAAGAAACATAGAGAAATTAAAAACACAAACTTACACTCTCTAATTTTGCGTTTTGAACCGTCTTCAGGAGAGATAAAGGAGGGAAACCAACCGAACTGCTCCAGAGACAACTGGAAACCAACAATGTTGCCACATACGTGCTCGGTCACAGAGAATAAGGTAGACAAGAATCAATTTGCAATTAAATTAAAGGATTGGGAATATAAAAAAATAATAAATACAAGAAAAACAGAGGGATGAACAGAGGAATTGATACATAAATAAAAGTTATGGACTAAGCTTTAATAAAAATATATTGAAATAAAACATGTTGATAATACAAATAATATTAAATAAATAAAATTTTATTTATTTAATATTATTATTTGTGTTATCAATATTATTTACCAGTGCGCTTGGTTTCCCTCTCTTATCTCTCCTGAAGACGGTTCAAACCGAAAATTCGATACTGTAAGTGTGTTTTTTAATGTTTCTATGTTTCCTTATCTATATTGAACTTTATTTGTCTGTTTCGGATCGTTTTTTCAAGGAAAAAGTATATTAATAAACTTTTAAACGTAATTAAAGACAATAGAATGTTTAACGTGTATAAAAATAGTTTTATTTGTTCGTTTTGGATCGTATTTTCACCAAAAAAGTATATATATATATATATATATATATATCAATATAAACAAAGAAACATAGAGAAATCAGAAGAACACACTTACAGTCTGATTTCTCTATGTTTCTTTGTTTATATTGTACTATATTTGTCCGTTTTGGATCGTATTTCCAACGAAAAAAAGTATATATATATATATTATAGCCTTACTCCTTCAGAACCTTAAATGTAATTAATAACAATAGAACTTTTATTTAAAATTGTGTAAAAATAGTTTTTAAGTATTGTTATTCAAATAAGGAATTTGTTGATTTAAACAAAAGGAAAGATTTTGTTTGTTTTGCAAACTTGATAGACTTGATATTTCTGGGAGACTTGACCTATTTGATGATGGACTACATGACTTCCGTTCTGCGGAGTCATTCGCCTTGATTAATGTGAAATTGGAGGCTTTTATTAGTGTTTTTCCACAAAGTTATTAGTGTACATGGCGTAAATTTTATAACTTGCGAAATAATGCAGTATGATTTAAATGTAATTTTATTTCTTTTCAAGAATTCTACCGAATTTAAGAACTAGTTATGTTACCTTTATTTAGTCATGAAATATATAAACTATAAATTTTGTTAATATTTTGTTGTACTGGCTTTTTTTCTTCAGTTTTATTTATAGTTTTGTAAATATGAGAGAATATCAATTAGTTTTCTTTACTTTGGAGGGAGTTCCAAAAAAAAAAACTTATATTATTTATCATGTTATTATATTTTAAATTAAGAAAAAAAAAGAAAAAATTTTAAAACTAGTAAATGTAATGTTTTTTTTTTGAAAAAAATTATGCGTACTTCATGACATCTTTTATAATATAGGTAGTGTTTTAGAATTATTAATTTTGAATAATGAAGATGCCAATTATAAAAAAAAATGTGATTAGATTATATATAGTACAATAAAAAAAATTATCTGAATCAATTTATACATTTACAGAAATGAAAATTATAAAATAAATTTAATAAAGGCTTACTAATACTTACTTTAAAAACTATAGAAAAAAATTTGCTTATAAAGTTGTATTATAAAAACAAGACGTTTCGAATAGATAGTGATCTTCTTCAGGTGTATCAAATTTGCTATGAACGGGGCTTTAATGTTTTAAAACTATATGAAACTATGTTACTTATTTCAGATAAACATAGTGAAGCTAAAGTATCTTTTTCGTAATAATACAAAAAAGTTTGTATTGAGTTTTTTGTGTACTGTACAAATATTTTTCTCTTTTTGTTTTTAACATTCTTTAATTAAATGAAATTGTTTAAATTAATAAATCTTGGCTTAGATTTTATAATTATATTATATTATTTTTGCAGGTATTTTTTTATTTCGAAGGAAGCGTTTGTAAAGATTTATGAAATGGGGGAAAAGTATTATGTCTCCATATAAAAGAGTTTATTATAAAAATCTAACAACTCGTTTCGAACTCTTGATGTTCTTCTTCAGGTTACATCTGCTCTGCTGGGGTGGTTATTCCAAGGACTTGCTTAGTCTCACCCACTGAATAACCACCCCAGCAGAGCACATGTAACCTGAACAAGATCATCAAGTGTTCGAAACTCGTTGTTAGTTTTTTTTATAATAAACATTTTTGTATGGAGACATAATACTTTCCCCAATGTGAGTAAATGCTGCACTGTAACAGATTGGACAATTAATGAATTTATGAAATTTCTTGTTTTTTTAGTTCAGTATATAGCCTACTGAGAGAGTGAGCCAATCATGCATTTTTACTGATTTACTAAAATTACATGGGTAGGCCGTGTTCAACATGGGTATAACATGAAATAAATCAGAATCACTTTGGGTAGGCCATGCCCTAATCAAAAAATTATATGGATAACTCACATATGTAAACTGATCCAGTTTATAAACACAAGATAACTAAATAAAGCGAACTACTTACATAGAATTTCTAAATAATTTATTTTTTTTTTTTAATATACTTCAATCTAAATTCAACTAGACCATGATAAATTGTGAAAAAAAGACGTATTTATATATTTATTTGAACTGAAATAGCCATGATTATCATAAAAATGTTCATCTGTCCATTCCAATATTTATTGTTGTTTTTATCACTGTCAAAAGCAAAAATAACATGTTACCATTCGAAAGATATTCTGATAATGTATACTTTTCAAGGTATATAATTAAGTTTACTAGTTTACTAGTTGTAAATTTTGGTGATATCATTGTTAATTTAGTGATATGTTAAAATGCAGAATTTATTTTTCATATATTTTTTGTTTTTTCTCTTTGGTTTTTAATAAACTCTTATTACTTCTAAACATATATACATATCAATGATCAAACCACAATAAGAAATGGGAAAACAAGACTAAGATCTTTCAACCATAACAAGCGGTCTACGTTAGAGTCAAAAACCCAACTGAGTTGGTTGGAGTTGGGTTTTTTGACTCTGACGAAGACCGCTTGTTGCGGTTGAAAGATCTTAGTCTTGTTTTCCCTTTTTCTTATTGTGGTTTCATCATTGATTGTTATTTCACGTGTTTATGTGAAATCTTTTTATATATACATATATAAGTGAATTGTAATTGAAGTTACAAATAAAAAAAAAAGCTATTATTTTTCTTAGTTGATATTTTTGTTTCAACAAAAGTTAAGATATAAATCCGTAAATTCCTGAAAAACTCTTTTAAAGACAAAAGAAATTTTTAAATTTTCATTTGTCGTATAGTTGACCTTAAAGTTTATTTCATAACATAAAATAGTTTAATATTTAATATATTTTCTCGACCTACTGGAATATCCAAAGTAGTAAATTGATTCTGGAGGAAAAAGGTATAAAAAATGATAACAATAAATTACCTGCCAATGTTTAGTCGATAATCATGTACAGTATTATCTGGGTTAAAAAAAAAAACAATTTAATAATAATAATAATATAAAAAAAACACTGTAAAAGCACCTACACCATATACCAACACCTGAAAAACAAATACAATGATGCAACATTAAAAATAAAATAAAAAAGATTATATTAATATTTTGTTATTTTATTTAAATATTATATTTCTTTAAATATGTTATTTATGAATATTTATTTAATAATTTATTTATAAATATTTTATTATTAATATTTTTTACGGTAGTATTACCTTATAAAAGGAAGTATTTATAACATTTTCGTTATTAAAGTATTGTTTTCTTGACCACAATTAGTATTAAACACTTTTTCTTCTCGGAATTTTGGTCAGGGTTAATATATTGAACTACCTTTTTACTAACCTTTAGTCTTTATTTTAAGACATCCTCAGGGCCCACTAACGTTTTTGTTGGTTCAGTATTAGAAGCTAGTCCTTGAGTAAGTATGTTTTTTTTAATTTTTTTATGATGATTGTAAAGTAGATATGACAAATGTCCATTGTTTTTTTTTTTAGTTTATAGTCCTGAGGATGTCTTAATCTAAAGATGAAACGTTGGGGAAAAGGTGATTCAATATATTAACCCTGACCAATATTCCGAGAAGATGGAAACGTGGTTATCATTATTATTATTATTATTATTATTATTATATATTATTAGTATTATGGTAATAATAATTAACCTGGAAACGTATATATCTACCATCAATTCAATATCAATTCTGTTTCCTTGATCACTGTTTCTTTTTTGTTATATATTTTAAACCGATCCCCTAGCGGGTGATAACGTCAGTCGTTTACCGGTTTTTTGTTTGATCGGTGATTCTACAGACTCTATATTGGGAGTCCTAAATTTTGCCCTAACTCAAGTGCATTTAGAGTAGGGATCTTTTAACGAGTACCTGACATCCTATAGGCTCGGGACCGACGGCTTTAACGTCCTCTCTCCGAGGGACGACGTACTCAGATTTATTCACCAACCCCGTGAATAAATCGAGAACCAGGTGAGGATTGAACCCCGGACTACCAGCTCAGAGGCGAGCACGTTAACCACTGAGCTAACCTACCCCCTTTGATCACTATACTTTAAATACAGTAAAGTAAAAAATATAACAAAAACCAGAAGAAAAAAAACAAAGAAGCAATATTGAAAAAGTATAAACAACAAGACAATCCAAAATGAACAATGTTTATTACCTCATAGACGGAAGTATTTAAAATATTATTGACATAAAAAAATATTTTGTTTTCTGTAATAAAGTGGTACCAAAAATGGTATAAAATTTCAGATTTTCTTTTTAGCTTTTTATAATTTGAATTTTTTTTTTCAATTTTCTATTTTTAACCCTCGAAATTCCCCCCCCCCCCCCCCCTTGCTAAACCACTGCTCCTATCATTGTTTCATAATAACAATAACGTTATAAATACTTTCTTTTTTAAGGTTATAACAATGTAATGTTTTTCCTATACTGTAGTATATTGTGCGCTTGTTTTTCTGGTATTGATATTTTGTTTAGATGATTTTCCAATGTTATTTATAGTATTACTAATCCTCAATAATTTTTTTCTTTTTTTTTTTTAGCCCTGATAATGCTGAATTTTGGCGAAACGTTGAATAGTAATTTATAATTATCATCATTTGTACCTATTTTCTCCTAGAACTAATTTATAACATAAAACAAAATGTTTACAGGATTTTTTTTTATGGGATCCAATTAATGAGAAAAAAATTGGGTAATTCTCCATAGTAAATTGAAATAATTTATACATGGATATAATTCATCTTTTTCATTATATAATTCATGGATATAAAAATATATTTTTATAAAAAAGATGATTCTAATGACCTAATTTAAAGTAAAATTACTACATTTTAGATAAAAATATTCAATCTATATATATAAAAATGAATGTATGTCTCTATGTTTATACTCGATAGATTCAAAAACCATACATCCAATCGCCGTGAAAATTTAGGAAATTATTAGGTATATCCCCGGGAAGGTTTATGTAAAGTTTTTTAAAAATCACAGTTGTGGTTCAGGTAATATCCCAAAAATATTATAATAGATAAGGTTTGCTGTATAACCTGCTTGTTTACATTTTGACTTAATTGGAAATGGCAGCCGCAGGTAGGTTATTCTTTATAACAATATTTCCACATACTTTGTTCATTGGAAATAAACAGGTACCAGAAATTTTATTATTATCTTCAGATTGATATTAAAGATAATTATTGTAATTTTATATGGGTTTCTTATTAACTTTAACAAAGCTTTAGTTATTATCAATAGTTTACAATTAACTTTTCAAATCTAATTGGTTTAACTTGCTTTAAGCATTAAAGAAACTTATGCGTTAAATGAAAACTTATTAACTTTAAGTATGCATAATAGTATTACGAATAATAATGATAGTATTTGAACCATTAATTCTAATCTTAAAAGAATAGTTAAAGTATTTTGTTTAAGTTTAATGGATGTAAGTCTTCTTTATTTATTCCTTATTGATTAATTCGTTTGTTTAAAATATTTAATTATTAGTAATTAGTATCCGGCCCTACTCCATATAGGCAAAATGATAAGTTATTATATATATCGATGATATCTAACTAGAAGACGTTTATGAATGTCAAAATCAGTAAAACTTATAAGGGAATATATACAGCATAAAAAATGGATGAAGAAATATTCAAATCAAAATGTACACATATAAAACTTAATCACTGTATGTATTTGTGGGTATAAATACAGTTCTTAACATAATAACTTTTATCATTACATAATGAAAAATATATTTAGAGTTTAACATTTGGAACTCAATTGACACTTTTCGATACAATGTTTCTTCATAAACAAATAATATTTCATCAAAATATTGTTATTCAAACTTTTAAGAGACAATTTTGTTTACTGATATAATTTTAATTAAACATTTAAAACTGTGTGAAGTCTTCAAATTGAAATTATTTAATGAAATGTAATGTGATATGGTTTAGTCTCTTCAACTAACTGGTTCCTGATTGAAACGATTTGGGGGTTTAAAATTCGTGTCATTATATTTAACAGATACGACATATCACATTTAATGAGTTAAGACTTCTTTCAACATTTCTTCATGTATTGTTCGGTAAAAAATATTCTTTTTATTATTTGTTTAATCTAATCTATCAACTTTCAATATTATTACACAATGTGCGCAATTTATAATCAGTGTTAAATTATATCTTTTTAGTGTAATCTATAATTTTAATTCTGTATTAATTTCGCTTATCTCAAAAAAGTTAAGTGTAACGGAATTATAGAAAATTTAAATTGTTTTCGTTATATGTAATTTATTATTAGAGTTGGAATTAAATTGTTTCCCGGGTAAAGCCGGGTAGATCAGCTAGTTATTTAATAAAATTTAAAAATACACATAGTATTCTAAATAAAATTTAAAAAATAATAATTTCTTTTTGTGAGCTTATTGTATTTCTGTAAATTCTCTGAAATAATAGAAGAATTAATTGAGAATGTAATTAACTGGCGTATCTAATTGATGACGCCTGTAGATATTACATCACTTATCGATAATGATTCGGCTTAATCTCACTTTATTAACCATATTATTACTCGATGCTTAATCACTTGTCATCCTTACATAGTTGATTTGTTTCAAAAGATATGAAAGTGGTTTTATTTCTGTTATAATTAGCAAGTGAAGAAAGCGTATTAAAATTAATATTTTAATTAAATCATTTATGAATGATGTTAATAATTTGTTTTTTACTTATGCAAAGTTGAGTGTAGACCACCCCAGTATTTTTACTTTACCATAAATAAAGTATAGTGATCGTGAAAAAATAGGATGTTGAGATTTTGACAGAATTACATGTTTTGATGCCCCCAATGTCGTTTTATGACGTTTTTTCGATAATATCTGTGTGTTTCGGTGGGTGTGTATCTATGTAGACGCTACGGTCCAGAATCTTTGATGAATCAAATTGATATTTTACATGAAAATGGGCCTCATAGTAAAAATGAATCCAACTTTTTTTAGAGTTATTTTGCCTAATGGGAAAGTCACTTTTTTTTATGTAAAGCCCACTATTTATTCTGTGATTTAGCTAATAGAGGAGTGATTCTTAGTTTTAACCGAACCTAGTGAACAGAGCAGATAAATGACCCAACATCTACATTCACACTACATGCTAGTCAAGTCATTTTGGTTGTTTGTTTATAAATTATGTTATTTTACTTTACCTTCTTTGGCATTTCAGGCGGTTTTTTTTTCAGACATATTTTTATTTCATAGTGAAAGAATTTTTTTGTTTATACATATTTTCAAACCCTTTCATTTCCCCACCTGACTGATAGATAATGTACTAAAAAGATACCACTTTCCTGATGTTTACAACAAGCTGAATTGTTTCCCTTCTTCAAAGTCTGCTGACAATCTAGTGGTGTAATACAGGAGGTAAGCGGCAGAACGTCAGGAGGTCAGTATTTGAGGGGGGGGGGGGGGGGGACTGTACTAAAATATAGGTTAGGTGCAATCAAAGAGAACACATGTATGCCTATAATTTGCTTTTTGTGATACCACACAAATGAACTTTCTAAATTGAGAGATCTAAGTGTGTTTAACTCAAGCGTATTTAGAGTAGGGATCTTTAACGGGTGCCTGACATTGTGGAGGCTCGGGACCGACGGCTTAACGACCTCGCTGAAAGACGATTTATTCACCTCACACGTGAATAAATCGAGGGCTAGAGTGGATTTTGAACACCCAAACATACCAGTTCAGAGGAGAGCTCGATGCCATGGAGCTAACCTGGCCCATTTAGCTTGTTTGTAAGTAAATGTTCTTTTACAACCTTTTGGAATTTCTCGCGTTTTTTTTTGTGTGGCAATAATCCCCTCATTGTTGGTTAGCACTTAAGATTCTAATCTTTGTTAGCTTGTCAAACCCCTTCCATCTTCCGCCACCCCCTCCCACAACATGACTCATACTCTATTAAAGTGGTACCCACTTTCCTGGTGTGACCAATCTCAAGTTGTTTTCATCTTTCAAAGTCATCTGACAAGTTATTGACTGAGAACAAGAGGAGAGTGAGTGGTGGTACGTGAAGAAGTCAGTATTTTGAAAGGGGGGTATAGACTACAATACTACAGTTACAGTGGGGCCATCCCACGAAAGATTCCACAAAGGGCAAAGGTTAAACCTTTTGTGGTACTGCACAATCAACATTCTACTTTGACAGCCCCTAAGTTGTATCTAACTCAAGTGTACTTAATTAAAGATCTTTAATAAGTGCCTGACATCATTCAGGCTCGGGACCGATAGCTTAACGTCCTCCCCAAAGATACACTCAGATTTCTTTTCAACTCCCTCGTAAATAAATTGAGGACCAGAGTGATGATCGAACCAATAATCCACCAGTCCAGAAGCGAGCACGTAAGCCATTGGGCTACCTTGGCCTCATACTAAAATATAATTTGGGGTATAATCCTTGAACGCTTATCTGTGCTCTTGTTTTTGCACTCTATCATGCAAATGAAGTCAAAATATTTTCCAGCATCTATTTTTAGTAAATTCAATAAGAAAATTTGAAAAATATCAATCTTTTGTACCGTAAAAAATGTGTATTTGTACCACTAAGGCATTTTGATTGAATCTGTTCCAATACACCTGACTGTTGAAACGATAGGTTGAGACACATTTAAATATCGTAATTTGTTCGATATTTATCCTTCAGAAAAAAAAGTAAGTTATTAAAAAACTGTCATTTGATTGAAGAAAATACATTTTAAATAAAATTGTTAAAGATAACCATGTCATCATGAGTGTGAAGAAAGACGCTTGAAAGAAAACAAAACTCGTCAACTTTTCAGTAAAAGCCATCTTAATGAGGAAGAGGAGACAATCGAGAAAAAAAAAAGGTGAACGAACATAAATTAAGTATGATATAAATGAAACAAAACAAATCAAAATATACATACACATGAATAACTTAGAGACGAACAAATAAAGTAATATAAATATTAATTATTAAATAAACATAAATAATAATTAATAATGTCTCTATTTGCTTGTAATGACTTTTGGTGGAGCACGTAGTCATATTCTTTGCCTTTTTCAACGGTTTTATTAATGACTTTTTATGTGTTACTTCAGATTTACTCTGAAAAAGGTTTTAAGGTCAAAAACACCTTACCGATGATATAATAAATATATTTTCGACTTTACTTGCAATTTGTTTATATTTTAATAATCACCACTCTAAAATATAAGTTTTTTTTCCTTTGTGAGTTACGTTTAGATTTACAATCTAAAAGTTTTAATCTATTAGAAAAACTCTTATTTGACCAAAAAAAAAAAAAAAGATATTAAAATTAAATTTTAAAGTTAAAAAAATGTAATTCTCGAAGATAAGCTATTTTTATATGTGGTTCAGAAACACTTCAAGATAGATCTATTCGACATAAAATGAAGGCTGCTGATTAACAATTATCAGATTTTAATGATATGTCGAAAACTAAAATACCTAGTAAACGTATTCGTAACTATTCATCAAAAAATTCAGTGAGAAAGGTATGATTGATAAGTTATCATACTTATCAATAATACCTTTGATAGATAACTCAACTACCTGGGTATAGCAGCAGCGGATGAAGCAAGAAAGGTAAATCTTTATTAGGATTTTTGTATAACAGTAATACTCTATCATTTTTAATTCATGTTTATATTTTTTTAAAATGTTAAGAAGTTTATGAATACTTAAATATCTTAACTTAAATAGTATTTCATATACTTAAATAACTGATATTCATTTCATGTACTTAGTATTTCGTATTATTTTAAGCAAAAATACACAGTCACTCACTTAAATATACTCTTAGCCGTTCTAATTTGGAACTACTTCATTTATTATTATTCTCTAAGAAGAGAATATGTATAGCTTAAAGGAAAATTGTATTATCTAAAATGTATAGAACATTGCAAGATGGATTAAATCTATCTTTTAGTTATTTGAAATTAATTTCTGAATCAATTTTCAGATATTAGAAGTAATTTTTTGCTAGTTTTGATTAATAAGATTAAACAATCATTGTAAACATGATTTATCCGTGATATACAGAGCAGACGTACCAAGTTTTACTGTATAATTTGACGAAATTAGTATTAAATAATATTATGTAAAGTATTTAACTTCAAGGTTGGTAAACCGATTTGAGTTTCTGGATTTATCACTAAATACACTTTCCAGTTGTGTAATACATGGCTATCAGCCAGTTTGAAGACAAAATCATTAAATCCTACAGATATGGAAGTTCTAATATTACTTCGGTTAGAATCTGAACAACCTATTTGGCAACAGTGGGTAGGGTATCGATATTTGAAAAATTTGACAGTATAATATCGATAGCAAATAGTTTTCCGGTTTTTATTTATCCTTTCTACAGTTATTTTAAGAGATGTTGCTTGAATTATTTTTAAATAAATGGCTGCTTTGGGAATAGTATATGAGTTTTTTAATTGATTTTATTAAAATACTTAACTGTTTTTTATATTGGTTTTAAGTGGCATGGTATGTCATCAAAGTTGGGTGTAATTATTCAGTTGAACTTATGATTTATGCAGGATTCTTAGAAATTCATTGAACGCTTTACACATTATAAAGGTAGGTAATATTGTTAAACTTACATATTTATTGCGTAAGTCTGCCATATTTAAGTTTGTAACGTGAAACGTTATTTTTTTTTTTATACGGTTATATGATAACATTAATAATAGAGCAATTAAGTCAGCCATATTCTATCAAATTTGTTTTACCCTCTATTGTTCATGCTTGCAATTTGACCTCATGTAAGAGTTTTATGAATCGTAATTTCATATTTAATTTGTTTATCATTCGTTATAAGTAATAACGTTATCAAAATAAGAATTGAGACAAGTAAGTTCTATTTATTTCTTATAAACTATTCTCTATTAGTTATATTATACGTTTAATAAAGAAATGTATTATATTTATTTAATTAATAGAGTCTTAAAATGTATTTCAACTTTTCAGGTTATTGCATGTTTGGGCTTACGACATGGGTTAAATGGAAAATCGATGTTAATCTCATGATTGTAATTAATTTATTTTCCATATTTTAAAGTGACGCTTAAATACATGAATAAAAAATATTGCTATTATCCGTACCGATGACTTTATCGTAGGTATGTCAATTTTATTGTTGATTTAAATCTCTACCAAGTTTATTTACTTAGTACGCCCTTTTTATTATGTTTTGTTTCTTGTCATTTCTGATTTCTATTGTTTAAACATTCAGTAGATTTGTTTGATTGTGTTTCTTTCTCATAAAATAAGTTTCGTAAAGTTATTTTACTTCATATATGTTTATCTTCTATCTTTAGATATTTTAATAGTATTTGAGTATGTTTGACCTTAAGTGTTAGGAAGTAATGGAATTATTCATTATAATTTCTTCAGCTATTCATTATAAAAGTGACATATTGTAATTTGGGTGATATATCATATTTGTTCTGAAGTTGAAACAACTTGTTTATTAGTGAAATGGTTTGAAATGTATCAAGCAAGTTTCTTAGGTAGGCTTTATGTTTTTTCTATATATATTTCAAAGTAGGTTATATTTTCCATTATCTGATTGAATTTAATGAGATTTAAGTTCATATTGTTTATCTTAGCAGCGTGAAATCAAAAGTTTTTTTCTTTAAATCAACTCGTTTCAAACACGTTTTATGCTTGTTTCTTAGGTTATAGACCAAATCTACAAAATGATGAACAGATAACTAGTCTCCATATAAAAGAAGTTTTATTTAAAGATAAAAAACGTTTTTTCAACAGAATGCTCTTGTTCAGATTATATCTGCTTATAGAGAAAGTGTTTACTTTTAATTAGTTGTATTAAGTTAATACAAAGAAAATTAGGTGTCGTTGCTACTATAGTGTGATCCTTATCCTATTTTTCAATTGTGAGGTGATTTCTACAAAAGGAAGATAGATAAAACATACTTCTTAACACTCTTTTATTCTATTCTATTCTTTTTGTTCCATAACTAATCCATATTTTGATATATAAAAGTAAAATAAAGGCTTTTGCTTCAGTTGTACTCTTTTGGATTCTTTGTTTTTAGTTTATTCTTTTTTAAAGTTGAAGGAATTAGTTCAACTTTTCGTTTTGATTTCACCAAGGTAGAGTAACATTTACTGTATCTTTTTTTAACATTTCCTTTTTTCTTTCTTATTAAAGCAATTTATCCTGGAAAATTTTAGGTATATGTGCAAAGTATATTTCAAAACAGTTACAAGATATTAATTTCAAATATTATTTAATTCTTTAGAATTACTTGTTAATTTATTTTTTAAGGTTAATAAATTATTTTTAAGAAGTAGAAAAGCTTTGATAAGTAATAAAAGAAAGAAAGTTTAAAAAAAAACAAACAAAATAAAAGTTTATCAGGACTCGGTCAGTTCTTCAGGTTCAAATTAAACTCTCATTGCCAACATTTAGGTTTTTATTTAAACCTTCTTCATACGCAGAAATATAACATTTTGATAGCATTTTTTTTTTTTTTAAAGTTTTAAATAAAAACCGGAAGGTTGGCAATGAGAGTTTAAAAAGATTTCAAATATAAACTGAAACGTTGGCAAACACAGTTTAATTTGAACCTGAAGAACTGACCGAGTCCTCAAAAACTTTTATTACGTTTCTACTTCACGGTGGATACTTATATATATATATATATATATATATATATATATATATATATATATATAATATTCAATGATCAAACCACAATCAGAAATGGGAAAACAAGACTAAGATCTTTCAACCGTAACAAGCGGTCTTCGTCAGAGTCAAAAACCCAACTGAGTCAGTTGGGTTTTTGACTCTGACGAAGACCGCTTGTTACGGTTGAAAGATCTTAGTCTTGTTTTCCCATTTCTTATTGTGGCTTGATCATTGATTGTTGTTTCACGTGTTTATGTGAAATCTTTTTATATATATATATGAATTAAACACCACAATAAACAAATATATATTAATTACAATGCTCTAAGGCCTTTCGTTACAACATCATCAGAGAGCTAAATGAACCAAAGGTTTGTTTTATTTGGCTGTCGTTTGGTTCATTTAACTCTCTGATGATGTTGTAACGAAAGGCCTTAGAGCATTGTATCTAATATATATTTGTTTACTGTGGTGTTTAATTCATATATTATATCAAGAGTTATTGTTGATTATTAATTTATTTATATATATATATATATATATATATATATATATATATATATATATATATAATAAAATAAAAAACGAAGGAAACACACAGAAAGACACAGACATAACTCACATCGATATTTCGACCATCGTCGTCATCAGGAGGTGCGAAGAGCGAAGAGTCCCGCAGGAAGACAGGGCGGTACAGGGAGTACCGCCCTGTCTTCCTGCGGGACTCTTCGCTCTTCGCACCTCCTGATGACGACGATGGTCGAAATATCGATGTGAGTTATGTCTGTGTCTTTCTGTGTGTTTCCTTCGTTTTTTATTTTATTGTAAAAAAGTCCGCTGGACCGTTTCTTTTAATTGTTATATATATATATATATAATTATATAGCAGACATTCGTTAATACATACATATAAGATATCTTCTACACCTCTGTTATCCCAGACTTCCAATCGTCACGTATGTGACTCTAATAAGTCTCTTAAAGATTTCCTTGTTAAATCCATTTATTCTTCAATTGATGCAGTATACAATAAAAGTAACACCAACGTTTCGGTCTTCATTGACCTTCCTCAGAGTGTAAACAAATATGACATTATTAAATATTTAACTACTTACTACATAACAATATAAAAGTTAAATACTACATTTTACATAAAATTTCAAAATTAAAAACAAACATAGTTTTATCATGTTTAGTGTAGGACTCACCCCAAAGTAGAGGGGAATTCTCATATTGAAGTAGGAAGAGAAAATAAGGTTAGGAATCACCCTATAGTAGAGGGGAATCTGCATATTGAAGTAGGAAGAGAAAATAAGGGTAGGAATCACCCTATAGTAGAGGGGAATCCCCATATTGAGGTAGGAACAGAAATAAGGGTAGGAATCACCCTATAGTAGAGGGGAATCCCCATATTGAAGTAGGAAGAGAAAATAAGGGTAGGAATCACCCTATAGTAGAGGGAAATCCCCATATTGAAGTAGGAAGAGAAAATAAGGGTAGAAATCACCCTATAGTAGAGGGAAATCCTCATATTGAGTTAGGAACAGAAATAAGGGTAGGAATCACCCTATAGTAGAGGGAAATCCTCATATTGAGGTAGGAAGAGAAAATAAGGGTAGGAATCACCCTATAGTAGAGGGAAATCCCCATATTGAAGTAGGAAGAGAAAATAAGGGTAGGAATCACCCTATAGTAGAGGAAAATCCTCATATTGAGGTAGGAAGAGAAATAAGGGTAGGAATCACCGTATAGTAGAGGGAAATCCCCATATTGAAGTAGGAAGAGAAAATAAGGGTAGGAATCACCCTATAGTAGAGGGAAATCCTCATATTGAGGTAGGAACAGAAATAAGGGTAGGAATCACCCTATAGTAGAGGGAAATCCTCATATTGAAGTAGGAACAGAAATAAGGGTAGGAATCACCCTATAGTAGAGGGAAATCCTCATATTGAAGTAGGAACAGAAAATAAGGGTAGGAATCACCCTATAGTAGAGGGGAATCCGCATACTGAGGTAAGAAGAGAAAATAAGGGTAGGAATCACCCTATAGTAGAGGGGAATCCTCATATTGAGGTAGGAACAGAAATAAGGGTAGGAATCACCCTATAGTAGAGGGAAATCCTCATATTGAGGTAGGAACAGAAATAAGGGTAGGAATCACCCTATAGTAGAGGGAAATCCTCATATTGAGGTAGGAACAGAAATAAGGGTAGGAATCACCCTATAGTAGAGGGAAATCCTCATATTGAAGTAGGAACAGAAATAAGGGTAGGAATCACCCTATAGTAGAGGGAAATCCTCATATTGAAGTAGGAACAGAAATAAGAGTAGGAATCACCCTATAGTAGAGGGGAATCCGCATATTGAGGTAAGAAGAGAAAATAAGGGTAGGAATCACCCTATAGTAGAGGGGAATCCTCATATTGAAGTAGGAACAGAAAATAAGGGTAGGAATCACCCTATAGTAGAGGGGAATCCGCATATTGAGGTAAGAAGAGAAAATAAGGGTAGGAATCACCCTATAGTAGAGGGAAATCCTCATATTGAAGTAGGAACAGAAATAAGGGTAGGAATCACCCTATAGTAGAGGGGAATCCGCATATTGAGGTAAGAAGAGAAAATAAGGGTAGGAATCACCCTATAGTAGAGGGGAATCCTCATATTGAAGTAGGAACAGAAATAAGGGTAGGAATCACCCTATAGTAGAGGGGAATCCGCATATTGAGGTAGGAACAGAAATAAGGGTAGGAATCCCCATATTGAGGTAGGAACAGAAATAAGGGTAGGAATCACCCTATAGTAGAGGGGAATCCCCATATTGAGGTAGGAACAGAAATAAGGGTAGGAATCACCCTATAGTAGAGGGGAATCCCCATATTGAGGTAGGAACAGAAATAAGGGTAGGAATCACCCTATAGTAGAGAGGAATCCCCATATTGAGGTAGGAACAGAAATAAAGGTAGGAATCACCCTATAGTAGAGCCAAAAGCTATAGTTTATATGAAACTGAAATCGTATTATTTATCTTCATTCTCTAAAGATAAAATAATATTATTTTCATTCTCTGAAGATAAGTTTTTAATTAATTTACAAAAGTAATTAGTGAGTTTCAAAAAGTTATCAGTGTGTGCTGGGAATATTGAAATAACTGAAAACTGTACAGTTGACAACAATATGTGTTGTGTGTACTTCCTTGAATTACTTTTGACTAAAAAAAAAGGAATGTAAAATAAATATGGTACTGAAAATATTATTTTTTAACTTTGAAAACTTACTAAAATGTATTATATGTTGTAGTTTTACAGTTTTTTTTTTTTTTTTTTTTTTAGGACATTATATGTGATGGACTTTATGTAAGGATGAATGACAACAATTCCATGGCGTCTTCAGAGAAAACAGAATTATCTTTAAATGATGATATAACTAATGAAGAAGAAAATGAAGTTACTATTTCCGTTGAAGAAGTTTTCGCGAATGATCCATTGAAGAAGGTTACTTTGACTAATGGTATCAGTACTATTGATGAAGATTCTTGTAAACAAGATGAATCGGATATATCGGTAAATAAAGATATTAGTAATGAGATGGCTAAAGGAATAGATTCATCGAAATTAAATAAAAATATAATCAAGCCTTTATGTCCTGGTGATGATAGCAGGTCAAGCTGTGATGAAGAACGTATCTCTTTTAGCAATTTCGATGAAGAAATATCATATTGTGAAGAAGATCCTCAGGAAACTATCATTGAATTAGATCATTCGCAATCCTATGAAGAAGTTGTTTCAGATGTTGATGATGAATATAGGAATAATGAGTTTGACTTCAATGAAGAAGAAGGTGTTACATATATCGTTGAAGAAGAAACAGTCATTGATGATAGTAATGTAAGAAGTATCACTGATGAATCTGATTTAAGGATTCAAACATCACAGAATGAAGAGAATTCTGATTTATACGATGGATCTCTTAGTCAAACTGAAATCGAAATTAAATTCGAAGAAGAATATTCTCAAAGTTCAAATGAAGTTGAACTTCAATCGCTTAAAAATAACGTACCTGATGTTGTTAATTCGGAAATAATTATAGAAGAAACAGTAGAAACGAATGAATCTCGAAGTATAACTGATTCGATTGTAAATATTGAAACAAGTGAAAATTCTTCATTTAGAGGGATAAAAGAGGTGAGTAATATAAATGAGGAAGCAACAAATGAAGAAGGAAGCCTGGAGGCAAGTAATACAAATGAAGAAGGGAGCCTAGATGCAAGTAATATAAATGAAGATGGAATCCTAGATGCTAGTAATATAAATGAAGAAGGGAGCCTAGATGCAACTAATACAAATGAAGTAGCAACACATGAAGAAGGAAGCCTGGAGGCGAGTAATACAAATGAAGAAGGGAGCCTAGATACAAGTAATATAAATGAAGATGGAACCCTAGATGCTAGTAATATAAATGAAGAAGGGAGCCTAGATGCAAGTAATACAAATGAAGAAGCAAACCTGGATATTACTTTTATTGATAAAGATGATTCAAATGCTTTGAAATTTTTAAAAGACATGGAAAGTCGTTTAAACCTTAATCAAATCACTATAGAAAAACATTCGTCAAAAATCACTTCTGTTTGTAGTGAAAACAATAAAACGTCTAATGAAATATTGACTCCTAATCAAAGCTTGGGAAATAATATTGAATTACGAAGGCTACAAACAACTGAAAAAGATGATCAAGGTAATATCGAATCAAATAAAGAAACAGCTGGTAGTTTAATATCGGATCATTTGAATACCAAAGTAGAAATATTTTTAGTTAAAAAAGAAGAATCTCAGAAATATGAAAACACTAAAGGAGACTGTAATATAGTGAATAGTGTGAATATAGTAAAAAAAGAGAAGGAATTGAGTGAAAAAGGTGTTAAAAAGAGCCATCATAGTGGTGGAGTGTTGATAGAACAACTGAAGCAGAACAAAACTGATATCTCTTGCGACTCATTGGTGGAAAGGTTAAAGCGAACAACAGACTCTTTTGCTCAAAGTCACCCGTGTCTTAATTCGAATTCGCTTTTATATGGCTTTGAGTCGAGTTATCCCTCTCAGGCTGATTTGATTTTAGAAAAGAATAAATATATTCTTGACAATGCTTTGTTTGCTAAAAAAGCATCAATACCATCTATGGAATGGAGTTCAACAAATGACCTTCTTCAGTTTTTTGATTTATATACAGCGGAGAATTATTCTTTCTTCATACATTTTATGGGTAATTTAAATTTATATCAATCTATTTTAATGTTTTCTTATCTCGATTACATACATTTAACAATATTTTACTTTGTTATGGAGGTTTGGTATAGATTCAAAAAATACAAAACCTTTAGGCAGACGTTTCGTCTATATTTGTAGACATCTTCAGGGCTATATCAATACACAATTTAATTACAGTACAATGAAAAAAAAATTATAAGTTACATTATTCAATTATGTAGATATTTCTTTGCAGAAAATGCCAAGATAATTATGTATATTAATTAAATAATGTGACCTCTAAAATTCTGTCGTGCTACTGTACTTAAATTTTGGATTGATATGGTCCTGAAAATGTCTACAAATAAGACGAAACGTCGGCTTAAAGGTGTATTCTTTGAAGCTAAACAAAACCTCCGTAAAAAAAAAATAGTATATAATAATTTGTATGAACTATTTTCATAAATAAAATATTTATGTTCTTTATTTAAATTGCTTAGCAGTGTTTCTTACTATTTATTTTTTTCTTTAATACTGCGCCTGTAAATGATAAGGATTATCTAAAAGATGGTAATTTATTTATATTTTAAGTTATTACAAGAGAAGAACACGTAGAAACAATATACAACTCACTTCAACATTTCGACCTCATCGTCACCAGGAGAAGAAGAGAGGAGTTCTAGAAAACAGCAAAAGCCGAG
Organism: Hermatobates lingyangjiaoensis; assembly: GCA_026182355.1. NCBI lineage: Eukaryota > Metazoa > Arthropoda > Insecta > Hemiptera > Hermatobatidae > Hermatobates > Hermatobates lingyangjiaoensis. The sequence continues at coordinate 186,284 of JAPFBL010000484.1, read as the reverse complement.
TAAAAACACCTCTTCTTTTTGTGATGACGACGAAGTCGGAATATTGGAGTGAGTTGTTGTGTGTTGCTTCTACGTGTTCTTTTCTTGTAATCGTTTGATATGTTGTCCTAACACTCTGTTTCATGTTTTGATTTATTTATATTTGACTATTCTTATGAGCTGATAGTCCAATTTTATTGTTTCATTTTAAAAGGGTTATATTAATATATAAAATATTTTAAAGTGTTGGGTGGTTTTGGTTCTTTGGTTGCCAACCTCAGAGTTGACGCTTTTGACTAGTAAACATTATTAGTTTAAATATTGTAAATTTAATTTTCTTTTTCAAAAAGTTCTTACTTTTGCCTATGAAAAAGTTTTAAAATAAACCGAACTATCGGGAACGGGAGTTTGATTTTTCAACCTAGAAAATTGAACCGAATCCCGATTACATAATACATCTATATAGGATATATGTGACATTTAAACCACAAAGAAAAAGGAAAACAATAGGAACTACTGTTTTCCTTTTTCATTGTGGTTGAAACTTATCGATTGCATCATGTGTTTATTTGTTGTGATTTTTCTGCTTCGGATATATGTATACATATACAACAGAAATTATAATGCAGCTAGCGGTCACATGGAAATTATTTATGTGACCCCCCCCCCCCCCCCCCCCCCCCCCCCCCGATAACAAATGGATACCCATGCCTGAGTTCATGCATAAATGCATATACACTCGTGTAGCATGCGATCTCGCGTATCATTCGACCTCTCAATTTTCATGCATAAAAAGCTGATTTTATGTGATTTATTCTCAACATGTAAGTTCCTTTTGTGTGAGAGAAAGAGAAGTTTGGCTTTCCTGGACTAGTATTTACATACCTCAAAAACAAAACGACAAAAGAGGTTAAAATTCTACTTGCAATACTATCTTCTTCTAAAGCCATCACTCCATTGAAGCATATATATATATATATATACATATATATATATATATATAAAGATTTCACATAAACACGTGAAACAACAATCAATGATTAAACCACAATAAGAATGGGAAAACAAGACTAAGATCTTTCAACCGTAACAAACGGTCTTCGTCAGAGTCAAAAACCCAACTGAACACTAGATGCAGAAAACATCTGGTGAGGAGCTGAGAAGAATGGGAGGGAAGAGTGGTATTTTAAAAGGGTGAAAGCACAGGAAAGGACTAATGTCCAGAAAGGGATGTTTGGGGAAACAAAGGAGTTCAGTAAGAAAAAGTAAAAAACTATCCGCTAGCTGTCAACCCTCTTTGAAGAGGCTATTGCCCTCGTGACGAAAGTATCAAGTTTGAAGAGACCGTTACTAATGTTTATAATATTAGATCTATTAAATTTAATTAGAGACGATTCAATAATATTTCTTAACAACATTGATTTTTCATAGGTAATAAATTTAGCTCCTGTCCAATCAATATGATGATTTTCATTTTTTATATGCAAGAATAAGGCACTACTTTTTTCCTGTCTGCTTACGTTATATTGGTGTTGTTTTACACGTGTCTTTAATGATTTACCAGTTTGACCAATATAAATTTTATGGCAATTTTTGCACGGAATTTTATAAATACCAGCGGACTCCAATTCGCTTGGAGAGTTTTTTATTAACATATTACCCATATTTACATTTTCTTAGTCTTGTTTTCCCATTCTTATTGTGGTTTAATCATTGATTGTTGTTTCACATGTTTATGTGAAATCTTATTATATATATATATATGATCAAACCACAATATGGAAATGGGAAAACAAGACTAAGATCTTTCAACCGTAACAAGTGGTCTTCGTCAGAGTCAAAAACCCAACTGTTGGGTTGGGTTGTTGACTCTGACGAAGACCGCTTGTTACGGTTGAAAGATCTTAGTCTTGTTTTCCCATTTCCATATTGTGGTTTGATCATTGATTGTTATTTCACGTGTTGTATGTGAAATCTTTATATATATATATATAATATATATATATACTTTTTCGTTGGAAATACGATACAAAACGGACAAATATAGTTCAATATAGAAAAAGAACATAGAGAATCAAAAGAACACACTTACAGTCTCAAATTTTCGGTTTGAACCGTCTTCAGGAGATAAGAGAGGGAAACCAAGCGCACTGGTTCAGAGACGGTTGGAGCTTTCCGGCTATACCATGTAATAATGCATAGCAGATTGATGTGCCTTTTTTTTATGTGGGCCCTTTTCGCTTTATCCTGATAATTTTGTTTCTCAAACGGTTTTTAGAAAACTTTCCCTTTGCTATATCCAAGGTAGACCTCTTGGAGGATGCCGCGACTTACATCCTTGCAGGACTGTTACGACTAAACGGCATCCATTCTGGAACGATTTCATTTTGTCTATATTGTCAATGTATTTCAAGGATTCCTATATATGTTTCCTTTTAAGACAGTCTCAGTAAATTTCAGCCAAAGGCATCCTTCTTATACTCTCGTACACCCACTTTGGATTTCATACGACTATCATTTCACTCAAAGATGTACGATTATTAGTGTCTGATTCCCAATCAAAATGATTCTTCAGGTTATCACATTGTAAGCATTGAGGTATGAAAGCCTGCCTCATCCGGCTATCAAACTAAAATAATTAAATTCACCATCTAGAACATTGTTAATATTTTACCAAAGTGTATATCATATCGGTAGTTCATTAAAATCAATCAAAACCTCAATTGATTGAAACAGTTTTTCAAAAAATTTTTTTTTATTGTTTAACCGAGTATGATTTATTTTTTATCTTTGAAGATCCGTGTCATAAGTCTACCATCACAGTTTCAGCTTAAGAATTCCTTTGTGAACTCATTTTTAAGCCACCACCCTCATGTTGTGGCGTTGTTCTTGTCTTTAACATATGTTTTCTGAATGTTTTTTTTTCTTTTTTTAGTTCCTGACAGCGAGGTTGTCTACTTAAAGGGGATTGATTTCATTGCAAGTGATTCCCAATATGCCACTATTCTTCCTCTAAGTGTTCCTGATCCCCAAGGCATTATCCCCCCTCCACCTCCACCACAGTTGCCGCCGTCCCCTTCTATGGTATGTATATATTTATTAAAATCATTTTTTTTTTGTCGGCTAATAATGTAATGAAACTACCACTTGCTTGTTTGTTTGTACTTATCAACTTTTTTTGTGGGTTTTAAAGATAGATCCCTGTAACTATATATATATTTATATGATGTAATTTTTTTGAGGTTTGAGGTCCAATGATTTTAAACTAGTCCTTTTGCCGACGTTTCGACATATATTTATGTCATCTTCAGGGCTACAACATGATTGTTTTACAATTAGTACTACTATTTGGTAATTTATTACATTTTAATTTGCACAGTAACAAAGAGGAATTTATTGATAAAAGTCGTTATCAGTTATTACGATTATGGATTATTTTGTCATACATTGACATAAGGATATTGTTATAATTATTCTATTGCTTTAGAATTATTGCATAAGTATAGAGATCACTATTTGTTTACCTTGGAAATCTGTTTATGTTGCAACATTCTTATTGGAACAGATTTCCAAGGTAAACAAATAGTGATCTCTATACTTATGCAATAATTCTAAAGCAATAGAATAATTATAACAATATCCTTATGTCAATGTATGACAAAATAATCCATAGTCGTAATAACTGATTACGACTTTTATCAATAAATTCTTCTTTGTTACTGTACATATTAAAATGTAATAAATTACCAAATAGTAGTGCTAATTGTAAAACAATCATGTTGTAGCCCTGAAGATGACATAAATATATGTCGAAACGTCGGCAAAAGGACTAGTTTAAAATCATTGGACCTCAAACCTCAAAAAAATTACATCATATAAATATTGGGTCAAGAAAACAAATCAAAATGTATATATATACACATTAACACATAGGAAAGAACACAGAAAGACACTACAGAACTCACTTCGATATTTCGACATCCGTCGTCATTGGGAAGAAGTGCGAAGTACTCGCGTTGAGAAGCAAACTGCTTTGCAGTTACATACTTTGTAGTTATACTTTGTAGTTACTTTGTAGTTATATACTACATATATATTTATATATATATATATATATATATGATCCAACCACAATATGAAATGGGAAAATCAGACTAAGATCATTCAACCCAACTGATGGTTTTGACTCTAACGAAGACCGCTTGTTATGGTTGAAAGATCTTAGTCTTTTTTTTTCCCCTACTACATATTGTGGTTTGATCATTATATATATACCAATAAGATGATACGGTTCTTTGAACTGAATAAACTAGAATTTTCAAAAGAACGCAGAGAAAAAGAAATCACTGAAACTCACTTCTATATTTCGATGTCCTCGTCGTCAGGAATAGATGTGAATCGCTTCAAAAGCTGATAACGAAGTCGAGTCGGTATAGATGTAACTGTAAATTCATATATATAAACTGTATGTATATGAGTTGGTACCTGTCTGTAGAGCGACTCACATCTTTCTACCTGATGACGACAATCGAAATACAGTAATGAGTTTCTGTGATCTCTTTTATGTGTTGTTTTATGTTTCTGTGAATCTAGTTTGTTTAGTTCGTGGAATCGTTTCATTTAATTGGTTTTATAGATATAAATATATTTTGATACTGTATGAACCAGGCTACCAGGAAATATATATGTTTCATTTATTTATTATTTTAATTTTGGTCTAATGTTCAAAGTCCTTACGGATTCTCATATGCGCAGCGCCAAATAGTTCTTTTGTGATACCCTATTGTCATTAATATAACATCTTTAGGTTGATGATCTGCTGATGAGTGACAGGTGGTCCTCTTGTAAATAATTATCTGATGCTTTAAGTATTTTAAAATGTTTGGAAGCATCATCAGTACTTTGGGGAAGGTACACAACAGCTATCTGTGGTATAGGGAAGGAAGCTGTCCTCCTCGCGGTTCTTTTTTTTTTTTTAATTATTATTATTATTATTATTTGAGGGTGACTATAGCACTGCGTCTTAAAAAAAAAAACTATTGTACATCCCCTCTTGTGTACTACAGTACACCAGCAGTTAGCTTCAACGCCTCCAAGAAGCTCAGCACTTTTGCTGGTTTCAGCGGTAAAAGTTTTCCTATGGTTTTGCTGAGTGTCCCAAAGCACCTACAATTCGTGCGAGTTGGCACGAATCGCATAACGTCTTGGATTGGTCACCTTGAACCGTTACTTCACACATTACATCAGGTAAGACCAAAGCACTTACCACTGTGCAGCAATGTGGCCTTGCATTCAGTCAGCATGTGCAAGGTGTCTCTTCCTTTTCTTTGCACCATCTGCATAAACCATCATTGATAATGTCCATTGAGGCTCCCTACGTTTAAAGAGAAAGTAATTTCCTTTCTCCTTCTTCGGGTACTTCAGTGCACTTGTGGGAGGTTGGCTCCCACTAGTTAGCGCTTTTGGATTCTCTGCTCTTCCGGAGGATGGTCTACGGACTTCCTTCTCTTTAGTATCATACAGGGGAAAATCCCTGCATCTCTATCCGTGGTTTTTGTCCGCTCCAGCAGAGCACCGCATACCGGAGTAAGGCTATTTACTCAAGGGTGTCGCCCGGTACCCTTGAGGCTCCGTTCATAATACAGTAACCCCTGTATAACCTTCGGCACGGTCGCATAACACCTTAGATTGGGGCTGAGATAATAGGAGGGGATTTGGGGATTAGGAAGGTTGTGAAACGAAGTTGGTCAGGCCCAGCCCCTGATCACCTTCTCCTCCTCTTTCGTTTGTCCCTGCATATAGCAGGTTAACAGGGTAGCCTCGCGAAGGTCGAAAGTCGGAGTTGAGTGTTAGAGGCTATGAGAGACGCTTAATCACTCCATTACTGCCCCTCGCGGCTCTTGTACCTGCAATAATTTTGAGTTCCGAAGGCACTCAGCAGTATTTTTACTTAGACAGACAATCTGAATTCACCCGACTCTATACAAAAAGTTGATAAAGCTAAACTTAAGTTTCCTCTAGGCCAGGGTTTTCCAAACTGGGAGGCGCGGACTAGTCTAAAGGGAGGCGCGAAAATTAGTCACAGTGAACAATTTTCCAAATTACTGCTAAAATTTTTCTATATAAAAAATTATTTTCTGTGTGGCTGCAATGAAATGGAAATATCGAACTCGTTTAGTTGTAGAAAAAGAGTTACGAGTAGCTATATCGTCACAAACACCAAGATTTGATAAACTTTGTGCTAATAGACAAGCACATCCATCTCATTAAAAACAATAATAGAATATCGTTTTCCATTAGTTTGTATGAATAAATTTTATAAGAGTAAAATATGTTTTGTGTTTTTATTTTATGAAATCTTCAGGGGGGGGGGGGGGTGCGAAATGATTAAATATTTTTAAGGGAGGCGTAGTAACATCAAGTTTGGAAACCACTGTTCAGGGCCAGTGATACTCAAACCACTGTGCCGCGTGATTCTTGAAGTGTGCCGTCAAATATTACAGATACATTACAGTAAAATAGCGGAGGTGACTTTTGGAGACTGCATTTGACATCGAGAAGAAATATAGAAAGCAAAACGAAATATAGATCTAGATTCTAGATCATGAGAGTAGCGTTATCGTTTTTACGCCCAAATATAAATGAAATGATCAAAAAAACACCAACCTCAAATTTCGCATTAAATGTACTTTTTTTTAATTTATCATTAAAAAAAATCATTTCATTTACCTTGAAATGCTATTTTACTTTATATTTCATTGAAAATTATTATCGTCTGATATTTTTACAAAATATATCGTTTTATACGTATAATAGTTAATTATGTTTTTTTTAATGTATCTAATTGTTAGTGTGCCGGCAAGTTCTTAAATTGTTAAAAGTGTGCTGTGACCAAAAAAAAGGGTGAGAATCACTGCTCTATGTTATCTAGGATGGCTTTTAATATACAAGATCGGATGGTATCCACCTGATCTCCTGTTAATTGGACATTAGGATAACTAGAAGGTATTATATACCAAACTTTATAACCTACAATACATGTTTGTAGGTTTTCCTAGGACCTAGCTCTGCTGGTTAGGTTAGGCTGCAGTGGCAGTCTCAGAATAGAATACATATAGACCGAATATTGTTCCTTTGTGATACCATACAGTGAACATTCCTACATTGGCAAGTTCTAAATTTTGCCTATTATTATTATTTGAGGGGGACTATAGCACTGCATCATAAAGACTATTGTACTTCCTCTCTTCTGTACTAAAGTACCCCAGCAGTTAGCTTCAACACCTCCAAGAAGCTAAGCACTTTTGCTGGGTCGAGCGATAAAAGTTGTTCTATGGTTTTGTGGAGTGTCCCGAAACACCTACCTCTGTGCAGGAGCAAGGTTGCCTGACAGTCAGCCAGCAGTTACAACGGTGTTTCTTCCTATTTTTTGCAGAATCTGCACAAACCATCATTCATAATACCCATTTAGGCTCCCTAAGTTTTGGGAGAAAGTAACTTCATTTCTCCTTCTTCGGGACGGTCTTCTTCGCGTCCTTAGGTGTACTTGTGCCAGTTAACGCTTTTGGACTCTCTGCGCTTCCGGAGGATGGTCTCTGGACTTCTTTCTCCTTAGTATCATACAGGGGAAAATCCCTGAAGCTTTATCGATGGTATTTTGTCCGCTCCGCCAGAGCACCGCATACCGGAGTAAGGCTATTGACTCAAGGGGTTCCTCTGGTACTCTTGAGAAAATTCTGCCTAACTCAAGTGTATTTAGAGTAGAGGATCTTTAACTAGTACCTGACATTGAACAGGCTCGGGGCCGATGCATTAACGTCCTCTCCGAGGGACGATATCGTTCTTTGTCCAGTGGTTGTTTTACGAGTTTGTAATAATAATCCCAGTCCACAGGCTCGGGACCGATGCATTAACGTCCTCTCAGAGAGACAATATCCTTCTTTTTCCAGTGGTTGCTTTACGAGTTTGTAATAATAATCCCAGTCCACAGGCTCGGGACCGATGCATTAACGTCCTCTCCGAGGGACGATATCCTTCTTTTTCCAGTGGTTGCTTTACGAGTTTGTAATAATAATCCCAGTCCACAGGCTCGGGACCGATGCATTAACGTCCTCTCAGAGAGACAATATCCTTCTTTTTCCAGTGGTTGCTTTACGAGTTTGTAATAATAATCCCAGTCCACAGGCTCGGGACCGATGCATTAACGTCCTCTCAGAGAGACAATATCCTTCTTTTTCCAGTGGTTGCTTTACGAGTTTGTAATAATAATCCCAGTCCACAGGCTCGGGACCGATGCATTAACGTCCTCTCAGAGAGACAATATCCTTCTTTTTCCAGTGGTTGCTTTACGAGTTTGTAATAATAATCCCAGTCCACAGGCTCGGGACCGATGCATTAACGTCCTCTCAGAGAGACAATATCCTTCTTTTTCCAGTGGTTGCTTTACGAGTTTGTAATAATAATCCCAGTCCACAGGCTCGGACCGATGCATTAACGTCCTCTCAGAGAGACAATATCCTTCTTTTTCCAGTGGTTGTTTTACGAGTTTGTAATAATAATCCCAGTCCACAGGCTCGGGACCGATGCATTAACGTCCTCTCCGAGGGACGATATCGTTCTTTGTCCAGTGGCTGCTTTACGAGTTTGTAATAATAATCCCAGTCCACAGGCTCGGGACCGATGCATTAACGTCCTCTCCGAGGGACGATATCGTTCTTTGTCCAGTGGTTGTTTTACAAGTTTGTAATGATAATCCCAGTCCACAGTGACTGATATCGATTCAATGTAGTCTGGTTAATGTACTTTGAAAATATATGCAAGGTCAGGTAAAATTATCTGACACATTTGTAGGTTTAATAATAAAAGCCAAATAAAGTAAAGAAACAAAAAAGTATTATTACATTAATTGTGCAATCGGTTATAGTGTGGTATTTACTCATATTGGGGAAAGTATTATGTCTCCACACTAAAAAAAGTTTATTATAAAAAACTACCAACGCGTTTCGAACTCTTGATGTTCTTCTTCAGGTTACATCTGCTCTCCTGAGGTGGTTATTCCAAGGACTTGCTTGGTCCTGAATAACCACCACAGCAAAGCATATATAACCTGAAGAAGAACATCAAGTGTTCGAAACGTGTTGTTTAGTTTTTATAATAAACTTTTTTTTGTGTGGAGACATAATACTTTCCCCAATATGAAAGAAGTATTATTTTCGAAAAGTATACATACCGTGGATGCTGCTTAATGTAATCATGGATAATATTATCAATCGGTTAAGATTATCGAATATTACAGTATCATTACAAATATATCGCTTATTCTGATCAGTACATCGGTTGTTTTAAATTTTTTTCAAACCTGGGGACTTTTTTTCGTTGAGTTTAGTTCTAACCTAAATGTCCAGCGAGAAATTGTTCTAAGAAACCCGATTTTATCTCTGGCAAAGCAAGAGATACTTCAATTTCAATTGAAGTTTTCTGCTTTTTTAACTGTCGCCTAAATCACACAGTTTCCTTTACTGTACCAGTAGTGATAAGCTATCTCTCGCATAGAGCAAAGTATCCTTCATAATGACTTCTTTCTTTTCATTAATTTTTCTTACTCCTTCAAAATGAAGAAACGCAAGAGATTTATCTCCAGCATCATATCAGATACGAAATCAAAGGAAGGTTACATAACCAGAAAACAAAAACAAGTTACCCCTTCAATTCATTTCAACCTCAACTAGTTAATAGAACTATTGAATCCCCTTCAAAAAAACAATAACACTGGCTATTTTGTGGTTTGCTTTTGCTTTATTTAGTGTTCCATGGTTTGGTTTATGGTCTTTTTTTCTTTTCTGTTTGTTTTCACTACTTATGTAGTCAATAAATTGTTTTTAGCTTTGAAAATGTTTAACAATTTTTGGCGAAACATCGACGTATAAACAGGAGTATTATTTCTTCAAACTTATTTTTTACCAGTATCAGTAACTAATACCGAAATATAAATAAATAGCTTAATTTTACATCTTCACATTTTAGGATTTCAAAGACCTTGATGATGTCATGGGGAAAAACTTTTCGTTTAAAAAGTTGAAGTTAAAGTTTCGATTTGTGTTTTCAGATTTTATCTAGTCATTTATTTTTTAGATATTTTAATCTCAATATATTTATATTAATTCTTTTTTTATATAATATTGTCTCGTAGAAGTATGCGGAATTATAAAATAGACGATTGCAAACAAACCAAAAATCCTCAAATATATATATATATATATATATATAAATCAAAATATTAAAACGGTCCAAACCGGACAGATATATAAATGAAAAAAGACAACAAATAGAAGAAGCGAGAAAACTTACTGGGTCGATATTTCGAACTGAAGTTCGTCGTCAGGGAGAAGAAGGGAAGAAGAAGGGAAGAGGAAGAGGCACGTGCGTCCACTCGCACAAGCAGAGGGCTACTGGGGGCTCCAGGCGGCGGTCACCAGTTGTAGTAGCTCGAGGCGCTGCAGGCTAATCCCCGTGAACGACACCATTCCACCACGAGCGAACACGCGTACCGTATAAGTCGGGAAAAGGTAGAAAGGAGGACAGAAGTGGCGAAGAGGAAGAGGAGAAAGAGAGTGAGGGAAAAAGATATATATATAAATAGCAATAAAAAAAAAAAAAAAAAAAAAAAAAAAAAAACCCTAACGTTTGAGATTGAGGCCAGGTGGGGAGCGAGCATTAAGTAACCAAATGTGAGCCTCCTCAGAGGCTCTCAAAGTTAACCTTTTCTCATCTTTTGCAACTATTTTGAGAATTTGTACTGTGAAGCAGTCATTAAAAGTAAGGCCATGGCTATTCGCGTGGATAGCAACAGGCAGGTTGCTGCGTCGTCTGACTGAATCTCTGTGTCCAGTCATGCGGATGCTAAGCATGTTGGAGGAAAGGCCAACATAGAAAGCACCTCACTGGACACATTCCAAGCGATAGACGCAGTTAGTGCTGGTGCACGAGGTGTTGGGGGGGACTTGAAAACTATTGCTGAGATTTGAGAAGAGAGGTTCAGGGTTAATGATGGGGCAGGTGAGGCAGCGGGGTCGGCCACATCGTTGAGTGCCTCCGCGATCACCTACAGGCCTGGGGGTGTGGTCAGTTCTATGGGAGAAAAGGTTGCCTAAGTTGCGGGGCTTTTTGAAGGAGAGACGGGGGATGTGTTGAAAGACAGACCACGCGAATAGCCATGGCCTTACTTTTAATGACTGCTTCACAGTACAAATTCTCAAAATAGTTGCAAAAGATGAGAAAAGGTTAACTTTGAGAGCCTCTGAGGAGGCTCACATTTGGTTACTTAATGCTCGCTCCCCACCTGGCCTCAATCTCAAACGTTAGGTTTTTTTTTTTTTTTTTTTTTTTATTGCTATTTATATATATATCTTTTTCCCTCACTCTCTTTCTCCTCTTCCTCTTCGCCACTTCTGTCCTCCTTTCTACCTTTTCCCGACTTATACGGTACGCGTGTTCGCTCGTGGTGGAATGGTGTCGTTCACGGGGGATTAGCCTGCAGCGCCTCGAGCTACTACAACTGGTGACCGCCGCCTGGAGCCCCCAGTAGCCCTCTGCTTGTGCGAGTGGACGCACGTGCCTCTTCCTCTTCCCTTCTTCTTCCCATCTTCTCCCTGACGACGAACTTCAGTTCGAAATATCGACCCAGTAAGTTTTCTCGCTTCTTCTATTTGTTGTCTTTTTTCATTTATATATATATATACTTATAATATATATAAGTTTAAGTTTGATATATAAGTATATAGTGAAGTTGAGTGTAGGCCACTCCAGATTTTTTTTGTGTTTCAGGGTTTTAATGACATGAGCGCCGTGGACGCTGGAGGTCACCTTACCATTACTCCACTCGTCGGACCTGGCCCTAAACCCTTCTCAAACCTCCCTCCAGTGCCCCTCCTCCAGCCACTCCACCCCACACCATTCCCCCTCCCCACACACTTCTTCCCCTCACCTTTCAGCCATCAACCACCTCAAGTCCCTTCATCTCATCACATTCCCACAGGGCCAACACAGTTAATGCTAAATCAAGCATCATCAGCTTATTCTTGCCAGCTAACAACGCCTTTTGTTCAGTCGTCGGGTTATACAAAACCAACACCTATTTTGCCTAAAATCAAGCAAGGCTTCCCTCCGCCTCCACCACCACCGGCTGGAATGATGAGTCAGCCTCTTCAGCCGCCCTTTCCGTATCCCTCTCAGGCGCCAAGCTATTCCAATCAGCTCACCATCACACCTCTTGCTCAAGGGCCTTACTTTCACCAGATGAACAGTAAGTATATATATATATTGTTTTTTTATGAGTTGTCCAGGTAAAGGAATATGATTCTTTACGATAGTGACCAATACCATAAGTAGTGGTGGCAAATACCACCACTAAGTCAACAGTGCGAAATTCTCCACCATCAACCAGCCATCCATCAATAGTAATATGAACAGTCATCATGTGGTTTTAGCAGTCTTCAGGCACTGCCCACATTCAGAAGCATCCTTAGTTATGAGTTTATCAATCATTTAGGATTACCATGTTGATTGATAGCTGGTACTGATTGACTGGGACTGTGTTTGTTGTTTGTTGTTTTAGCACTCTTCAGGCACTGCCCACATTCAGAAACATCCTTAGTTATGAGTTTATCAATCATTTAGGATTACCATGTTGATTGATAGCTGGTACTGATTGACTGGGACTGTGTTTGTTGTTTTAGCAGTTTTCAGGCACTGCCCACATTCAGAAACATCCTTAGTTATGAGTTTTATCAATCATTTAGGATTACCATGTTGATTGATAGCTGGTACTGATTGACTGGGACTGTGTTTGTTGTTTGTTGTTTTAGCACTCTTCAGGCACTGCCCACATTCAGAAACATCCTTAGTTATGAGTTTATCAATCATTTAGGATTACCATGTTGATTGATAGCTGGTACTGATTGACTGGGACTGTGTTTGTTGTTTTAGCAGTTTTCAGGCACTGCCCACATTCAGAAACATCCTTAGTTATGAGTTTATCAATCATTTAGGATTACCATGTTGATTGATAGCTGGTACTGATTGACTGGGACTGTGTTTGTTGTTTGTTGTTTTAGCACTCTTCAGGCACTGCCCACATTCAGAAGCATCCTTAGTTAAGAGTTTATCAATCATTTAGGATTACCATGTTGATTGATAGCTGGTACTGATTGACTGGGACTGTGTTTGTTGTTTGTTGTTTTAGCACTCTTCAGGCACTGCCCACATTCAGAAATATCCTTAGTTATGAGTTTATCAATCATTTAGGATTACCATGTTGATTGATAACTGGCACTGATTGACTGGGACTGTGTTTGTTGTTTTAGCAGTCTTCAGGCACTGCCCACATTCAGAAACATCCTTAGTTATGAGTTTATCAATCATTTAGGATTACCATGTTGATTGATAGCTGGTACTGATTGACTGGGACTGTGTTTGTTGTTTGTTGTTTTAGCAGTCTTCAGGCACTGCTCACATTCAGAAGCATCCTTAGTTAAGAGTTTATCAATCATTTAGGATTACCATGTTGATTGATAGCTGGTACTGATTGACTGGGACTGTGTTTGTTTTTTTGTTGTTTTAGCAGTCTTCAGGCACTGCGCACATTCAGAAACATCCTTAGTTATGAGTTTATCAATCATTTAGGATTACCATGTTGATTGATAGCTGGTACTGATTGACTGGGACTGTGTTTGTTGTTTGTTGTTTTAGCAGTCTTCAGGCACTGCCCACATTCAGAAACATCCTTAGTTAAGAGTTTATCAATCATTTAAGATTACTATATTGATTGATATCTGGTACTGATTTACGGGGAGTATGTTTATTATTTTAGAAGTTCAGGCAGGGCCAATATTTAGAAGCATCCATAGTTAAGAGTTTGTCAATCATTTATAATTTAAATTTACTGTGTTGATTGATATTGGTGCTGATTGACTGGGGGTATGTTTGCTGTTTTAGCAGCGTTCAAGCACTATCCATATTCAGAAGCATAGTTAGTTAAGAGTTTATCAATCATTTATGATTTCAGTTTACTATGTTGATTGATATCTAGTACTGATTGACTGTGGGAGTATGTTTGTTGTTTTGGCAGTTCAGACACTACCACATTCAGAAGCATAGTTAGTTAACAGTTTGAAAATCATTTATGATTTAAGTTTACTATGCTGATTTATACTTGGTACTGATTGACTGGGAGTATGTTTGTTGTTTTAGCAGTTCAGGCACTATACAAATTCCGAAGCATAGTTAGTTAAGAAGAGTTTATCAATCATTTATGATTTCATAGCTTACTATGTTGTTTGATATCTGGTACTGATTGACTGGGAGGTGTTTGTTTTTAGCAGTTCTGCACTACCCATATTCAGAAGCATGTTTAGTTAACAGTTTGAAAATCATTTATGATATAAGCTTACTATGCTGATTGATATCTGGTACTGATTGACTGGGAGTATGTTTGTTGTTTTAGCAGTTCAGGCACTATCCATATACTGAAGCATAGTTAGTTAAGAGTTTATCAATCATTTGTGATTTAAGCTTACTATGCTGATTGATATCTGTTACTGACTGACTGGGAGTATGTTTGTTGTTTTAGCAGTTCAGGCACTATCCATATACTGAAGCATAGTTAGTTAAGAGTTTATCAATCATTTGTGATTTAAGCTTACTATGCTGATTGATATCTGTTACTGACTAACTGGAAGTATGTTTATTGTTTTAGTAGTTCAGGCTCTACCCATATTCAGAAGCATAGTTAGTTAAGAATTTATCAATAATTTATGATTTAAGCTTACTATGCTGATTTATATCTGGTACTGATTGACTGGGAGGTGTTTGTTTTTAGCAGTTCTGCACTACCCATATTCAGAAGCATAGTTAGTTAACAGTTTGAAAATCATTTATGATATAAGCTTACTACGCTGATTGATATCTGGTACTGATTGACTGGGAGTATGTTTGTTGTTTTAGCAGTTCAGGCACTATCCATATACTGAAGCATAGTTAGTTAAGAGTTTATCAATCATTTGTGATTTAAGCTTACTATGCTGATTGATATCTGTTACTGACTAACTGGAAGTATGTTTATTGTTTTAGTAGTTCAGGCTCTACCCATATTCAGAAGCATAGTTAGTTAAGAATTTATCAATAATTTATGATTTAAGCTTACTATGCTGATTTATATCTGGTACTGATTGACTGGGAGGTGTTTGTTTTTAGCAGTTCTGCACTACCCATATTCAGAAGCATGGTTAGTTAACAGTTAGAAAATCATTTATGATATAAGCTTACTATGCTGATTGATATCTGGTACTGATTGACTGGGAGTATGCTTGTTGTTTTAGCAGTTCAGGCACCATCCATATACTGAAGCATAGTTAGTTAAGAGTTTATCAATCATTTGTGATTTAAGCTTACTATGCTGATTGATATCTGTTACTGACTAACTGGAAGTATGTTTATTGTTTTAGTAGTTCAGGCTCTACCCATATTCAGAAGCATAGTTAGTTAAGAATTTATCAATAATTTATGATTTAAGCTTACTATGCTGATTTATATCTGGTACTGATTGACTGGGAGTATGTTTGTTTTTTAGCAGTTCTGCATTACCCATATTCAGAAGCATAGTTAGTTAAGAGTTTGAAAATCATTTATGATATAAGCTTACTACGCTGATTGATATCTGGTACTGATTGACGTGTTCCTTTACAGGAGGTATCAAGATGAGCGGAATGCGAAGAAGAGGTCGACCTCCCCTTGATCCTGATTATGATGCTGCTCACTACCACAGAGATATCAACTATTTCAGAGAAAAAGATTACCTTCTACACCCTGATTATAGGCAAGCAATGTCACCCTATACTGCTCAACAGCAGCAGACATCGCCTTGCTTTGAACCCCCACCAGCGTCAAAACGAGACCACCAACTACCTCAGTCAACTCACTTCCCCAGTCCACTGCCTGAAGTCAAAGAGTCTATACAAATAACGAAAGTTTTAAAAGGAGAAAAACTAGAAGAATCAGCAGAGCTGATAGCGACTGATAAGAAAATCAAAATCATCCCAACCCTAACTAATCAAGGCAATATCAAAACTAATACACCTGTAAGCAAAACAACATCAAGTGAAACAAAAAATCGACATCAATCGAGTAAAATCAAAGAAAAAAGTTTAGATTCGTCAAATGTATTATCAGTTTCTAAAATAGGTAGCAATTCTTCATTTAGTATTGTTAAATTAAAACCGGATAATACTAGTAAAAAAATGATAAATGAATCAGATAAATTAATAAAAGAAGGAAAAATTATTGAAAATAAGAAAAATTTGGTTAAAAAAATTAACGAAACTAAAGAGGAAAAAACGTTAACGGAAGAAATAAATACTAGATTGTCTTCTGTTCAACCGTTGAAAGAAGTTACTTTAAAATCTTTAAATAAATGCGTTAAAACAACAACAGATGGTGGAGGAGGAGGAGGAGGGAATGATGCTCAAACATCGAAAATCTCTCAAAATGTTCAAGAAACAACAAAAGTTGATGATGTTTCATCAAATGGGAATAATGATGAATCAAAGTCAGGTCGTATAGGGCAAATAAAACCTATGGAGTTTGTGAAGAAAATAAAAACATTGATACCTACTAAAAGGCAAGGAGGAGGAAATGATTCAGATTTGAAAAAAGAACAGGATGATCAACATGATAAGTTTGTTAAAAGTAGGAATTTTATTTTTAAAAAACCCGATGTTGGTAAAACAGAAGAAGTTGTTAAGAAAAGAGTCCGAACTGAGAAATATGGTTATATTAATGAACAGTGCCATGACTTTGAAAATAGACGATTAAATCATCAGAAAGTTGTTTCATCTGAAATAAGAAAAGAAGAAAATTTAGAAGGTGTTAGAAGAAGTGGGCGAAAGCGAAAAGTTATTGAAGGAAATCCAAAATTTAGAGATATGGAAAGAGTTGATTTGAAAAGATTAAAAGAATTTCGCGAGGAACGCTGTAAATCAAATACTATAAGGAAAAGGTCAAGAGAAGAGGCAACAATCAAGGCGGAAATGAAAAAGAAAAAGGTTGTTGTTTCGCAGAAATCCCCTCAAGAAGTAGAGGCACAACAGCAAGAAAAGCTGAACAGATTCCTTGAAATGAACAATATCTACCTGAAGCCACAAACATTTGTTTGAAAACTTTTATTTCAGGTAAAAATTCTTTTTCAATTATTGTGGACCCCCCCCCCCTCAATCAGGGGAGGTTTTTTTTAAAAAAATTCTTTTAAATTCATAACTGTTCTTTCTTTTTCAAATATTTTGACCCCCCAACAGGGGGAAGGTTTTTTTAATTTTAAAACTGTCCTTTCTTTTTTAAATATTTTGACCCCCCCCCCCCCCACCAGGAAAGGTTTTTTTTAATTCTTTTATTAAATTTATAACTGTCCTTTCTTTTTTAAAATATTTTGAAACCTCCCCCTCAGCAGGGGAGGTATTTTAATTCTTTTAAATTTAAAACTGTCCTTTCATTTTCAAATATTTACCCCCCCCCCCCCCCCCCCACCAGGGGAGGTATTTTAATTCTTTTAAATTTAAACTGTCCTTTCATTTTCAAATAATTTAACCCCCCCACCAGGGGAGTTTTTTTTAATTCTTTTAAATATAAAACTGTCATTTCTTTTTTAAATATTTTGGAACCTCCCCCCCCCACCAGAGGAGGGTTTTTTTATTCGTTTAAATTTATAACTGTCCTTTTTTTTCAAATATTTTGGACCCCCTCCCCCCCCCCCCAAATGGAGAGGCTGATATTATTTTTTATTAATTGTAAACTTGAATATAGTTTACATATATATTCATATTTGGAGTTTAATTGTAAATCTGAAGAAGAACACTAATTGGTTGAAACGCATTGATACCTTTCATACTTAACTTTTTTTTTGTGTTTGTGTGGAGACGTAATTTTTCAAAATCCCCCAATATGAGGTTAACAGTCGAATACTTCGATACAGTTTATATTTACACTTTATATTTGGAGTTTGATAGTAATAAACTCGAATACAGTTCAAATCTTTGTTCTGAATTCAACTTTACTATAAGTAAACATAAAAACTTATCAACCAACTTATGTTTTGTTTAATTAGTCAAACATTTGTTCGACAACCATCCAACAAGCCATTGAATGCATCAGAAAATACATATTTGATTGAGGTTCATTTTTTACATTTAATAATTTTATTGTTCTAACATACTATCTTAACTCATTGGAACATTTCAAAATACTCGTATTTAGATATAAAAAGTAAAAGTATGTACATGAAATAGACTGTTTAATTTATCTCTGTTAAGTGCTAATTAGAAAAATAAAGATGTCTAATTATAATGACTGACTTTCATTTTTAGCTATAATTTAATTGAAGCATTTAGATGTGCCTAATTAACAATATGCTGACAAAGCATGACAGTCGTATTAATAATATAGATTGCCGTTACAGCAAACTTGAGCTGTCGGCGATACAGAGGTTGGGAACACTGTTCTTATTGTATTAAGATAAATGATAACCTGACAATGATATGCTAGTGTTTTCCAGTATCTCAATAGAAGAGGTTTGAAATGTCCAAATAGATTTCTCACAGTGACTTCGACACTGATATCTTATCTCTTCCCACACACTAACTTATTACAATTAGCAAGTAATCATAATAATTATTTACAAAATCTTAATAATACCTAACAATAATCAGCTATTAAATTTACCTGAATTTAGATCGTACAAATTTCAATATATGCTATTTTCAGTATATGTGTTATTGAAATATGTAATAATTTTCAATGCAAATGAATAGTGTTGGGCGATGTATAAATTAATAATTGGGCATCTCTAATTGCTGCAATTAAATTACTGGTACAAATCAAAGTCATAATTAGGCAGCATTACAATTCATTCTGAAATGAATACGTCATTATGGCTGCATTTATATTCTATAATTCTCTAATTAACATTTAATAGAGCTTGGGAAGTTAAATAATCTATTTTACCTCTTACTTTTACTTGTGATTTATAATAATGTATAATTATAATTTATAATAATTATACATTATTATTTATAATTATTGTGATTTATAATTTATAGCGTATCAAAAGTAATTCAGGTTATACATTACAAAACCCTGTAAGAAATAGGTTTTTTTTTCTATAGTAATATTTACTGCACAAATGTCACCTAATTGATCTGTTACTTCCAAGCTGTCCAGTAATCATTTGGTGATTTGTTCAATATTTTTTTTTACATATATATATAATATATGGAGTAAAAATCTCGTTCGAGTCTTTTTTAAATGACCAAGGTAGTTCAGTGGCTTGCGTGCTCGCCTCAAGGGCTGGTAGATCCCAGGTTTTGATTCTCACTCAGGCCCTTGATTTAGTCACGCGGGAAGTGAAAGGAAATCACAGTATGTCGTCCCCTGTATAAGTGGCCAGGGATTCAGAGTAGCCTAGTGGCTTGCGTGCTCGCCTCAAGGGCTAGTAGATCCCAGGTTTTGATTCTCACTCAGGCCCTTGATTTAGTCTCGCGGGAAGTGAAAGGAAATCACAGTATGTCGTCCCCTGTATAAGTGGCCAGGGATTCAGAGTAGCCCAGTGGCTTGCGTGCTCGCCTCAAGGGCTAGTAGATCCCAGGTTTTGATTCTCACTCAGGCCCTTGATTTAGTCTCGCGGGAAGTGAAAGGAAATCACAGTATGTCGTCCCCTGTATAAGTGGCCAGGGATTCAGAGTAGCCTAGTGGCTTGCGTGCTCGCCTCAAGGGCTAGTAGATCCCAGGTTTTGATTCTCACTCAGGCCCTTGATTTAGTCTCGCGGAAGTGAAAGGAAATCACAGTATGTCGTCCCCTGTATAAGTGGCCAGGGATTCAGAGTAGCCCAGTGGCTTGCGTGCTCGCCTCAAGGGCTAGTAGATCCCAGGTTTTGATTCTCACTCAGGCCCTTGATTTAGTCTCGCGGGAAGTGAAAGGAAATCACAGTATGTCGTCCCCTGTATAAGTGGCCAGGGATTCAGAGTAGCCCAGTGGCTTAGTGCTTGCCTCTGGATTGGTAGATCCCGGGTTACATTTTCACTCTGGCCCTCAATTTAACATGCGAAAGTTGAAAAATGTCAGTACGTTTTCCCTCGGAGAGGATGTTAAGTCATATCTGTCCCTTAGCCTGTATGATGTCAGGTACTTGTTTAAAGATCCCTACTTTAAATACACTTGAGTTAGGTACAATGTAGGACTCCCAATGTAGAATCAATGTTCATTGTTTGGTATCACAAAGTTAACATTTTACTCACCTATGGATAAGTTTTTGTTTCCCTCTGTAACAAACATATTACGTAAACCAACCTTTGCAAATGTTCATAATTTTTTTTTGTTTTCTTCTGTTCTAGAAGTCCTGCAATTCGATGAAAGCCTTTATCTCTGTCTGATAACTGTAGGCCTGGAGAAATATAATTTGTTATATGTATATTTTTATAAATAGAATAATAATTTTTTTCCCCGTATCGAAAAATAAAAAAAAGCAAAAAAGTTAGTTGCACTTAGTCATTGTAGCTAATTAATTAATCATGGCGAAAACAAACAAATCATGATGTTTCTACAAGCTTTGTTTATATATTCGATTAAATGTAAAAAAAAAGTTATTCTCATTGTGTGTAATTTGAAATATTATAGGTGTGGTTAATTATACTATGAGTCGAGAATTTTTTAATTAGCTGAACTAATTAAAGGGTATTTGAGTACCCTAGTGTCACTGTACAGTCTTTACATCTACTAAGCGTTTTGAATCTCTTTTTTTTTATATTATTCAAATAACGCCACGCATTTAAGATAAAAATGTCTTGATATCTCGAATACCTTATAAATTTAGCTTTTAATAATCGTTCTTATTTTATTTGATATTCATACGTAATTATAACAGTTCTACTTCTTTTATCAATATTTTTTTGCGTAAACAGGCAATTTGTAAATATTTATAAATGTTTTAATTTATTTTTGTTAAAATTAATGTTATTTAAGTTTTATCACAAATATCTCATTTTACTTGATTTTAAAACATTTGTATATATGATATATATATGAAATTGCTTTAAATTCGTACTATATATTCACGCTAATGCTGTTAGAATATATAAACTTAACTAGGACTGACGATTTTGTGTTTTTTACATATATATATAATATATATATATATATATATATGAATGTTTGTAATTGTATGGCTCAAATCTTGTTTATATTTTCCTTCAGTGTTCTTTTTTAATAAATTAATAAAATAAGGTTCGGTATTTTGCATGATTGATTTTACGAAAAAAACTTATAATCAAGTAGATAATTTATGAATATTCCGTCTTTTCTTGTTTCCGCTTTTTTTTTGTAAAAAAAAATGATGATTCGGCAATAATAATGTACTATTCCACTGTGAGATGAAAGATCTTCCCACCTGCTTGGTCATTTGTTCTTCCTTGATATTATCCTAGCGGTAAGAAGTAATAGTTAACGTGTATATAGTGTAAAAATGTATTAGTTTTAGTGTAATTTGCATTGGCCTGGGTTTATAGGATGACTTTTTACTATTTTATACTATTCACGGCTCGTAATGGTGCAAATTAATTGCTTTTTTTTTAATTACTGTGTCATAGATTATTAAAAAATGCTTGTAACCTTTTATAATTGCCCATCTCATTATGAATTAATTTAAAACTGTGACTTGTACCTCGTTGATTTATTTTTTTTTTTTTATAGAATTAAAATTTATATTTATGTTTTTTGAATCATAAGAAAATAACTTTGTTTTAAAATTTAAGTAGCTTTGATTTTATATACAGAAGGAAAATGGGAGAATAGAGAAATAAAATTCCACTTTTGTTATTCGACAATCGTCATGATGAGGAGAAGAAGATGGTTTAGAGTAGCAGAATGCCAGTATATATACCTCCTGATGATAGTGGCTGTTGATATGTGAAGTATCGTCAGTGACTTGTGTTTTCTCTTCTGTGTTTTATTGTGTTTCCAATCAAGCGGAGGAAAAGGAAAGAATCACTCAGAAATACTCAGTTCAGTATATTACAAATAATACCTTACTAGGCTTAAACCTGCTTTTTTATCAGTTTCTTAAATAACCTTCTTGTTGTTTGTTACATCGAATTGTCTTTATAACTGTATTATACAATATACTTCCAATTATCAATATGTTTCGAATGTCACTAGTCATTACCAAGGCATAAATGTTTTCAAAATAGTTCCTTTTATTAAATGTTTTCTTATCTCGACCACATATATATAACACTATATTTCTTTTTTATCGAGTTTTGACCTAGCTTCAATAATGCAACACCTTTAAGCCGACGTTTCGTCTATATTTGTAGATATCTTCAGGGCTTGGTATTTCGATATTACAAACAAATAACGACATAACCGTTGTATATAAATCAACCTATAGTGCTGCTCCTATAGCAGTGTTCGTTAATCTGTCGCTAGGAGCAATACTACAGGGTGATTTGAATGCAACGGTTGCCTAGTTATTTCTTTGCAATAACAAAATACCAAACCCTGAAGATGTCTACAATATAGATGAAACGTTGCCTGAAATCTGTTGTGTTGTTTGAAGCTAGACTAAATCTTGCTAAAAAAAATAGTTCTTTTATAAAATTAAAGTAAAATTCGTTGAAGAGAAAAAATAAATAGTTATTTTTCAAAAACAGTGAGGGTTGAGCAACCTAGGACTTACTTGTTACTACTAGTCCTTCTTCGCTTAAAGTTGAACTAAATGCTTTGTCACTATGTATTATTCTATATTAATGTATGACTTCTTTTTCTGAATAATTATGACTTCCGTTAATTTGAGACTATGTCGATCTCTTTCTTTTTGTTATTGTTTTTTTTTCTTTCACAAGAGCCTCTCTTCCTAGCTTAGCAGACTAAATCAATAACTACATGAATGTTGACAGTTGAAACATGTTAACAATTTGGAAATGTATAGTTTATATGTAGCAAATATGAACGTTATGCGGAAAACTTGACAAACTTATAAAAAAGCAAGTTTTATAAAACTGATGTCTTATTTTTAACAATGTCATTGTTATTGCATATATATATATATTTTAAGATTTTTTAAGGGTTTCAGTCTGGATTCAAAACATTCTTTCGACAACGTTTCGACATATATTTATGTCTTACTCACGGTTAGGAAATCAGGTTTTTTTTTCTTCTTTCATCATTCCTTCTTTTGGATGAACGAAGAAAAAAAAAACAGATTTCCGAGCAGTGAGGAAGACATAAATATATGTCGAAACGTTGACGAAGGAAGTGTTTTAAAATCTGGACCTAAACCCTTAAAAAAAAAAAGCTTAATATAAATATTGATAAAAGTATCGACCGTGGAATAGAAACAAAACTAAAGTTTATCGGGACTCGGTCAGTTCTTCAGGTTCAAATTAAACTCTCATTACCAACGTTTCGGTTTTTATTTAAAACCTTTTTCATAGGCTCATATCACATCCATATGTTTTGGGATAATAATATGGGTTTCTTTGAGGATATAAGAAGAACATATGGATGTGATATGAGCCTATGAAAAATGTTTAAAATAAAAACTGAAACGTTGGCAATGTGAGTTTAATTTGAACCTGAAGAACTGACCGAGTCCTGATAAACTTTTAGTTTTGTATATGTATATATTTATATAAATATCAACAAAATAAAAGTTTATCAGGACTCGGTCAGTTTTTCAGGTTCAAATTAAACTCTTATTGCCAACGTTTCGGTTTTTATTTAAAACCTTTTTCATAGACAGAAGTATAAAATTTTCAAACAGAAAAACCATGTGTTACATTAGAAATTTATTTTATAACAAAGGAAACACTTCGCGGATTTCAGTAACAACTGTCTAGATTGAATTTAATTGTTACTGAAATTCGCAAAGTTTTCCTTTGTTATAACAACAATTTCTAATGTAACACTTCTGCCTACGAAAAAAGTTTTAAATGAAAACCGAAACGTTGGCAATGAGAGTTTAATTTGAACCTGAAAAACTGACCGAGTCCCGATAAACTTTTATTTTGTTTCTACTTCTCGGTGAATACTTTTATCATATAATATATATATATAAATATTATAATAAGGTATTGTTTTCTTTACCACAATTACTAATAAATACTTTTTCTTCGTCTCGGAATTTGGTCAGGAAGAAGAAAAAGTGTTTATATAGAAATTTAAATATATCGATTGTCTAATAGAATTATTATTACTGTTTATAAACAGTTATTGTTATAATTATTGATAGTATTATACATATATATGTATAGTATTATATTAACATCTAAATCACAGAAAGAAGTCAGAAAAGTGACTAACGTCTTTCAACTAAAACAAGTGCCCTTCGTCAGAGTCCAAACTTAACACTTGTTTTGGTTGAAAGATCTTAGTCATTTTTCCTGACTCGTATGTTTTAGATGTTGATTTCTTATAGTATTATATATATATAGTTCAATGCACATAAAGAAACATAGAGAAATTAAAAACACAAACTTACAGTCTCTAATTTTCGGTTGAACCGTCTTCAGGAGAGATAAAGAAGGGAAACCAAGCGCACTGGTCTCCAACCGCCTCTGTACCAGTGCGCTTGGTTTCCCTTCTTTATCTCTCCTGAAGACGGTTCAACCGAAAATTAGAGACTGTAAGTTTGTGTTTTTAATTTCTCTATGTTTGTTTATGTACATTGAACTGTATTTGTCCATTTCGGATTGTATTTTCATCGAAAAAGTGTATATATATATATATATATATGTATAATATATCCCTAGTTTTGTAATTAATTGAAATATTCAGAGCAATTACAAATCTAGATCGTGACATCAGATCCGGTATCCTCTACTGTGCGTTCTGAGTGGTTTGTTTGGTGATTTCTTTTTTTTTTTTTCAAAAGTTTTGATTGAAGTGTTATATTTTAGTTTTATTTCAGAGATGTATTGTTAGTCGCTAGACAAAGTAAGGCTTTTCTTAGGGCTCTATACTGTGTTGAAACAGTCTTTAAGGATTTTTAAAATAGATTGACAGAAAACCCGATTGGGGGATAAGTTGTATTGTCGTTGTGAGACAACTATGTAAAAAGATATTTAAGATAAAGTTTCAAATCTTCCAAAACACAGTTGATTTTACTTTATATATATATATATATATATATATATATATATATATATATATATATATCGTATATGATATCTCTTTGACTATTATATATGAAATCAGCAATCCACCAATCAAAACTCAAAATCCCATTCAATCAATTTGAAAGCAATATGATAGGACAGAACTTTATGAGTGCGGCTCTAAGAAAAGCCTTTCTTTTTCTACCAACCACTTAGAAACAGCATTACTGAAATACTTTCACTTCTAAGACTTTTTTAATAAATATATATATATTATATTTAGATTTACACAAAGTTTTTTTTTGTGTGTAAATGAAATTTATTTTCTTTGCTTGTATTATTTATAATTAAAAGTAAAATCAAAATTTTCAGCGCTTCATTTAAATATTTGTTCTAAGTCTCATCAAATTATGTAGTTGATTAATAATACTATATTTAAAAAAAAAAAATATGTTTAGTAATACTCAATTCGTTTCCAACTTGAAATTTACTATCATATATTAAATATGTAAAAGTGACAACATCTATGGGATAAATTTCAAAAAGTTAACTTGAAACATCTTTGTGATAGTAAACTGATAGAAACATGGAAAAAATATTAAAATTTTAGGTAAAACTCTCTTAGTATTATTTTATGTTTCCAGTATTCAAATACCTTTGTTTTTAATTTAATTTTCTTTTTTTTTTTGATAATTTGAGTTCTTATTTAATGGGGTAGTTTTTTGATAAAACTAATTTCTGTTAAATTACAAGTTAAATATTATAGTTCTTACTGCCACTTATCGAACTTGGATTTAGTTCCTTATATTTAGTTGTTTTCCAGTATTATTTAGATTTTAATAAGGCATAAAACCATGATGATTTGTAAAGAAAAAAAAACAACTACTTTGTGCAATAAAAGTTAATGAACCTCAAAGTATGTTTTTTTTTGTATTTTTAAATTATGCTTCGTGATAGTTTAGTATTAATTTTATCTCTTTTTTTTAAAAAAAAAAATAAAAAATAAAAATGATTTTTGCAACTTTTAGGTATGCAATCTTATGCATCTTATGAAATATAAAGAATGTTTTTTGTAAATTCATTTTCATTTTTTTTTAATTGTATTTAATTAATGTAGTGTTTGAAATTGTTAACTCTTAACTTTATTTGTAAAGGCTGTGATATTAAACCTTTTTTACAAACAATAAAAATTTGTTTTCTATTTAATATAATAGCCCTCAACCCCCCCCCCCCCCCCCCCCATGAATGGTAAATGTTTAGTAGTCCAAAAACGTGTAATTTGTGAAATTTTCGAAGTCGACTAAAGACTATCAAAAATGAACTCAGGGTACTTTTTTTTAAAAAAATTCGAAATGAAGAAAAAAAACTATATAACAGGACTCAGGCACCCTAAAAATGATTTGTAAAATCTAAACTAACAAAAATCGAAATTGATGTGAACTCTTCAAACATTAAAAACATGTTTACTAACAAAATACGAAAACAGGACTAAACTAAAAAAATGAACTCAGTGATCTTTAAAAACGTCTAAACTAATAAAATTACAAAATTGATGAGAAACTTATAAATATGGATTCATCAAAATTAAAATGTATAAACTGACAAAATATTGAATTCGATGAAAAATGTCAAAAAAAGGACTGAAGGAGGATTACAAGTTGTAAATTGAGAGACTTTAGAAATCGACGACAGAACTTTATAAAAAAAAAACCAGTTAGGGACCTTTAAAAAACCTTTAGATTGAAAAAATTCGAAATGGAAAAAAAACTTCAAAAATTGGTTCAAAGAACTTTAAAAACGCGTAAACTGACAAAAATGAAATCAACAGTAAAAAAACTTTAAAAATGGACACAGAGAACTTTAAAAACATATAAACTGGCAAAATTCGAAATTATGAGAAATCTTCAAAAATAGACTCAGGAGTTTTAAAAACCTATAAACTAAAGAACTTTAGAAATCGATAAATTTTGAATTTTGTCATGTTACATGTTTTTAATATTCCCGAGTCTATTTTTGAATTCTTTTTGTCTATTTCGAATTTCATAGTTTATACATTTTTAAAGTTCGTTCGACTCTGTTATATACCTTTTTTTGTCATTTTTGAAATTTCATCGGTTTATACGTTTTTAATGTTCTTGTGTTCATTTTCTAAGATTTCCCATCAATTTCGAATTTTTTCAGTTAACATACTTTTATAGTGCCCTGAGTATTTTTTTTGTTTTGTTTGTCGTTTTCTAAATTTTGATAGTTTATACGTTTTTAAAGTTCCCGAGTTTGTTTAATAATTTTCTTTGTCAATTTCTAATTATCTTCAGTTTATACGTTCATAAAGTTCCTGAGTCCATTTTTGAGATTTCTCTTCAATTTTGAGTTTTGTCACTTTACATGGTTTTTTAAGTTCCCGTGTCTATTTTTCAATTTCTTTTTGTCGATCACGAATTTTCGCAGTTATACGTTTTTGAGGATCTCGAATTTATTTTTGAATTTTTTTCAAATTTCGTCAGTTTATACGTTTTTAAAGTTCGTAAGTCTATATTCGAAGATTTATCATCAATTCCGATTTTTGTTAGTTTAGTCGTTTTTTAAAGTTCACTGAGTCCATGTTTTAAGTTGTTCTTAGCCGTTTTCAAATCTTTTAACTATACACGATTTTAATGTCCTGAGTCTAGTTTTGATGATTTCACATCAATGTCGGATTTAGTCAGTTTACACGTTTTTAGAGTACCTCAAGTCCTGTTATGTAGTTTTTTTTCTTGATTTCGAATTTTGTTGAAAAAAGTGTCCTGAATCCATTTTTGATATTCTTTAGGCGATTTTCTAAATCTCTCAAATTACATTTTTTTAATGTTCCTTCAGTCCGTTTCTCAATTTTTTTGTCGAATCTAAATTTTGTCAGTTTATGCGTTTTTAATGTCGCCAAGTATGTTTTTGAATTTCTTTTTGTTAATTTACAAATTTCGTTAGTGTATACCATTTTTTAATTGTTCTATTTTTGTAGTCATTTTTGTCGATTTCGAATTTTCTTTGTTTATAGTTTTTTAATGTACCCATTTTTCAACTTCTTTCGTTGTTTTCGATATTTTCTCAATTTTATTAATATTCCTTGTGAGAGTTTGATATTTTTCGACGCTTTCGATATTTTGTCACTTTATGCGTATATAAATTTCGTAAGTCCATTTTTGAAGATTTCTCATTAATGCTGAATTTTGTCAGTTCACACGATTTTAATTTTCCCGAGTCTATTTTTGATTTTTTTTTGTTTGTCGATTACGAATTTTGATAGTTTATACGTTTTTAAAATTCCTGAGTCTGTTTTATAACTTTTTTTGTCGATTTCCAAATTTCGCCAGTTTATACGTTTATAATCTTCAGGAGTCCATTTTTTGAGATTTCTCATCAATTTTGAATTTGGTCAGTTTTCACCTTTTTATAGTTAGTTCCCTGAGTCCATTTTTGTAGCCTTTTTTGTTGATATCGAATTTTCGCAGTTTATACTAAACAGACTGAAGGAGCATTAAAAAATAGACGAAAGAACTTAAAAAAAACACTTGGGAACTTTAAAATCGTTTAACTTACAAAATTCTGCAAAATTTTACTTACGAAATGGCAAAAAAACTTAAAAAATCGACTCAAAGAACATTAAAAGCGTGTAAACTGACAAAAATAAAATCAATAAAAAAACTTCAAAAATGGACACAGAGAACTATTAAAACCTGGAAAATCGAAAATGATGAGTAATCTACATATAGGTACTAAGGAATTTCAAAAACGTATAAAGTGACGAAATTTGGAAATCGAGAATATAAAATTAAAAATAGACTCCTGAAATTTAAAAACGCATAAACTGATAAAATTTTAGAAAACGACGAAAAAAATCAACGAATGATCTTCGAAAATGAACTCAAAACATTTTAAAAATTTAGAAACTAAGAAAATTCGAAATGGACAAAAAAAATTTCAAAAACAGACTCGGGAACTTTAAAAACGTATAAACTATCAAAATTCGAAGTCGACAAAAATAAAATTTAAAAACAGAATCGGGAACATTAAAAACGTGTCAACTGATAAAATTCGAAATTGTTAAAAAATCTTCAAAAATAGACTCACGAATTTTAAAACTTATAAAATCATATTTTTGTGTAAACTGGCAAAATAGCGAAATCGACGAAAAACTTCAATAACTCTTTCAAGGAACATTAATAACGTGAAAATTGAGAGAATTTCAAAATCAATGAAAGAAGTTTAAAAATGGACTCAGGGTACATTAAATCTGACAAAATTCGAAATCGACAAAAAAAGCTCCATAAATGGACTCAAAGAACTTTGAAAAGGTGTAAACTGACAAAAATCGAAATTGATTAGAAATTTTCTAAAATAGACTTACTTTATAAACGTAAAGAAATTTGATTTATGACGAAATTTGAAAATCAACAAAAAAAAATTCAAAAATTAACTCGAGATCCTTAAAAACGTATAACTCCGAAAATTTGTAATTATTAAAAAAAATTAAAAATTTTTTGTCTCGGGAATTAAAAAAAAACGTGTAAACTGACAAAATTCGAAATTGGTGAGAAATCTTAGAAAATGAACTCAAGAACTTTAAAAACGTATAAACTGAGGAAATTTCAAAATCGACAAAAAAAGTTATAAAACAGACTTGGGAACTTGAAAAACGTATAAACTATCAAAATTAGTAATGCACAAAAAAAAATATTCAAAAATACACTCGGGAACATTAAAAACGTGTAACCTGATCAAAAAAAAACAGTAATAACGTGAAAATTGAGAGAATTTCGAAATCGACGAAAGAACTTTAATAATGGACTCAAGTCACATTAAAAAACCTTTAAACTGACAAAATTCGATATCGACAAAAATGGACTCAGAGAACTTTTAAAAGGTGAAAACAGGCTAAATTCGAAATTGATGAGAAATCTTGAAAAATAGAATCAGGAACTTTAAAAGCGTATAAACCGCCTAAATTTGGAAATTGACAAAAGTTATAAAATAAACTCGGGGACTTCAATAGCATATAAACTGAAAAAAATTGAACAAAGAAAAATTCCAGTAGCAAAGTACACACTTCTGGACTGGTACATCCGGGGTTCTATACCCACCTGGCCCTCTATTGATTCATATGGGAGGGTAATAAATCCGAGTACGTTGTTCCTCGGAGAGGAAAACGAGTCGTCGGTCCCTTATCCTGTACGATATCTGCAACTCACCTATTTATTAATTAAACATCACCTATTATTAACACACTAATTAAACAAAATGTATGACTTGCAATATAGGAACCGGTAATAAGGTTCACCCATTACATAAACGGCTTTCAAATAATAAATGAGTCACACTTTCTACCCACCCCCCTGCTAATAACAGCGCTAAAAATCAATGCTTATAAGAGTGGACATTGGGAAAATAAAATATAATACAGCAAAAAAAATGAAGACTTTATTTTTTTCTGAATCACGTCGTATATAAAAACCATATATACTTTAAATATATAAAAACTTCGTAGCAGTTTTAATAGAACTTTAAATATAATTATTTCGAAATATTAAATAAAAATAATTTCATTATAATATATATTATTAACTGTAGATATTGAACTGTAAAATATTGCGCTATTAATTTAAATGAGATATCAAATTTTGTGAGACGTGTGAGTCAGATAGAGGGGAGCTAATGGTGGATGAATGACTCTGATGCAGTGTTATTGAATGTATTTTGTACATGAAGATGGCGGCGTCTTCTTCATAGAACTGTCTCAGTCATATAGCCAGAGTCTTGAGAACCCCTGTCGTTCGTCTTTATCAAGTCTTGTGAACTTCTGTTGTTTGTCCTTACCCAGTCTGGCTTGTCTTTTCTCTGTCAACAGAACAACAAAAAAATAATGTTATTTACAAGAAAAAAACAACAACAACAACAGACTTTGCTCTATGTAGATTACTATTATAACTATCAATAATAAATAAAAAAAAACAAGAATAAAAAATTTTTGACTATAGTATGTGCACTAAAATTGAATTGGGGCGGTAGGATATATCATAAAGATGATGAACGATTTGTTTGTTTGTTTAAGCCGATCCCCTAGCGGGTGATAACGCCAATTGCTTATTGGCTTTTTGTTTGATCGGTGGTTCTGCAGATTCTACATTGGGAGTCCTAAATTTTACTTTAACTCAAGTGCATTTCGAATAGGAGTTCTTTAACGAGTACCTGACATCGTACAGGCTTAGGGACCGACGGTTTAACGTCCTTCTCCGCGGGACAATGCACTCAGATTTATTCAGCTCCCGTGTGAATAAATCGAGGGACAGGTGTGGGATCGAACCCCGGACTACCAGCCCAGAGGCGAGTACGTTAACCACTGAGCTAACCTGGCCCCCCCATGAAGATAGATAGATGGGTAAAAATAATTACAGAGTGGTGTCCTAGGGGATCTAAAGAAGAAAAGTGGAAAGACAACGAAAAAGATGGGAAGATGAATTTAAAGAAACAGGAGGACCGATATGGTTGAGAGTTCTTGAGAAAGGAAAAAACGGATGGAGTTGGGAGAGGCCTATGCCTAGAAGTGGGCCTAGTTTCACAATTGAAAAAAAAACCTATATATATATGATCAAACCACAATAAGAAAATGGGAAAGCAAGACTAAGATCTTTCAACCGTAACAAGCGGTCTTCGTCAGAGTCAAAAACCCAACCAAGAGTCAGTTGGGTTTTTGACTCTGACGAAGACCGCTTGTTACGGTTGAAAGATCTTAGTTTTGCTTTCCCATTTTCTTATTGTGGTTTGATCATTGATTGTTATTTCACGTGTTTATGTGAAATCTTTATATATATATATGATTATATATAATATATATATATATATATATATTATTTAACGTCATTTAACGAAATAAATACTTATTACTACAAACAACCCTTGCCGTAAGATCCCATTGTTTACCATAGGCTCTACCCGTATGTTGTAGCCCCTTCGTTGGCACAGCATCCTCCCTAATTTATTTCTTTTTAGTCCTTCTTAACCTATCTTGTCCATCTTATCCTTATTTATATGACTATCCCCCTTAACTTAAATAAATACTTATTATAATTGTTGCTACTAACCCTTTAACACCTACTAGACCTAACTATACTTAATGACGTTAAATTAAGTTGGGTTTTTGACTCTGACGAAGACCGCTTGTTACGGTTGAAAGATCTTAGTCTTGTTTTCCCATTCTTATTGTGGTTTAATCATTGATTGTTGTTTCACGTGTTTATGTGAAATCTTTATATATACGAGGTGGTTAGAGGTGGTTAGAAGGTTATTATATATTATATATATATATATATATATATATATATATATATATATATATAAGTGAACTAAAAAATAATAAATACTTGTTCACTAAGTGAATTTAAATACATTTTAGTTCACTTGCTCTCTGACGATGTGTTGACGAAAGGCCTTAGAGCATTGTTTTACAAAATTGTTTCATTCTGGTAAATTAGTCCATCTATTACATCAAGTGTTATTATTCACTGGGCTACCCTGGTCCCTGATGATGTGTGTTAAGTAAAATGTCTGAATATTTCAGATTTCCAAATGTTCAGTATCGTTATGTTAGTCGGTCCCGAGCCAATACGATTTCAGGTACTCGTTACTCTGTACTTACATACCAATTACTAAGTACTTAATTACTCGTTATTTCGGCATAGGTCCATCTAGGTGAGGCATGATCAAATCACAATATGAAATGGGAAAACAAGTCAGTTGGGTTCTTGACTCTGACGAAGACCGCTTGTTACGGTTGAAAGATCTTAGTCTTGTTTTCCCATTTCATATTGTGGTTTAATCATTGATTTTTATTTCACGTGTTTATGTGAAATCTTTATATTGATGCATATGTATATGTAATGGTCATAAATTCAAGTGAAATCAACATACGTAAAGTGAAGTTAATGTCTGAGCTGTAGTAAGAAAATTAGAAAAAAAGGGCATATATATTTCAACCGTGCAAGCGGTCTTCATCACAGTCAATCTCAACTGACGGCGAAGATTTCTCATTTTCAAACTGTGTTTTAAAATTTTATTAATTTTTGTTTAACGTGAAATCTTGTTATTTGTAGTAGGAAGTAAAGAGGAACGTTAAAAATGTTTGTTTTGTTTGTTTTCTAACGCCCACACTTATAAAGTGATTCACCTTTTAGTCCTCGATACAATAAAAATTTCACGGATGTCTTTAAATTGAATGAATTTTTGTTATTGACAATTTTTGTTGTTTGTTAAAACTGAAATCTTATAATACCTTATATATTATTGTTTACTTGTATGATAGTAATAATTTAACAACAAATAAACACATGCATATTATTATTACCACTGAGGTTAGTATGATATATATTATTATACAGATAATACCTCCAAGAAGAACCTACGAGATATGACGGTTTGCCATATTAATAATATAAAGCAAATAAACAAAAAAACAACAACAAACAGCATAACAATAAAAAAGGCATAAACACAAAAACAATAACAATGAAAACAGAATAACGACAAAAACAACAAAACAGTATAACTACAAAAATAGAAAACAACAAAAATAATCAAAAAAAACATAAGAACTGAAACATTATATATCAAACGGATAAGTGATATAAAACGGAATAAACACAAAAACAACAACAATAAAAACAGAATAACAACAAAAACAACAAAACAGTATAACTACAAAAATAGAAAAAAAAATATAAGAATTAAAACAATTATATCACAAACGAATAAGTGATATAAAACGGAATAAACACAAAAACAACAACAATAAAAACAGAACAACAACAAAAACAACAAAACAGTATAACTACAATAATAGAAAACAACAAAAACAATCAAAAAAACATAAGAACTAAAACAATTATATCACAAACGGATAAGTGATATAAAACGGAATAAACACAAAAACAACAACAATAAAAACAGAATAACAACAAAAACAACAAAACAGTATAACTACAAATATAGGAAAAAAAATATAAGAACTAAAACAATTATATCACAAACGGATAAGTGATATAAAACGGAATAAACACAAAAACAACAACAATAAAAACAGAATAACAACAAAAACAACAAAACAGTATAACTACAAAAATAGGAAAAAAAATATAAGAACTAAAACAATTATATCACAAACGGATAAGTGATATAAAACGGAATAAAAACAGAATAACAACAAAAACAACAAAACAGTATAATTACAAAAATAGAAAACAACATATAAAAGAACAAAAAGAATTACTTTGATTTGGTGAAGAGTTGTTCTGGTTTCTTGCGCAAACCTTGGCAGCGTGTGCTTGTCATGATTGCCCAGCAATATCTGATGACTCATCACAGTGTGCTTTGAGCCATCAGCCCATGTTCTAATCCATGCTCTTTGTTCTTTAACTAAATTAGAAGATAACGAACTCGTCCGAACTTTTAAACCTCCTTTTAGCTGTTCTAATTTAATATTTCTGTTGATATCTTTGACTTGAGCAGGAGCTTCTAATGGAATTCGGCTTCTTACTAAAAATCAAAATAAAAACAAAATATAGTAGAAACAAATAGGAACAGCAACCAAACTCACTTTACTTCAACTTGGGTTTTGATTTCATCAGGAGTAAGAGGAAGAGGAAGAGGAAGAAGAAGAGGAAGAGGAGGAGGAGGAGGAGGAGGAGGAGGAGGAAGAGGAAGAGGAAGAGGAGGAGGAAGAGGAAGAGGAAGAGGAAGAGTAAGAGTAAGAGTAAGAGTAAGAGGAAGAGGAAGAGGAGGAGGAAGAGGAAGAAGAAGTAGAAGAAGAAGAAGAAGAAAAAAAATGAAGAAGAAGAAGAAGAAGAAAGAAAGAAGAAGTAGACTGTTATACTTTGCTCTGGTTTATTGCAAGCTTAACTATTATCAATGAACTTGTCCCATATTTCCAAAACCAAGGCAAAAATTATTTGTTTAGAGGCGTCTACTTATTTCGGTTCTTTTGTAAAAAAAAAAACGAATAAATCTTAGGATTTGCTTGAACTTTAATTTTTATTCAAACTAAAACTTTTAGTTTTTCTAAAAAAAATTCAGGACCCCTCTTGGCTAACCATAAATAACTGAAGTTTTAAATTTTTTGCTTCGTTAGGCTCCACGAACATATAAAATCCCAATAAATGCACTTATTTTCGGGAATGTTATCAAATCGGACACCAAAATTCGACGACCTTCTTATTCTGTGTACTTTGATAATATATAACAGATTTTAATATATATCGACCGTTTGATAGAATAGGTGTGTTCTGTAATCGGGATTCGGTCAATTTTCTAGAATAAAAATCAAAATAAAAAGTTTGATTTTTTATCCTCGAAAATTGACCGAATCCCGATTACAGAACACACCTATTTGATAATATAGTTATCTATTGTCAATGAGAATGCACTGACAAGATTATTTTCCATAATGTTCTTTTTTGTGTAGCCTGTTGGCCCTTTCACACCATTGAAAACACAATTAGATGGTAACCTTTCAGGAATACCACCTTCGTCAAATTTTAACCATACAGTACCATCGACAGCAGTAACGGTATCCTGAAAGGTCCAAAATTTTTCTTCATTACAGTCTGAACTATTTAGCAACCTACAGCTTTTCTGAGTGCACTGATAACAATGTTAGGTTCATCGTTAGTGGCCGCCTCTTCATCACTATCATCAGCATTAAATGTCTCACTTTGAATATAATCGAATTCATCTTCAGATGATAGCTCCCAATAGCACCCTACAGCTTTTCCTGAGTGCACTGATAACACTGTTAGGTTCATCGTTGGTGACCGCCTCTTCATCACTATCATCAGCATTTGATGTCTCACTTTGAATATAATAGGATTCATCTTCAGATGATAGCTCTTAATTCTATATCACAACACTCTTCATCTATGTTCCGTAGGTTTTCCAATAACTCTCCTCTATTTGACATTTCTTTCAAGTTTAGGAGTAAAAGAATTTAACTGAACAAACGTATTAGAACGCGTGTCACTGTATAAAGCCTGTCTGGCCAAATTCCACACGTGTGAGGTTCGCTGTTCTCTAACTCTCTCAAAGCGTATTCATAAACCGATTATTGTTCAGGGGGAAGATCCACCTTCCCCCTGAACTACATTATAGCGCGTTATACGAGACTTGTGGGCAGCTCTGGCATAAAAATTGAAATAACAAGTACTTACTACTTTAGTTATAGAACAACTATAACTTATCAAGTATCTACCAAAATCGAATATTTATAATGATCATCTAAGTTATCATATGATGATAATAAAAAGAAAATATAAACCGATCGAGAGCCGAGCTAGTCATGAAAGAAATTTATTCAATTCAATAATAAAAGCCAGTTAATTATTTAAATGGTAGTCAAGTTAATTGACTACTAAATTTAATTTATAATTAACTACCATTTAATTGACTATTAAATCGGTAGTTAATTAAAAACACATATATATTTATCAGAAATGAAAAAAACATGAGGAAACTACAATGGTTTATAAAGGCATTCATATGTTCTACAAAAATTTTCAAAATTCTAAGAAGCTGTGTGTCATTGTATGCATATTTTTTTTCCTAATTGAAATTGAAAAACAGTCAAAATGACTTCGTTAGGTAATCTACTGTTGAAGTAGAATATGATACATACACTCTGTTCTTGACGGATGGACAGTTGGTAGCATTGTTCTTTTTATCTGTGTTGTTGCAGACTTAGTAGGTCGTAAACCTCTATAAGAACTTCTTATCTGTACCGTCCTGAGAAAAAAAAAGATAAATGATTAATTTTTTAAAACATACTGATATATAAAGAGAAAGAAAACGATTTTAAGTTTTTGATTATATATATACATATATATATATATATATATATATATATATATATATATATATATATATAACGCGAGTACTTCGCACTTCTTGCCGATGACGACGGATGTCGAAATATCGAAGTGAGTTCTGTAGTGTCTTTCTGTGTTCTTTTCTCTGTGTTAAAGTGTATATATATATATATACATGTATATAAAAAGATTTCACATAAACACGTGAAACAACAATCAATGATCAAACCACAATAAGAAATGGGAAAACAAGACTAAGATCTTTCAACCGTAACAAGCGGTCTTCGTCAGAGTCAAAAACCCAACTGACGAAGTTGGGTTTTTGACTCTGACGAAGACCGCTTGTTACGGTTGAAAGATCTTAGTCTTGTTTTCCCATTTTTTATTGTGGTTTGATCATTGATATATATATTATATATATATATATATATATATATATTATATATAAGATTTCACATAAACACGTGAAATAACAATCAATGATCAAACCACAATAAGAAAATGGGAAAGCAAGACTAAGATCTTTCAACCGTAACAAGCGGTCTTCGTCAGAGTCAAAAACCCAACCCAACTGAGTTGGGTTTTTGACTCTGACGAAGATCGCTTGTTACGGTTGAAAGATCTTAGTCTTGCTTTCCCATTTTCTTATTGTGGTTTGATCATTGATATATATATATATAGATGTGTTCTCTAATCGGGGTTAAGTCAATTTTCCAGGATAAAAAATCAAACTCTCGTTGCCAACGTTTCGGTTTTATTTAAAACCTTTTTCATAGGCCTACAAACAAAGGATAATAAGAAATCACATATCAACATCAAACATATACACAATATGAAAATGGATTGTTACAACTTATGAATATTACAAGCAGAAATATTTCAAAGATATATTCTCCCAAGAGAAAAGAGAATGGGAGACCAAGCACGTTGTAGACGCAACGGCAAGTAACCAACCCGGCAACCGCCAGTGCTGTCAACCATACCCGGTCTTAAAGTATAGAATTAGGAGAAGATATAAACAGAAATTCAGATAAGCAGTACTGGTTGGGTAAAAGTATAAATAGGTGAAAAATTATAAGCAATATAAGATAAAAACAAACTATAAAAAACCAAAATAATGATAGAGAAAAGAAGAAAAAAATAAATAAATAAATAAAAATAAATACAATACAAAAAACTTGCATTGGTTGTTTTAGTAAATAAAAGATAGAGACTGAATAAAAGGGTAATTCTGGGAAACTAGTTAAGAATAAGAATTTAGAAAAATAAAATAGGATAAAACAAACTAGTAGTAAGTTCACTTGAACTTCTGTTATGACTTCTGTTGCCATGACTTCTGTTAAACCAATTACATGAAAATAGAAAACTTTGTCAAATTAAGCAAACTTTCCGTATTACTCTTGTCGTTTTGACTGTTCTAACACGACTACTATGAAAATAACAAAATAACAAACTCACCAAACCTACAATAATATTGTTCACACTTTGACTTCTGTTAAACCAATCTACATGAAAATGAAAACTTTATCAATTTAAGCAAACTTTCCGTATTACTCTTGTCGTTTTGACTGTTCTAACACGACTACTATGAAAATATAAAAAAAAACAAACTCACCAAACCTACAATAATATTGTTCACACTTTGACTTCTCTTAAACCAACTACATGAAAATGGAAAACTTTATCAATTTAAGCAAACTTTCCGTATTAGTCTTGTCGTTTTGACTGTTCTAACACGACTACTATGAAAATATAAAAAAAAATCAAATTCTCCACACCTACAATATAATGTTCACGCCTTGACTTCCGTTAAACGAATTCCATGAAAATGTAATACTTTATCAATTTAAGCAAACTTTCCGTATTAGTCTTGTCGTTTTGGACTGTCTAAACGACTACTATGAAAATATAAAAAAAATCAAATTCTCAAACCTACAATAATATTGTTCCACCCTGACTTCTGTTAAACAATTCATGAAAATGGAAAACTTTATCAATTTAAGCAAACTTTCCGTATTAGTCTTGTCGTTTTGACTGTTCTAACACGACTACTATGAAAATATAAAAAAAATCAAATTCTCCACACCTACAATATAATTGTTCACGCCTTGACTTCCGTTAAACGAATTCCATGAAAATGTAATACTTTATCAATTTAAGCAAACTTTCTGTATTAGTCTTGTCGTTTTGACTGTTCTAACACGACTACTATGAAAATATAAAAAAAATCAAATTCTCCACACCTACAATATAATTGTTCACACTTTGACTTCGTTAAACAATTCATGAAAATGTAAAACTTTATCAATTTAAGCAAACTTTCGTATTAGTCTTGTCGTTTTGACTGTTCTAACACGACTACTATGAAAATATAAAAAAAAACAAATCTCACAACCTACAATTATATTGATTCACGCCTTGACTTCCGTTAAACGAATTCCATGAAAATGTAATACTTTATCAATTTAAGCAAACTTTCTGTATTAGTCTTGTCGTTTTGACTGTTCTAAACACGACTACTATGAAAATATAAAAAAATAACAAACTCACCAAACCTACAATAATATTGTTCACACTTTGACTTCTCTTAAACCAATTACGATGAAAATGTAAAACTTTATCAATTTAAGCAAACTTTCCGTATTAGTCTTGTCGTTTTGACTGTTCTAACACGACTACTATGAAAATATAAAAAATAACAAACTCACCAAACCTACAATAATATTGTTCACACTTTGACTTCTGTTAAACTAATTCGATAAAAATGTAAAACTTTAACAATTTAAGCAAACTTTCCGTATTAGTCTTGTCGTTTTGACTGTTCTAAGCACGACTACTATGAAAATATAAAAAAATAATCAAATTCCCCACACCTACAATAATAATTGTTCACAGCCTTTGACTTCCGTTAAACGAATTCCATGAAAATGTAATACTTTATCAATTTAAGCAAACTTTCCGTATTAGTCTTGTCGTTTTGACTGTTCTAACACGACTACTATGAAAATATAAAAAAAATCAAATTCTCCACACCTACAATATAATTGTTCACAGCTTTGACTTCTGTTAAACAATTCATAAAATGTAAAACTTTATCAATTTAAGCAAACTTTCCGTATTAGTCTTGTCGTTTTGGACTGTTCTAGCACGACTACTATGAAAATATAAAAAAAAATCAAATCTCCACACCTACAATAATATTGTTCACACTTTGACTTCTGTTAAACAATTCGATGAAAATGTAAAACTTTATCAATTTAAGCAAACTTTCCGTATTAGTCTTGTCGTTTTGACTGTTCTAACACGACTACTATGAAAATATAAAAAAATCAAAATTCACCACAACCTACAATAATAATTGTTCACACTTTGACTTCTGTTAAACTAATTCGATTAAAATGTAAAACTTTATCAATTTAAGCAAACTTTCCGTATTAGTCTTGTAGTTTTGACTGCTCTAGCACGACTACTATGAAAATATAAAAAAATAACAAACTCACCAAACCTACAATAATATTGTTCACACTTTGACTTCTGTTAAACTAATTCGATAAAAATGTAAAACTTTATCAATTTAAGCAAACTTTCCGTATTAGTCTTGTCGTTTTGACTGTTCTAACACGACTACTATGAAAATATAAAAAAATAACAAACTCACCAAACCTACAATAATATTGTTCACACTTTGACTTCTGTTAAACTAATTCGATAAAATGTAATAGTTTATCAATTTAAGCAAACTTTCCGTATTAGTCTTGTCGTTTTGACTGTTCTAACACGACTACTATGAAAATATAAAAAAAATCAAATTCTCCACACCTACAATATATTGTTCACACTTTGACTTCTGTTAAACTAATTCGATGAAAATGTAAACTTTATCAATTTAAGCAAACTTTCCGTATTAGTCTTGTCGTTTGGACTGTTCTACACGACTACTATGAAAATATAAAAAAATAACAAACTCACCAAACCTACAATAATATTGTTCACGACTTTGACTTCTGTTAAACTAATTCATGAAAAATGTAAAACTTTATCAATTTAAGCAAACTTTCCGTATTAGTCTTGTCGTCTTGACTGCTCTAGCACGACTACTATGAAAATATAAAAAAATAACAAACTCCCAAACCTACAATATATTGTTCACACTTGACTTCTGTTAAACTAATTCGATAAAAATGTAAAACTTTATCAATTTAAGCAAACTTTCCGTATTAGTCTTGTCGTTTTGGACTGCTCTAGCACGACTACTATGAAATATAAAAAAAACAAATTCTCCAAACCTACAATAATATTGTTCACGCTTGACTTCTGTTAAACAATTCATAAAATGTAAAACTTTATCAATTTAAGCAAACTTTCCGTATTAGTCTTGTTGTTTGGACTGTTCTAGCACGACTACTATGAAAATATAAAAAAAATCAAATTCACCAAACCTAACAATAATATTGTTCACACTTTGACTTCTGTTAAACTAATTCATAAAATGTAAAACTTTATCAATTTAAGCAAACTTTCCGTATTAGTCTTGTCGTTTGGACTGCTCTAGCACGACTACTATGAAAATATAAAAAAATAACAAACTCACCAAACCTACAATAATATTGTTCACACTTTGACTTCTGTTAAACTAATTCGATAAAATGTAAAACTTTACAATTTAAGCAAACTTTCCGTATTAGTCTTGTCGTTGGACTGCTCTAGCACGACTACTATGAAAATATAAAAAATAACAAATCAACCAAACCCATCAAAATATTGTTCACACTTTGCTTCTGTTAAAACTTTGATAAAAATGTAAAACTTTATCAATTTAAGCAAACTTTCCGTATTAGTCTTGTCGTCTGGACTGCTCTAGCACGACTACTATGAAAATATAAAAAAATAACAAATTCACCAAACCTACAATAATATTGTTCACACTTTGACTTTCTGTTAAACTAATTCGATAAAAATGTAAAACTTTATCAATTTAAGCAAACTTTCCGTATTAGTCTTGTCGTCTGGACTGCTCTAGCACGACTACTATGAAAATATAAAAAAATAACAAACTCACCAAACCTACAATAAATTGTTCACACTTTGACTTCTGTTTAAACTAATTCGATAAAATGTAAAACTTTATCAATTTAAGCAAACTTTCCGTATTAGTCTTGTCGTCTGGACTGCTCTAGCACGACTACTATGAAAATATAAAAATAACAAACTCACCAAACCTACAATAATATTGTTCACACTTTGACTTCTGTTAAACTAATTCGATAAAAATGTAAAACTTTATCAATTTAAGCAAACTTTCCGTATTAGTCTTGTCGTCTGGACTGCTCTAGCACGACTACTATGAAAATATAAAAAAAAACAAACTCACCAAACCTACAATAATATTGTTCACACTTTGACTTCTGTTAAACTAATTCGATAAAAATGTAAAACTTTATCAATTTAAGCAAACTTTCCGTATTAGTCTTGTCGTCTGGACTGCTCTAGCACGACTACTATGAAAATATAAAAAAATAACAAACTCACCAAACCACAATAATATTGTTCACACTTTGACTTCTGTTAAACT
Organism: Hermatobates lingyangjiaoensis; assembly: GCA_026182355.1. Classification (NCBI taxonomy): domain Eukaryota; kingdom Metazoa; phylum Arthropoda; class Insecta; order Hemiptera; family Hermatobatidae; genus Hermatobates; species Hermatobates lingyangjiaoensis. The sequence continues at coordinate 143,660 of JAPFBL010000484.1, read as the reverse complement.
AATTCGATAAAAATGTAAAACTTTATCAATTAAGCAAACTTTCCTTCCGTATTAGTCTTGTCGTCTGGCTGCTCTAGCACGACTACTATGAAATATAAAAAAATACAAACTCACAAACCTACAATAATATTGTTCACAACTTTGACTTCTGTTAAACTAATTCGATAAAAATGTAAAACTTTATCAATTTAAGCAAACTTTCCGTATTAGTCTTGTCGTCTGGACTGCTCTAGCACGACTACTATGAAAATATAAAAAAATAACAAATTCACCAAACCTACAATAATATGTTCACACTTTGACTTCTGTTAAACTAATTCGATAAAATGTAAAACTTTATCAATTTAAGCAAACTTTCCGTATTAGTCTTGTCGTCTGGACTGCTCTAGCACGACTACTATAAAATATAAAAAAATAACAAACTCACAAACCTACAATAATTTTGTTCACACTTTGACTTCTGTTAAACTAATTCGATAAAAATGTAAAACTTTATCAATTAAGCAAACTTTCCGTATTAGTCTTGTCGTCTGGACTGCTCTAGCACGACTACTATGAAAATATAAAAAAAATAACAAACTCACCAAACCAACAATAATATTGTTCACACTTTGACTTCTGTTAAACTAATTCGTTAAAATGTAAAACTTTATCAATTTAAGCAAACTTTCCGTATTAGTCTTGTCGTTTGACTGCTCTAGCACGACTACTATGAAAATATAAAAAAATAACAAACTCACCAAACCAACAATAATATTGTTCACACTTTGACTTCTGTTAAACTAATTCGATAAAAATGTAAAACTTTATCAATTTAAGCAAACTTTCCGTATTAGTCTTGTCGTCTGGACTGCTCTAGCACGACTACTATGAAAATATAAAAAATAACAAATCTCCAAACCTACAATATAATTGTTCACACTTTGACTTCTGTTAAACTAATTCGATAAAAATGTAAAACTTTAATCAATTTAAGCAAACTTTCCGTATTATTCTTGTTGTTTTGACTGCTCTAGCACGACTACTATGAAAATATAAAAAAATAACAAACTCACCAAACCTACAAATAATATTGTTCACACTTTGACTTCTATTTAACTAATTCGATAAAAATGTAAAACTTTATCAATTTAAGCAAACTTTCCGTATTAGTCTTGTCGTTTTGACTGCTCTAGCACGACTACTAACTATGAAAATATAAAAAAAATAACAACTCACCAAACCTACAATAATATTGTTCACACTTTGACTTCTGTTAAACTAATTCGATAAAAATGTAAAACTTTATCAATTAAGCAAACTTTCCGTATTAGTCTTGTCGTCTGGACTGCTCTAGCACGACTACTATGAAAATATAAAAAAAATAACAAACTCACCAAACCAACAATAATATTGTTCACACTTTGACTCTGTTAAACTAATTCGATAAAAATGTAAAACTTTATCAATTTAAGCAAACTTTCCGTATTAGTCTTGTCGTCTGGACTGCTCTAGCACGACTACTATGAAAATATAAAAAAAATAACAATTCACCAAACCTACAATATATTGTTCACACTTTGACTTCTGTTAAACTAATTCGATAAAAATGTAAAACTATATCAATTTAAGCAAACTTTCCGTATTAGTCTTGTGTTTTGGACTGCTCTAGCACGACAACTATGAAAATATAAAAAAATAACAAACTCACCAAACCTACAAATAATATTGTTCACACTTTGACTTCTGTTAAACTAATTCGATAAAAATGTAAAACTTTATCAATTTAAGCAAACTTTCCGTATTAGTCTTGTCGTTTTGACTGCTCTAGCACGACTACTATGAAAATATAAAAAAATAACAAATTCGGCACACCTACAATATAATTGTTCACGCCATGACTTCCGTTAAACGAATTCCATGAAAATGTAATACTTTATCAATTTAAGCAAACTTTCCGTATTATTCTTGTTGTTTTGACTGCTCTAGCACGACTACTATGAAAATATAAAAAAATAACAAACTCACCAAACCTACAATAATATTGTTCACACTTTGACTTCTATTTAACTAATTCGATAAAAATGTAAAACTTTATCAATTTAAGCAAACTTTCCGTATTAGTCTTGTCGTCTGGACTGCTCTAGCACGACTACTATGAAAATATAAAAAAATAACAAATAACTCACCAAACTACAATATATTGTTCACACTTTGACTTCTGTTAAACTAATTCGATAAAATGTAAAACTTTATCAATTTAAGCAAACTTTCCGTATTATTCTTGTTGTTTTGGACTGCTCTAGCACGACTACTATGAAAATTTAAAAAAATAACAAACTCACCAAACCTACAATAATATTGTTCACACTTTGACTTCTGTTAAACTAATTCGATAAAAATGTAAAACTTTATCAATTTAAGCAAACTTTCCGTATTAGTCTTGTCGTCTGGACTGCTCTAGCACGACTACTATGAAAATATAAAAAATTACAAACTCACCAAACCTACAATAATATTGTTCACACTTTGACTTCTGTTAAACTAATTCAATAAAAATGTAAAACTTTATCAATTTAAGAAAACTTTCCGTATTAGTCTTGTCGTCTGGACTGCTCTAGCACGACTACTATGAAAAATATAAAAAAATAACAAACTCACCAAACCTACAATAATATTGTTCACACTTTGACTTCTGTTAAACTAATTCGATAAAAATGTAAAACTTTATCAATTTAAGCAAACTTTCCGTATTAGTCTTGTCGTCTGGACTGCTCTAGCACGACTACTATGAAAATAAAAAAATAACAAACTCACCAAACCTACAATAATATTGTTCACACTTTGACTTCTGTTAAACTAATTCGATAAAAATGTAAAACTTTATCAATTAAGCAAACTTTCCGTATTAGTCTTGTCGTCTGGACTGCTCTAGCACGACTACTATGAAAATATAAAAAAATAACAAACTCACCAAACCAACAATAATATTGTTCACACTTTGACTTCTGTTAAACTAATTCGATAAAAATGTAAAACTTTATCAATTTAAGCAAACTTTCCGTATTAGTCTTGTCGTCTGGACTGCTCTAGCACGACTACTATGAAAATATAAAAAATAACAAACACACCAAACCTACAATAATATTGTTCACACTTTGACTTCTGTTAAACTAATTCGATAAAAATGTAAAACTTTATCAATTTAAGCAAACTTTCCGTATTAGTCTTGTTGTCTGGACTGCTCTAGCACGACTACTATGAAAATATAAAAAAATAACAAACTCACCAAACCTACAATAATATTGTTCACACTTTGACTTCTGTTAAACTAATTCGATAAAAATGTAAAACTTTATCAATTTAAGCAAACTTTCCGTATTAGTCTTGTCGTCTGGACTGCTCTAGCACGACTACTATGAAAATATAAAAAAATAACAAATTCGCCACACCTACAATATAATTGTTCAGGCCTTGACTTCCGTTAACCGAATTCCATGAAAATGTAATACTATATCAATTTAAGCAAACTTTCCGTATTAGTCTTGTCGTCTGGACTGCTCTAGCACGACAACTATGAAAATATAAAAAAATAACAAACTCACCAAACCTACAATAATATTGTTCACACTTTGACTTCTGTTAAACTAATTCGATAAAAATGTAAAACTTTATCAATTTAATCAAACTTTCCGTATTAGTCTTGTCGTTTTGACTGCTCTAGCACGACTACTATGAAAATATAAAAAAATAACAAACTCACAAACCTACAATAATATTGTTCACACTTTGACTTCTATTAAACTAATTCGATAAAAATGTAAAACTTTATCAATTTAAGCAAACTTTCCGTATTAGTCTTGTCGTCTGGACTGCTCTAGCACGACTACTATGAAAATATAAAAAAATAACACACTCACCAAACCTACAATAATATTGTTCACACTTTGACTTCTGTTAACTAATTCGATAAAAATGTAAAACTTTATCAATTTAAGCAAACTTTCCGTATTAGTCTTGTCGTTGACTGCTCTAGCACGACTACTATGAAAATATAAAAAATAACAAACTCACCAAACCTACAATAATATTGTTCACACTTTGACTTCTGTTAAACTAATTCGATAAAAATGTAAACTTTATCAATTTAAGCAAACTTTCCGTATTAGTCTTGTCGTCTGGACTGCTCTAGCACGACTACTATGAAAATATAAAAAAATAACAAACTCACCAAACCTACAATATATTGTTCACACTTTGACTTCTGTTAACTAATTCGATAAAATGTAATACTTTATCAATTTAAGCAAACTTTCCGTATTATTCTTGTTGTTTTGACTGCTCTAGCACGACTACTATGAAAATATAAAAAAATAACAAACTCACCAAACCTACAAAAATATTGTTCACACTTTGACTTCTATTTAACTAATTCGATAAAAATGTAAAACTTTATCAATTTAAGCAAACTTTCCGTATTAGTCTTGTCGTCTGGACTGCTCTAGCACGACTACTATGAAAATTTAAAAAAATAACACACTCACCAAACCTACAATAATATTGTTCACACTTTGACTTCTGTTAAACTAATTCGATAAAAATGTAAAACTTTATCAATTTAAGCAAACTTTCCGTATTAGTCTTGTTGTCTGGACTGCTCTAGCACGACTACTATGAAAATATAAAAAAATAACAAACTCACCAAACCTACAATAATATTGTTCACACTTTGACTTCTATTTAACTAATTCGATAAAAATGTAAAACTTTATCAATTTAAGAAAACTTTCCGTATTAGTCTTGTCGTCTGGACTGCTCTAGCACGACTACTATGAAAATAAAAAAAATAACAAACTCACCAAACCTACAATAATATTGTTCACACTTTGACTTCTGTTAAACTAATTCGATAAAAATGTAAAACTTTATCAATTTAAGCAAACTTTCCGTATTAGTCTTGTGTCTGGACTGCTCTAGCACGACTACTATGAAAATATAAAAAAATAACAACATCACCAAACCTACAATAATATTGTTCACACTTTGACTTCTGTTAAACTAATTCGATAAAAATGTAAAACTTTATCAATTTAAGCAAACTTTCCGTATTAGTCTTGTCGTCTGGACTGCTCTAGCACGACTACTATGAAAATATAAAAAAATAACAAACTCACCAAACCTACAATAATATTGTTCACACTTTGACTTCTGTTAAACTAATTCGATAAAAATGTAAAACTTTATCAATTTAAGCAAACTTTCCGTATTAGTCTTGTCGTCTGGACTGCTCTAGCACGACTACTATGAAAATATAAAAAAAATAACAAACTCACCAAACCACAATAATATTGTTCACACTTTGACTTCTGTTAAACTAATTCGATAAAAATGTAAAACTTTATCAATTTAAGCAAACTTTCCGTATTAGTCTTGTCGTCTGGACTGCTCTAGCACGACTACTATGAAAATATAAAAAAATAACAAACTCACCAAACCTACAATAATATTGTTCACACTTGACTTCTTTAAACTAATTCGATAAAATGTAAAACTTTATCAATTTAAGCAAACTTTCCGTATTAGTCTTGTGTCTGGACTGCTTTGGGCCCCCAAAAAACCTTTTTTTAAAAAAAAAAAAAAAAAAATTAAATTTTAAAATTTCCTTTTTTTTCAAAATTTAAAACCCAATTTAAAAAAAAAAAATCCCCTAAATTTTTAAACCTTTTTTTAAAAAAAAAAAAAAAAACTTTAAATTTTTAAAAATTTTTTTTAAACTTTTTAAAATTTAAACCAAATTTAAAAAAAAAAAAATTTTTTTCCCCCCTTTTTTTCCCCCTTTAAATTTTAAAAAATAAAAATTTAAAAAAAAATTTAATTTTTAAAATTTCCTTTTTTTTCAAAATTTAAAACCCAATTTAAAAAAAAAAAAAAACCCCCCCCAAAAAACCTTTTTTTAAAAAAAACAAAAAAAAAACTTTAAATTTTCCAAATTTCCTTTTTTTTTTAAAAATTTAAACCAAATTTAAAAAAAAATTTTAAAACTTTCCCCAAACCCTTTAAAACTTTGAAAAAAAAATAAAAATTTAAAAAAAAATTTAATTTTTAAAATTTCCTTTTTTTTTAAAAAAAAATTTTTTAAAAAAAAATTTTAAAACTTTCCCCAAACCCTTTAAACCCCTTTAAATTTTAAAAAAAAAAAAAAAAAATTTAATTTTTAAAAATTTTTTAACTTTCGGGAAAAAAAAAATTTTTTTTAAGAAAAATTTTAAAAAAAAAAAAAAGGAACCTTTAAAAAAAAAAAAAAAAATTAAAATTTTTTTTTAAAAAAATTTTTAAAATTTTTTTTTTTTTAAAAAAAAAAAAAAAAAAAACCCCCCCCTTTTTTTAAAATTTAAAAATTTTAAAAAACCCCAAAAAAAAAATTTTAAATTTCCTTTTTTTTTTTTAAAAAATTTTAAAAACCCAAAAATTTTAAAAAATTTCCCAAACCCCCAAAATATTTTAAAATTTAAAAATTTTAAAAAAAAAAAATTAAAATTTTAACCTTTTTCCCCAATTGGGGAAAAAATTTTTTAAAAAAAAAAAAAATTTCCCAAACCCCCAAAAATTTTTAAAATTAAAAATTTTAAAAAACCCCAAAAAAAAAATTTTTCAATTTCCTTTTTTTTTTTTTAAATTTTTTAAAAAAAAAAAAAATTTCCCAAACCCCAACAAAATATTTTAAAATTTAAAAAAAAAAAAAAAATTAAAATTTTAAATTTTAAAATTTTTCCAATTGGGGAAAAAACTTTTAAAAAAATTTTATTAAAAATTTTTCCCCCCCAAAACAAAAATTTGAAAAAAAATTTTAAAAACCCCCAAAAAAAAAATTAAATTTTCCCTTTTTCCCCTTTTTTTGGTTTTTCAAAACCCAAATTTTTTAAAATTTCCCAAACCCCCAAAATATTTTAAAATTTAAAAATTTTAAAAACTAAAAAAAAAAATTTTCCAATTTAAAATTTTTCCTTTGGGTTCCTTTTAAAAAAATTTTTTAAAAAAAAAAAAAATTTTTTTTTTTAAAAATTTAAAATTTTAAAAACCCCCTTTAAAAATTAAATTTTCCCTTTTTCCCCTTTTTTTGGTTTTTCAAAAGAAACTTTTAAATTTTTTCCCCCCAAACCCAAATAATATTTTTTAAAAAAAATTTTTAAAAAAAACCCAAAAAAAAAAATTTTTTTTTAAAATTTTTCCAATTGGGGTTTTTTTTCAAAACCCAAATTTTTTAAAAATTTTTTTTTTTAAAAATTTAAAAAAAAAAAAAAAATTAAAATTTTAAATTTTAAAATTTTTCCAATTGGGGAAAAAACTTTTAAAAAAAATTTTATTAAAATTTCCCAAACCCCCAAAATATTTTAAAATTTAAAATTTTAAAAACTAAAAAAAAAAAATTTTCCAATTTAAAATTTTTTAATTTTTTTTTTCAAAACCCAAATTTTTTAAAAAAAAAACCCCCCCAAAATATTTTAAAATTTAAAAATTTTAAAAACTAAAAAAAAAAAATTTTCCAATTTAAAATTTTTTAATTTTTTTAAATTTTTTAAAAAAAAAAAAAAATTTTTTCCCCTTAAAAATTTTTTTTTAAAAAAAAAAAAAAAAAATTTTTTTAAAAAATTTTTCCGTTTAAATTTTTTAAAAAAAAATTTTTTTTAAGAAAAATTTTAAAAATTAAAATTTCCCCCTCCTTAAATTTTAAAAATTTTTTAAAAAAAAAACCCAAAAAAAAAATTTATTTTAAAAATTTTTCCGTTTAAATTTTTTTAAAAAAAAATTTTTTTTAAGAAAAATTTTAAAAAACCCCCAAACCCCCTTTTTTCCCTTTTTTTTAACAAATTCCCAAAAAATTAAAATTTTTTTTAAAAAATTTTTAAAATTTTTGGGGCCCCTTTCCAATTTAAAAAATTTTAAAAAAAACCCCCAAAACCCAAAAAAAAAAAAAAAACAAATTCCAAAAAAAAATTTTTTAAAAAATTTTTTAATTTTTTGGGTTTTTTAAAAAATTTTAAAAAACCCCAAAAACCCAAAAAAAAAAAAAAAAAAAAAAAAAAATTTTTTTAAAAAACTTTTTTAAATTTTTTAAAAAAAAATTTTTTTTAAGAAAAATTTTAAAAATTAAAATTTCCCCTCCTTAAATTTTAAAAAATTTTTAAAAAAAAAAAAAAAAATTTTTTTAAAAAACTTTTTAAAATTTTTTTTTTTAAAAATTTAAAAAATTTTAAAAAACCCCAAAAACCCCCTTTTTTCCCTTTTTTTAAAAAAAAAAAAAATTAAAAATTTTTTTCCCCTTTTTCCGTTTAAATTTTCGGGAAAATGAAAAACCCAATTTAAAAAATTTTAAAAAAAATTTTCCCCCCAAAAAAAGGAACCTTTAAATTTTAAAAAAAAAACCCAAAAAATTAAAATTTTTTTAACCTTTTTCCTTTAAAATTTTCCAAAAATGAAACCAAATTTAAAAAAAAAATTTTAAAACTTTCCCCAAACCCTTTAAAACTTTGAAAAAAAAAAAAAAAAAAAACTTTAATTTTTCCAAATTTCCTTTTTTTTTAAAAAAAAATTTTTTAAAAAAAAATTTTAAAATTTCCCCCCAAAAAAAGGAACCTTTAAATTTTAAAAAAAAAAAAAAACCAAACCCCAAAAACCCAAATTTAAACCCCAAAAATTTAAAAAAAAAAAATTTTTTTAAAAAATTTTAAAACCAAAAAAAATTTTTTTTTTTTTTTTTTTTTAAAAAAAATAAAAAAAAAAAAAAAACTCACCAAAACCCAAAATAAATTTTTTTTTTTTTAAAAAAATTTAAAAAAAAAATTTTTAATTTAAAAACCCTTTTAATTTTTGTCCCTTTAAACCCAAAAAAAAAAAAAAAAAAAACCCCAAAAAAAAATTTTTCCCCCTTTTTAAAAATTTAAAAAAAAAATTTTAAAAAAAATTTTTTATTTTTGTCCCTTTAAACACTAAAAAAAAAAAAAAAAAAACCCCAAAAAAAAATTTTTCCACCTTTTTTTTTTTTAAAAAAAAAAATTAAAATTTTTTTAAAAATTTTTTTTTTTTTTCCCTTTTTTAAAAATAAAAAAAAAAAAACCCCAAAACCAAAAATTTTTCCACCTTTTTTTTTTTAAAAAAAAAAACCAAAAAAAATTTTAAATTTTTTTTGGGTTTCCCCTTTATTTTTTAAAAAAAAAAAACCCACCCAAAAATAAAAAAAAAACCCCCCCAAAACCAAAAAAATTTTTCCAAAAAAATTTTTTTTCCTAATTTTTTTTAAATTTTAAAAAAATTTTTTTAAAAAAAAAATTTTTTTTGCCCAAAATTTTTTAAAAAAATTAAAAAAAAAAACCTTTAAAAATTTGAAAATTTTTTTCTTTTTTTAAAAAAAATTTATAAATTTAAAAAAAAAACCCCCAAACCCAAAACCCCAAAAAAAAAAAAAAAAAAAAAAATTTAAAAATTTTTTAATTTTTTTTTAAAATTTTAAAAAATTGAAAAATTTAAAAATTTAAAAAAAAAATTTTGTTAACTTTTTCCCCCTAAAAATAAAAAAAAAACCTTTCAAAAAAAAATTTTGTTTTTTTTTAAAATTTAAAAAAAAAATTTTAAAAAAAACAAACTTTCCCCTTTAAATTTTTTTTTTTGGAAAAAAAAAAAAAAAAAAAAAAAAAAATTTTTTTTTTTTTAAAATTTCAAAAAAAACCTTTAAAAAAAAAAATTTTTAAAACCCCAAACCCTTTAAAAAAAAAAAAAAAAAAACAAAAATTTTTTTTTTTTTTTTTTTTAAATTTTTTTGGGCCCCCCTTTTTTTTAAAAAACCCAAACCCCAAAAAAAAATAAAAAAACCCCCCAAAACCAAAAATTTTTAAAAAAATTTTTTTTTTTTTTTAAATTTTCCTTTAAATTTCCAAATTTGAAAAAAAAAAACTTCCCAAACCCCAAAAAAAAAAAAAAATTTTTTAAACCAAAAAAAATTTTCCCTTTTTTTTAAAAATTTTTTTTTTTTCCCCCTTTAAAAATTTTAAAATTAAAAAAAACTCCCAAACCAACAAAAAATTTTTTAAAAAAAACCCAAAACCAAACCAAAAAAAAAAAAAAAAATTTTTTTTTTTAATTTTTTTTTTAAAAAGAAACTTTTAAATTTTTTCCCCCCAAACCCCAAAAAAAAAAAAAAATTTTTTAAACCAAAAAAAAATTTTTTTTTTTTTTTTTTTTTTTCCCCTTTAAAAATTTTAAAATTTTTAAAAAACCCCCAAACCCAAAAAAATTTAAAAAAAATTCCCAAAACCTAAAAAATTTTTTTTTTTTAAAAAATTTTTTAAATTTGTTTTTAATTTTAAAAACTTTTAAAAAAAAAAAAAACCCCCCCAAATAAAAATTTTAAAAAAAAATTTTAAAAATTAAAAAATTGTTAAAATTTTTTTTAAAAATTTCCGAAAAATTTTTTCCTTTAAGCAATTTCCAAAAATTTTTAAAAAACCCAAACCAAACCAACAATAAAATTTTAAAAATTTAAAAAAACCAAAAAAAATTTTAAAATTTAAATTTTTAAAAATTTTAAAAAAACCTTTTTTTAAAAATTTCCAAAAATTTTTAAAAAACCCAAACCAAAATACAAAAATTTTAAAAAATTTAAAAAAACCAAAAAAAATTTTAAAATTTTTTTTAAACAAATTTTAAAAAGTTTAAATTTTAATTTAAAAACCCCTTTTTTTTTCCCCTCCCAAACCCAAAAAAATTTTAAAAAAAAATTCCCAAAACCTAAAAATAAAATTTTAAAATTTTTTTTAAACAAATTTTAAAAAGTTTTTTAATTTAAAAACCCCTTTTTTTTAAAAAAACCCTCCCAAACCCAAAAAATTTTAAAAAAATTTAACCCCAAAAAAAACCCAATAAAAATTGTTAAAATTTTTTTTAAAAATTTCCGAAAAATTTTTTCCTTTAAGCAAATTTCCTTTAAAATTTTTAAAAAAATTCCCCAAAAAAAAATTTTAAAAAACCCCCAAAATTCCAAAAATTTTTCCCTTTAATTTTTAAAAACTTTTAAATTAAAATTTGTTTTTTTTTCCAAATTTGAAAATTTTTTAAAACCCCAAACCACAAAATTTTTAAAAAAAAATTTTTTAAACCAAAAAAAAATTTTTTTAATTTGAAAATTTTTTAAAATTTGTTTTTTTTCCAAATTTGAAAATTTTTTTCCGGGAACCCAAATAAATTTTAAAAAAAAATTTAAAAACCCCCTAAAAATTAATTTTTCCCTTTTTCCCCTTTTTAAAAATTTTTTTTTTTAAAAGAAACTTTAAAATTTTTTCCCCCCAAACCCAAATAATATTGAAAAAAAATTTAAAAAAAACCCAAAAAAAAAAAAAAAAATTTTTTTTTTAAAAATTTTTTTTTTAAAAGAAACTTTAAATTTTTTCCCCAAACCCAAATAATATTTTTTAAAAAAAAAAAAAAAACCCAAAAAAAAATTTTAAATTTTAAAAATTTCCAATTGGGGAAAAAACTTTTAAAAAAATTTTATTAAAAAAAAAACCCCCCCCAAAATATTTTAAAAATTAAAAATTTTAAAAACTAAAAAAAAAAAATTTTCCAATTTAAAATTTTTTAATTTTTTTAAAAAATTTTAAAAAAATTTTATTAAAAATTTCCCAAACCCCCAAAATAATTTTAAAATTTAAAATTTAAAAACTAAAAAAAAAAATTTTCCAATTTAAAATTTTTTAATTTTTTTAAAATTTTTAAAAAATTTTAAAATTAAAAAAAACCCCCCCTAAAAATATTTTAAAATTTAAAAAAAAAAACCCCAAAAAAATTAAAATTTTAAATTTTTTTTTTTTTTTAAAAAATTTTAAAAACCCAAAAATTTTAAAAATTTTCCTCCCCCTAAAAAATTTTTAAAAATTAAAAAAAAAACCCCAAAAAAAAAATTTTAAATTTTAAAAAACCCCAATTGGGGAAAAAACTTTTAAAAAAATTTTATTAAAAATTTCCCAAACCCCAAAAAAATTTTTAAAATTTAAAAAAAAAAAAAAAATTAAAATTTTAAATTTAAAATTTTTCCAATTGGGGAAAAAACTTTTAAAAAAATTTTTAAAAATTTTTCCCCCCCAAAACAAAAATTTGAAAAAAAATTTTTCCCCCCAAAAAAAAATTAAATTTTCCCTTTTTCCCCAATTGGGGAAAAAACTTTTTTAAAACCCCTTTTATTAAAATTTTTAAAAAACCCAAAAAAAAAAAAAAAAAAATTTCCCCTTTTAAAAAATTTGTTAAAATTTAAAATTTTTAATTTAACAAAAAATTTTAAAATTTTTTTTCCTTTTCCTTTTTTGGGAAAAAAAAAAACCTCCCCAAAAATAAAAAATTTCCCCTTTTTTAAAAATTTTTAAAAAACTTTTTAAAAAAAATTTTTTAAAACATTTTTTAAAAAACCCCAAATTTTTTTTTAAAAAAAAAACCCAAAAAAAAAAACCCCTTCCCCAAACAAATTTTGAAAGTTTTTTTTAAAAAATTTTAAATTGGGTTTTTTTTTTAAAAAACCAATATTTTTTAAAAATTTAAAAAAAAAAAAAAAACCCTTATTCCCCCAAAAATTTTTTTTTTTAAAAAAAACCCTTTTTTTTTTTTTTGGCCCCCCTTTTTTTTAAAAATTTAAAAAACCAAAGAAAAAAAAAAAATTTTTCCCCCAAAATTAATTTTAAAATTAAAATTTTTAAAAAATTTTGGTAATTATTTGGTTTTTTCCCTTTTTGGTTTTAAAAAAAAAGGGGCCTAAAAATTTAAAAAAAAAACTTAAAACCCAAAAATTTTTTAAAAAAACCCCAAATTTAAAAAAAAAAAATTTTTTTAAAATTTTTTTTTTTTAAGGGAAAAGGGAAAAGGAAAAATAAAAAAAAATTTTTTTAACCCCCAAAAAAAAATTTTCAAATTTTTAAAAAAAAAACTTTTTAAAACCAAAAAAAATTTTTGGGAAAAAATTAAAAAAAAAAAAGGGTTTTTTAAACTTTTTTTTTAATTTTTAAAAAAAAATTTTAAATTTAAAAAAATAAAAATTTTTTTTTTTAAAAAAAAAAAAATTTATTTGGAAAAAAAAAGGGGTTTTTTTTTTTTTAAAATTTCAAAAAAATTTAAAATTTTTAAAAAAAAAAATTTTTTTTTTTTTTTTTAAAAAAAAAAAAAAATTTTTTTAAATTTATTTTTAATTTTAAAAAAAAAAATTTTTTTTTTAAAAAAATTTTTTAAAAATTTTTTTTTTTGGTTTTTTAAATTATTTTTAAAATTTTTTTTTTTAAAAAATTTTTTTTTAAAAAAATTTAAAAATTTTTTTTTTAAAATTTTCCCTTTTATTTTTTTAAAAAAAAAATTTTTTAAATTTTTTAAAAAAATTTTCCAAAAAAAAAAAAAAAAAAAAAAAAAAAATTTAAAATTCCAAAATTAAGGGAAAATTTTTTTAAAAAAAAAAAGTTTTTCCGTATTAGTCTTGTCGTCTGGACTGCTCTAGCACGACTACTATGAAAATATAAAAAAATAACAAACTCACCAAACCTACAATAATATTGTTCACACTTTGACTTCTGTTAAACTAATTCGATAAAAATGTAAAACTTTATCAATTTAAGCAAACTTTCCGTATTAGTCTTGTCGTCTGGACTGCTCTAGCACGACTACTATGAAAATATAAAAAAATAAAAAACTCACCAAACCAACAATAATATTGTTCACACTTTGACTTCTGTTAAACTAATTCGATAAAAATGTAAAACTTTATCAATTTAAGCAAACTTTCCGTATTAGTCTTGTCGTCTGGACTGCTCTAGCACGACTACTATGAAAATATAAAAAAAATAAAAACCACCAAACCAACAATAATATTGTTCACACTTTGACTTCTGTTAAACTAATTCGATAAAAATGTAAAACTTTATCAATTTAAGCAAACTTTCCGTATTAGTCTTGTTGTCTGGACTGCTCTAGCACGACTACTATGAAAATATAAAAAAATAACAAACTCACCAAACCTACAATAATATTGTTCACACTTTGACTTCTGTTAAACCAATTCGATAAAAATGTAAAACTTTATCAATTTAAGCAAACTTTCCGTATTAGTCTTGTTGTCTGGACTGCTCTAGCACGACTACTATGAAAATATAAAAAAATAACAAACTCACCAAACCTACAATAATATTGTTCACACTTTGACTTCTGTTAAACTAATTCGATTAAAATGTAAAACTTTATCAATTTAAGCAAACTTTCCGTATTAGTCTTGTCGTCTGGACTGCTCTAGCACGACTACTATGAAAATATAAAAAAATAACAAACTCACCAAACCAACAATAATATTGTTCACACTTTGACTTCTGTTAAACTAATTCGATAAAAATTAAAACTTTATCAATTTAAGCAAACTTTCCGTATTAGTCTTTGTCTGGACTGCTCTAGCACGACTACTATGAAAATATAAAAAAATAACAAACTCACCAAACCAACAATAATATTGTTCACACTTTGACTTCTGTTTAAACTAATTCGATAAAAATGTAAAACTTTATCAATTTAAGCAAACTTTCCGTATTAGTCTTGTCGTCTGGACTGCTCTAGCACGACTACTATGAAAATAAAAAAAATAACAAACTCACCAAACCAACAATAATATTGTTCACACTTTGACTTCTGTTAAACTAATTCGATAAAAATGTAAAACTTTATCAATTTAAGCAAACTTTCCGTATTAGTCTTGTTGTCTGGACTGCTCTAGCACGACTACTATGAAAATATAAAAAAATAACAAACTCACCAAACCTACAATAATATTGTTCACACTTTGACTTCTGTTAAACTAATTCGATAAAAATGTAAAACTTTATCAATTTAAGCAAACTTTCCGTATTAGTCTTGTCGTCTGGACTGCTCTAGCACGACTACTATGAAAATATAAAAAAAATAACAAATTCACCAAACCTACAATAATATTGTTCACCTTTGACTTCCGTTAAACCAATTCCATAAAAATGTAAAACTTTATCAATTTAAGCAAACTTTCCGTATTATTCTTGTTGTTTGGACTGCTCTAGCACGACTACTAATTAAAAAATATAAAAAAAAAAATAAAAAAATTCAAAAAAACCTACAAATAATATTGTTCACACTTTGACTTCTGTTAAACAATTCAATAAAAATGTAAAACTTTATCAATTTAAGAAAACTTTCCGTATTAGTCTTGTCGTTTTGGACTGCTCTAGCACGACTACTATGAAAATAAAAAAAAATAACAAATTCCCAACCTACAATAAATTGTTCACCCTTTGACTTCCGTTAAACAATTCATAAAAATGTAAAAACTTTATCAATTTAAGCAAACTTTCCGTATTATTTGTTGTTTTGGACTGCTCTAGCACGACTACTATGAAAATAAAAAAAATAACAAACTCACCCAAAAACCACAATAATATTGTTCACACTTTGACTTCTTTTAAACTAATTCGATAAAAATGTAAAACTTTATCAATTTAAGCAAACTTTCCGTATTAGTCTTGTCGTCTGGACTGCTCTAGCACGACTACTATGAAAATAAAAAAAATAACAAACTCACCAAACCTACAATAATATTGTTCACACTTTGACTTCTGTTAAACTAATTCGATAAAAAATGTAAAACTTTATCAATTTAAGAAACTTTCCGTATTAGTCTTGTCGTCTTGGACTGCTCTAGCACGACTACTATGAAAATATAAAAAAATAACAAACTCACCAAACCTACAATAATATTGTTCACACTTTGACTTCTGTTTAAACTAATTCGATAAAAATGTAAAACTTTATCAATTTAAGCAAACTTTCCGTATTAGTCTTGTCGTTTGGACTGCTCTAGGACGACTACTATGAAAATATAAAAAAATAACAAATTCCCAAACCTACAATAATTTGTTCACGTTTGACTTCTTTTAAACTAATTCCATAAAAATGTAAAACTTTATCAATTTAAGCAAACTTTCCGTATTATTCTTGTGTTTGGACTGCTCTAGGACGACTACTATGAAAATATAAAAAAATAACAAACTCACCAAACCTACAATAATATTGTTCACACTTTGACTTCTTTTAAACTAATTCAATAAAAATGTAAAACTTTATCAATTTAAGCAAACTTTCCGTATTAGTCTTGTCGTCTGGACTGCTCTAGCACGACTACTATGAAAATATAAAAAAATAACAAACTCACCAAACCTACAATAATAATTGTTTCACACTTTGACTTCTGTTAAACTAATTCGATAAAAATGTAAAACTTTATCAATTTAAGCAAACTTTCCGTATTAGTCTTGTCGTCTGGGACTGCTCTAGCACGACTACTATGAAAATATAAAAAAATAACAAACTCACCAAACCTACAATAATATTGTTCACACTTTGACTTCTGTTAAACTAATTCGAAAAAATGTAAAACTTTATCAATTTAAGCAAACTTTCCGTATTAGTCTTGTCGTCTGGACTGCTCTAGCACGACTACTATGAAAATATAAAAAAAAACAAACTCACCAAACCAACAATAATATTGTTCACACTTTGACTTCTGTTAAACTAATTCGATAAAAATGTAAAACTTTATCAATTTAAGCAAACTTTCCGTATTAGTCTTGTCGTCTGGACTGCTCTAGCACGACTACTATGAAAATATAAAAAAAATAACAAATTCCCAAACCTACAATAATATTGTTCACCTTTGACTTCGTTAAACAATTCGATAAAAATGTAAAACTTTATCAATTTAAGCAAACTTTCCGTATTAGTCTTGTTGTTTTGGACTGCTCTAGCACGACTACTATGAAAATATAAAAAAATAACAAACTCACCAAACCTACAATAATATTGTTCACACTTTGACTTCTGTTTAAACTAATTCAATAAAAATGTAAAACTTTATCAATTTAAGCAAACTTTCCGTATTAGTCTTGTCGTTTGGACTGCTCTAGCACGACTACTATGAAAATATAAAAAAATAACAAATTCACCAAACCTACAATAAATTGTTCACCTTTGACTTCCGTTAAAACTAATTCCATAAAATGTAATACTTTATCAATTTAAGCAAACTTTCCGTATTATTCTTGTTGTTTTGACTGCTCTAGCACGACTACTATGAAAATATAAAAAAATAACAAACTCACCAAACCTACAATAATATTGTTCACACTTTGACTTCTGTTAAACTAATTCGATAAAAATGTAAAACTTTATCAATTTAAGCAAACTTTCCGTATTAGTCTTGTTGTCTGGACTGCTCTAGCACGACTACTATGAAAATATAAAAAATAACAAACTCACCAAACCTACAATAATATTGTTACACTTTGACTTCTGTTTAAACTAATTCGATAAAAATGTAAAACTTTATCAATTTAAGCAAACTTTCCGTATTAGTCTTGTCGTCTGGACTGCTCTAGCACACTACTATGAAAATATAAAAAAATAAAAAAACTCACCAAACCTACAATAATATTGTTCACACTTTGACTTCTGTTAAACTAATTCGATAAAAATGTAAAACTTTATCAATTTAAGCAAACTTTCCGTATTAGTCTTGTCGTCTTGGACTGCTCTAGCACGACTACTATGAAAATATAAAAAAATAACAAACTCACCAAACCAACAATAATATTGTTCACACTTTGACTTCTGTTAAACTAATTTAATAAAAATGTAAAACTTTATCAATTTAAGCAAACTTTCCGTATTAGTCTTGTCGTTTGGACTGCTCTAACACGACTACTATGAAAATATAAAAAAATAACAAACTCACCAAACCTACAATAATATTGTTCACACTTTGACTTCTGTTAAACTAATTCGATTAAAAATGTAAAAAACTTTATCTTTTAAGCAAACTTTCCGTATTAGTCTTGTCGTTTTGGACTGCTCTAGCACGACTACTATGAAAATATAAAAAAATAACAAAACTCCCAAACCTACAATAATATTGTTCACACTTTGACTTCTGTTTAAACTAATTCGATAAAAAATGTAAAACTTTATCAATTTAAGCAAACTTTCCGTATTTAGTCTTGTTGTCTGGACTGCTCTAGCACGACTACTATGAAAATATAAAAAAATAACAAACTCACCAAACCTACAATAATATTGTTCACACTTTGACTTCTGTTAAACTAATTCGATAAAAAATGTAAAACTTTATCAATTTAAGCAAACTTTCCGTATTAGTCTTGTCGTCTGGACTGCTCTAGCACGACTACTATGAAAATATAAAAAAATAACAAACTCACCAAACCTACAATAATATTGTTCACACTTTGACTTCTGTTAAACTAATTCAATAAAAATGTAAAACTTTATCAATTTAAGCAAACTTTCCGTATTAGTCTTGTCGTCTGGACTGCTCTAGCACGACTACTATGAAAATATAAAAAAATAACAAACTCACCAAACCTACAATAATATTGTTTCACACTTTGACTTCTGTTAAACTAATTCGATTAAAAATGTAAAACTTTATCAATTTAAGCAAACTTTCCGTATTAGTCTTGTCGTCTGGACTGCTCTAGCACGACTACTATGAAAAATAAAAAAATAACAAAACTCACCAAACCAACAATAATATTGTTCACACTTTGACTTCTGTTAAACTAATTCGATAAAAATGTAAAACTTTATCAATTTAAGCAAACTTTCCGTATTAGTCTTGTCGTCTGGACTGCTCTAGCACGACTACTATGAAAATATAAAAAAATAACAAACTCACCAAACCTACAATAATATTGTTCACACTTTGACTTCTGTTAAACTAATTCGATAAAAATGTAAAACTTTATCAATTTAAGCAAACTTTCCGTATTAGTCTTGTCGTCTGGACTGCTCTAGCACGACTACTATGAAAATATAAAAAAATAACAAACTCACCAAACCTACAATAATATTGTTCACACTTTGACTTCTGTTAAACTAATTCGATAAAAATGTAAAACTTTATCAATTTAAGCAACTTTCCGTATTAGTCTTGTTGTCTGGACTGCTCTAGCACGACTACTATGAAAATATAAAAAAATAACAAACTCACCAAACCTACAATAATATTGTTCACACTTTGACTTCTGTTAAACAAATCAATAAAAATGTAAAACTTTATCAATTTAAGAAAACTTTCCGTATTAGTCTTGTCGTCTGGACTGCTCTAGCACGACTACTATGAAAATATAAAAAAATAACAAACTCACCAAACCAACAATAATATTGTTCACACTTTGACTTCTGTTAAACTAATTCGATAAAAATGTAAAACTTTATCAATTTAAGAAAACTTTCCGTATTAGTCTTGTCGTCTGGACTGCTCTAGCACGACTACTATGAAAATATAAAAAAATAACAAACTCACCAAACCTACAATAATATTGTTCACACTTTGACTTCTGTTAAACTAATTCGATTAAAATGTAAAACTTTATCAATTTAAGCAAACTTTCCGTATTAGTCTTGTCGTCTGGACTGCTCTAGCACGACTACTATGAAAAATATAAAAAAAAACAAACTCACCAAACCAACAATAATATTGTTCACACTTTGACTTCTGTTAAACTAATTCGATAAAAATGTAAAACTTTATCAATTTAAGCAAACTTTCCGTATTAGTCTTGTCGTCTGGACTGCTCTAGCACGACTACTATGAAAATATAAAAAAATAACAAACTCACCAAACCTACAATAATATTGTTCACACCTTTGACTTCGTTAAACTAATTCGATAAAAATGAAAACTTTATCAATTTAAGCAAACTTTCCGTATTATTCCTGTTGTTTTGACTGCTCTAGCACGACTACTATGAAAATATAAAAAAATAACAAACTCACCAAACCTACAAATAATATTGTTCACACTTTGACTTCTGTTAAACTAATTCAATAAAAATGTAAAACTTTATCAATTTAAGAAAACTTTCCGTATTAGTCTTGTCGTTTTGACTGCTCTAGCACGACTACTATGAAAATATAAAAAAATAACAAACTCACCAAACCTACAATAATATTGTTCACACTTTGACTTCTGTTAAACTAATTCGATAAAAATGTAAAACTTTATCAATTTAAGCAAACTTTCCGTATTAGTCTTGTTCGTTTGGACTGCTCTAGCACGACTACTATGAAAATATAAAAAAAATAACAAACTCACCAAACCAACAATAATATTGTTCACACTTTGACTTCTGTTTAAACTAATTCGATAAAAATGTAAAACTTTATCAATTTAAGCAAACTTTCCGTATTAGTCTTGTCGTCTGGACTGCTCTAGCACGACTACTATGAAAATATAAAAAAATAACAAACTCACCAAACCTACAATAATATTGTTCACACTTTGACTTCTGTTAAACTAATTCAATAAAAATGTAAAACTTTATCAATTTAAGAAAACTTTCCGTATTAGTCTTGTCGTCTGGACTGCTCTAGCACGACTACTATGAAAATAAAAAAATAACAAACTCACCAAACCTACAATAATATTGTTCACACTTTGACTTCTGTTAAACTAATTCGATTAAAAATGTAAAACTTTATCAATTTAAGCAAACTTTCCGTATTAGTCTTGTCGTCTGGACTGCTCTAGCACGACTACTATGAAAAATATAAAAAATAAACAAACTCACCAAACCAACAATAATATTGTTCACACTTTGACTTCTGTTAAACTAATTCGATAAAAATGTAAAACTTTATCAATTTAAGCAAACTTTCCGTATTAGTCTTGTCGTCTGGACTGCTCTAGCACGACTACTATGAAAATATAAAAAAATAACAAACTCACCAAACCTACAATAATATTGTTCACACTTTGACTTCTGTTAAACTAATTCGATAAAAATGTAAAACTTTATCAATTTAAGCAAACTTTCCGTATTAGTCTTGTCGTCTGGACTGCTCTAGCACGACTACTATGAAAATATAAAAAAAACAAACTCACCAAACCTACAATAATATTGTTCACACTTTGACTTCTGTTAAACTAATTCGATAAAAATGTAAAACTTTATCAATTTAAGCAAACTTTCCGTATTAGTCTTGTCGTCTGGACTGCTCTAGCACGACTACTATGAAAATATAAAAAATAACAAACTCACCAAACCTACAATAATATTGTTCACACTTTGACTTCTGTTAAACTAATTCGATAAAAATGTAAAACTTTATCAATTTAAGCAAACTTTCCGTATTAGTCTTGTCGTCTGGACTGCTCTAGCACGACTACTATGAAAATATAAAAAAATAACAAACTCACCAAACCTACAATAATATTGTTCACACTTTGACTTCTGTTAAACTAATTCGATAAAAATGTAAAACTTTATCAATTTAAGAAAACTTTCCGTATTAGTCTTGTCGTCTGGACTGCTCTAGCACGACTACTATGAAAATATAAAAAATAACAAATTCACCAAACCTACAATAATATTGTTCACCTTTGACTTCTGTTAACCTAATTCGATAAAAATGTAAAACTTTATCAATTTAAGCAAACTTTCCGTATTAGTCTTGTCGTTTGGACTGCTCTAGCACGACTACTATGAAAATATAAAAAAATAACAAACTCACCAAACCAACAAATAATTGTTCACACTTTGACTTCTGTTAAACTAATTCGATAAAAATGTAAAACTTTATCAATTTAAGCAAACTTTCCGTATTAGTCTTGTCGTTTTGGACTGCTCTAGCACGACTACTATGAAAATATAAAAAAATAACAAACTCACCAAACCTACAATAATATTGTTCACACTTTGACTTCTGTTTAAACTAATTCGATAAAAATGTAAAACTTTATCAATTTAAGCAAACTTTCCGTATTAGTCTTGTCGTCTGGACTGCTCTAGCACGACTACTATGAAAATATAAAAAAATAACAAACTCACCAAACCAACAATAATATTGTTCACACTTTGACTTCTGTTAAACTAATTCGATAAAAATGTAAAACTTTATCAATTTAAGCAAACTTTCCGTATTAGTCTTGTCGTCTGGACTGCTCTAGCACGACTACTATGAAAATATAAAAAATAACAAACTCACCAAACCTACAATAATATTGTTCACACTTTGACTTCTGTTAAACTAATTCGATAAAAATGTAAAACTTTATCAATTTAAAAACTTTCCGTATTAGTCTTGTCGTCTGGACTGCTCTAGCACGACTACTATGAAAATATAAAAAAATAACAAATTCCCAAACCTACAATAATATTGTTCACACTTTGACTTCTGTTTAACCTAATTCGATAAAAATGTAAAACTTTATCAATTTAAGCAAACTTTCCGTATTAGTCCTTGTTGTTTTGACTGCTCTAGCACGACTACTATGAAAATATAAAAAAATAACAAACTCACCAAACCTACAATAATATTGTTCACACTTTGACTTCTGTTAAACTAATTCGATAAAAATGTAAAACTTTATCAATTTAAGCAAACTTTCCGTATTAGTCTTGTCGTTTTGACTGCTCTAGCACGACTACTATGAAAATATAAAAAATAACAAACTCACCAAACCTACAATAATATTGTTCACACTTTGACTTCTGTTAAACTAATTCGATAAAAATGTAAAACTTTATCAATTTAAGCAAACTTTCCGTATTAGTCTTGTCGTTTTGACTGCTCTAGCACGACTACTATGAAAATATAAAAAAATAACAAACTCACCAAACCTACAATAATATTGTTCACACTTTGACTTCTGTTAAACTAATTCGATAAAAATGTAAAACTTTATCAATTTAAGCAAACTTTCCGTATTAGTCTTGTCGTCTGGACTGCTCTAGCACGACTACTATGAAAATATAAAAAATAACAAACTCACCAAACCTACAATAATATTGTTCACACTTTGACTTCTGTTAAACTAATTCAATAAAAATGTAAAACTTTATCAATTTAAGAAAACTTTCCGTATTAGTCTTGTCGTCTGGACTGCTCTAGCACGACTACTATGAAAATATAAAAAAATAACAAACTCACCAAACCTACAATAATATTGTTCACACTTTGACTTCTGTTAAACTAATTCGATAAAAATGTAAAACTTTATCAATTTAAGCAAACTTTCCGTATTAGTCTTGTCGTCTGGACTGCTCTAGCACGACTACTATGAAAATATAAAAAAATAACAAACTCACCAAACCTACAATAATATTGTTCACACTTTGACTTCTGTTTAAACTAATTCGATAAAAATGTAAAACTTTATCAATTTAAGCAAACTTTCCGTATTAGTCTTGTCGTCTGGACTGCTCTAGCACCTACTATGAAAATATAAAAAAAATAACAAACTCACCAAACCTACAATAATATTGTTCACACTTTGACTTCTGTTAAACTAATTCAATAAAAATGTAAAACTTTATCAATTTAAGCAAACTTTCCGTATTAGTCTTGTCGTCTGGACTGCTCTAGCACGACTACTATGAAAATATAAAAAAAATAACAAATCACCAAACCTACAATAATATTGTTCACACTTTGACTTCTGTTAAACTAATTCGATAAAAATGTAAAACTTTATCAATTTAAGCAAACTTTCCGTATTAGTCTTGTCGTCTGGACTGCTCTAGCACGACTACTATGAAAATATAAAAAAATAACAAACTCACCAAACCTACAATAATATTGTTCACACTTTGACTTCTGTTAAACTAATTCGATAAAAATGTAAAACTTTATCAATTTAAGCAAACTTTCCGTATTAGTCTTGTCGTCTGGACTGCTCTAGCATTACTACTATGAAAATATAAAAAAATAACAAACTCACCAAACCAACAATAATATTGTTCACACTTTGACTTCTGTTAAACTAATTCGATAAAAATGTAAAACTTTATCAATTTAAGCAAACTTTCCGTATTAGTCTTGTCGTCTGGACTGCTCTAGCACGACTACTATGAAAATATAAAAAAATAACAAATTCGCCACACCTACAATATAATTGTTCAGGCCTTGACTTCCGTTAACCGAATTCCATGAAAATGTAATACTATATCAATTTAAGCAAACTTTCCGTATTATTCCTGTTGTTTTGACTGCTCTAGCACGACTACTATGAAAATATAAAAAAAAAACAAACTCACGAAACCTACAAATAATATTGTTCACACATTGACTTCTGTTAAACTAATTCAATAAAAATGTAAAACTTTATCAATTTAAGAAAACTTTCCGTATTAGTCTTGTCGTTTTGACTGCTCTAGCACGACTACTATGAAAATATAAAAAAATAACAAATTCCCAAAACCACAATAAATTGTTCACCCTTGACTTCCGTTAAACAATTCCATAAAAATGTAAAACTTTATCAATTTAAGCAAACTTTCCGTATTATTCTTGTTGTTTGGACTGCTTAGCACGACTACTATGAAAATATAAAAAAATAACAAACTCACCAAAACCTACAATAATATTGTTCACACTTTGACTTCTATTTAACTAATTCGATAAAAATGTAAAACTTTATCAATTTAAGCAAACTTTCCGTATTAGTCTTGTCGTCTGGACTGCTCTAGCACGACTACAATGAAAATATAAAAAAATAACAAACTCACCAAACCTACAATAATATTGTTCACACTTTGACTTCTGTTAAACTAATTCAATAAAAATGTAAAACTTTATCAATTTAAGAAAACTTTCCGTATTAGTCTTGTCGCCTGGACTGCTCTAGCACTACTACTATGAAAATATAAAAAAATAACAAACTCACCAAACCTACAATAATATTGTTCACACTTTGACTTCTGTTAAACTAATTCGATTAAAATGTAAAACTTTATCAATTTAAGCAAACTTTCCGTATTAGTCTTGTCGTCTGGACTGCTCTAGCACGACTACTATGAAAATATAAAAAAATAACAAACTCACCAAACCAACAATAATATTGTTCACACTTTGACTTCTGTTAAACCAATTCGATAAAAATGTAAAACTTTATCAATTTAAGCAAACTTTCCGTATTAGTCTTGTCGTCTGGACTGCTCTAGCACGACTACTATGAAAATATAAAAAAATAACAAACTCACCAAACCTACAATAATATTGTTCACACTTTGACTTCTGTTAAACTAATTCGATAAAAATGTAAAACTTTATCAATTTAAGCAAACTTTCCGTATTAGTCTTGTCGTCTGGACTGCTCTAGCACGACTACTATGAAAATATAAAAAAATAACAAACTCACCAAACCAACAATAATATTGTTCACACTTTGACTTCTGTTAAACTAATTCGATAAAAATGTAAAACTTTATCAATTTAAGCAAACTTTCCGTATTAGTCTTGTCGTCTGGACTGCTCTAGAACGACTACTATGAAAATATAAAAAATAACAAACTCACCAAACCTACAATAATATTGTTCACACTTTGACTTCTGTTAAACTAATTCGATAAAAATGTAAAACTTTATCAATTTAAGCAAACTTTCCGTATTAGTCTTGTTGTCTGGACTGCTCTAGCACGACTACTATGAAAATATAAAAAAATAACAAACTCACCAAACCTACAATAATATTGTTCACACTTTGACTTCTGTTAAACTAATTCAATAAAAATGTAAAACTTTATCAATTTAAGAAAACTTTCCGTATTAGTCTTGTCGTCTGGACTGCTCTAGCACGACTACTATGAAAATATAAAAAAATAACAAACTCACCAAACCTACAATAATATTGTTCACACTTTGACTTCTGTTAAACTAATTCGATTAAAATGTAAAACTTTATCAATTTAAGCAAACTTTCCGTATTAGTCTTGTCGTCTGGACTGCTCTAGCACGACTACTATGAAAATATAAAAAAATAACAAACTCACCAAACCAACAATAATATTGTTCACACTTTTACTTCTGTTAAACTAATTCGATAAAAATGTAAAACTTTATCAATTTAAGCAAACTTTCCGTATTAGTCTTGTCGTCTGGACTGCTCTAGCACGACTACTATGAAAATATAAAAAAATAACAAACTCACCAAACCTACAATAATATTGTTCACACTTTGACTTCTGTTAAACTAATTCGATAAAAATGTAAAACTTTATCAATTTAAGCAAACTTTCCGTATTAGTCTTATCGTCTGGACTGCTCTAGCACGACTACTATGAAAATATAAAAAAATAACAAACTCACCAAACCAACAATAATATTGTTCACACTTTGACTTCTGTTAAACTAATTCGATAAAAATGTAAAACTTTATCAATTTAAGCAAACTTTCCGTATTAGTCTTGCGTCTGGACTGCTCTAGCACGACTACTATGAAAATATAAAAAAATAACAAACTCACCAAACCTACAATAATATTGTTCACACTTTGACTTCTGTTAAACTAATTCGATAAAAATGTAAAACTTTATCAATTTAAGCAAACTTTCCGTATTAGTCTTGTCGTCTGGACTGCTCTAAGCACGACTACTATGAAAATATAAAAAAATAACAAATTCCCAAACCTACAATATAATTGTTCACCTTTGACTTCCGTTAAACCAATTCCATAAAAATGTAAAACTTTATCAATTTAAGCAAACTTTCCGTATTATTCCTTGTTTTTTGGACTGCTCTAGCACGACTACTATGAAAATATAAAAAAAATAACAAACTCACCAAACCTACAATAATATTGTTCACACTTTGACTTCTGTTAAACTAATTCAAAAAAATGTAAAACTTTATCAATTTAAGAAAACTTTCCGTATTAGTCTTGTCGTTTTGGACTGCTCTAGCACGACTACTATGAAAATATAAAAAAATAACAAATTCCCAAACCTACAATAAATTGTTCACCCTTTGACTTCCGTTAAACAATTCCATAAAAATGTAATACTTTATCAATTTAAGCAAACTTTCCGTATTATTCTTGTTGTTTTGACTGCTGTAGCACGACTACTATGAAAATATAAAAAAATAACAAACTCACCAAACCTACAATAATATTGTTCACACTTTGACTTCTATTTAACTAATTCGATAAAAATGTAAAACTTTATCAATTTAAGCAAACTTTCCGTATTAGTCTTGTCGTCTGGACTGCTCTAGCACGACTACAATGAAAATATAAAAAAATAACAAACTCACCAAACCTACAATAATATTGTTCACACTTTGACTTCTGTTAAACTAATTCAATAAAAATGTAAAACTTTATCAATTTAAGAAAACTTTCCGTATTAGTCTTGTCGTCTGGACTGCTCTAGCACGACTACTATGAAAATATAAAAAAATAACAAACTCACCAAACCTACAATAATATTGTTCACACATTGACTTCTGTTAAACTAATTCGATAAAAATGTAAAACTTTATCAATTTAAGCAAACTTTCCGTATTAGTCTTGTCGTCTGGACTGCTCTAGGACGACTACTATGAAAATATAAAAAAAATAACAAACTCACCAAACCTACAATAATATTGTTCACATTTGACTTCTTTTAAACTAATTCGATAAAAATGTAAAACTTTATCAATTTAAGCAAACTTTCCGTATTAGTCTTGTCGTCTGGACTGCTCTAGGACGACTACTATGAAAATATAAAAAAATAACAAACTCACCAAACCTACAATAATATTGTTCACACTTTGACTTCTGTTAAACTAATTCAATAAAAATGTAAAACTTTATCAATTTAAGAAAACTTTCCGTATTAGTCTTGTCGTCTGGACTGCTCTAGCACGACTACTATGAAAATATAAAAAAATAACAAACTCACCAAACCTACAATAATATTGTTCACACATTGACTTCTGTTAAACTAATTCGATAAAAATGTAAAACTTTATCAATTTAAGCAAACATTCCGTATTAGTCTTGTCGTCTGGACTGCTCTAGCACGACTACTATGAAAATATAAAAAAATAACAAACTCACCAAACCAACAATAATATTGTTCACACTTTGACTTCTGTTAAACTAATTCGATAAAAATGTAAAACTTTATCAATTTAAGCAAACTTTCCGTATTAGTCTTGTCGTCTGGACTGCTCTAGGACGACTACTATGAAAATATAAAAAAATAACAAACTCACCAAACCTACAATAATATTGTTCACACTTTGACTTCTATTTAACTAATTCGATAAAAATGTAAAACTTTATCAATTTAAGCAAACTTTCCGTATTAGTCTTGTTGTCTGGACTGCTCTAGCACGACTACTATGAAAATATAAAAAAATAACAAACTCACCAAACCTACAATAATATTGTTCACACTTTGACTTCTGTTAAACTAATTCGATAAAAATGTAAAACATTATCAATTTAAGCAAACTTTCCATATTAGTCTTGTCGTTTTGACTGTTCTAACACGATTACTATGAAAATATAAAAAAAATCAAATTCTCCACACCTACAATATAATTGTTCACGCCTTGACATCTGTTAAAACCAGTTACATGAAAATGGAAAACTTTATCAAATTGAGCAAACTTTCTGTAGTAGTCATGTCGTTTTGACTGTTCTAACACGACTACTATGAAAATATAAAAAAAAAGCAAATTCTCCACACCTACAATATACTTGTTCACGCCTTGACTTCCGTTAAACGAATTCCATGAATATGTAATACTTTATCAATATAAGCAAACTTTCCGTATTAGTCTTGTCGTTTTGACTGTTCTAACACGACTACTATGAAAATATAAAAAAAATCAATTCTCCACACCTACAATATCATTGTTCACGCCTTGACTTCCGTTTAACGAATTCCATGAAAATGTAATACTTTAGCAATATAAGCAAACTTTCCGTATTTGTCTTGTCGTTTTGACTGTTCTAACACGAGTACTATGAAAATATAAAAAAATAACAAACTCACCAAACGTACAATAATATTGTTCACACTTTGACTTCTCGTAAACTAATTCGATAAAAATGTAAAACTTTATCAATTTAAGGAATCTTTCCGTATTAGTCTTGTCGTCTGGAGTGCTCTAGCACGACTACAATGAAAATATAAAATGATAAAAAAATCTGGAGTGGCCTACACTCTACTTTACTATAAGTAACTTAATGTCAAATTTCTTGAGTATATAAAACATAACGTCTCATTTAAGCATAACATAAATATCTAAATGGGATATAATGATTAGCATTGCATTCGTGAGGTAGTACAGATAGTGATTGAAGGACATATCAATTTATAAGCTTATTTTTGTACATCACAAATAATTTCATTAGTATAACTACAGCAGCAATAACATTTTTGAAAAACTAAAGTGAACATTTCTTGATACGAAATATTATCCTTCAAGAGAACATGGCTATTGTTCAAATAGCCAGTTGATTTCTTACATCGTTTACTTAACATCCTTCTACATTGAATATTAAAGTAAAATTTTCAAATTTAAAACAGTAAAATACCCTTTTTTCGCTGAAAAACATCATAAAAAGCGAAGAAAAAAATGTTGTTTTAAGATGATTTATAGTTAAAGATGTACGATAATTACATTTATTAATCTCTAAACGAAAGATTTCAATTTTGAATTATCTTTTACATTTTTGGTTTTTTATAGAATTATTATACTGTGAATTTTATGTCTTCTAAGTATTTAAAAAGATCATTTTCCTTCCCCTTTAGCAAATAACATATATACAAATTTTTTCTGAGTGAGTGTTATCATTTTCCTGCACAATATTATTCCTCTTACATCTCATATAAGTAAATAAACAATTTAAATTGTTCCTTTATAAATATCAATTTTATCTCATTGGAATCGCTTAAAAAATTTCTAAGTTAATGTAAACAATGAACAAAAATATAAAAAATTCGACAAGTATAGCAGGTGATCTCTTAGTCTAAGATAAACAAACAGTTTTTATAGCGTTATTGCTCTTTCCCATAATTGAAACTTCATGATTTTTTTTTATGAATTGTTAATTTTTTTTTCCATTTTTGGTCAAATTTTAATTATTTTTTAATGAGCCGTTTAGCGTCAAAAAAACATTTTCTGAAAACAGAAATCGTGCTGTAACATCCCCTTAACGAATGTAATTTTGAAAAAAAATATTTCAACTCATTCTCCTCATAATGTTCTATTTTTAGGC
The DNA here is from genome assembly GCA_026182355.1 of Hermatobates lingyangjiaoensis. Classification (NCBI taxonomy): domain Eukaryota; kingdom Metazoa; phylum Arthropoda; class Insecta; order Hemiptera; family Hermatobatidae; genus Hermatobates; species Hermatobates lingyangjiaoensis. Next base: position 113,575 of record JAPFBL010000484.1, on the reverse strand, counting down.
ATAGTTTCATTTTGATGCGTCAAACAGTATGGCTTGTATCGCTGTCACAAGGTTTGAGAATGAATTATAAGTCAAAATTTTTACATTTTATTGAAAAAAAAAAATATTTCCCGTTGTTTTAAAATTCTGAATATATTTTTCGTTTGTTGCATTTGTAACCTCAAAGTTAATGTCCAAATTTCAAAATTCTAGGGTTATCAGTTTAGAAGAAATAAATGTTTTAAAAAAAACGGTTTTTGGCAAAAAAAGTGACTTTCCCATCATGCATAATTCTTCCCAAACAATAGGGATCTTCTTCCCTATGAGGCCCATTTTTGTGTAAAATATCAACTTGATCCATCAAAGATTCTGGACCGTAGCGTGGTAACAAGCAATGCTAACTAACACACTCACCCACCCACACACACAGACATCATTGTAAAAACGTCATAAAACGACTTTTGGGAGCTCAAAACATGTAATTCCGTCAAACTCTCGAGATCGAATTTTTTCACGATCACTATACTTTACTTATAGTAAAGTAAAAATTAGCACACCTACAATATAATTGTTCACGCCTTGACTCCCGTTAAATGAATTACATGAAAATGGAAAACTTTTATCAATTTAAGCAAACTTTCCGTATTTGTCTTGTCGTTTGGACTGCTCTTGCACGACTACTATGAAAATAAAAAAAAATAACAAATTCGCCACACCTACAATATAATTGTTCACGCTTTGACTTCTGTTAAACGAATTACATGAAAATGGAAAACTTTTGAGGTTTTGAGTCTCTCCTTCTCCTTAAAAACCTTCCCCACAGAGATGTCTTAGTGCTGAAAAAAAGTCACTTGGTGTACCAATATACATGTAATACCGGGAACTGTGAAGCCTGTCCTACAAAGTACATCGGGATGACTACAACCAGACTGCCAAGACGTCTTACCTTCCACCTTACAGCAGGTACTCCGAAAAACCATAGGAGACAAGCACATAACACAACATTAACGAGGGAAATGTTAGAGAAAGGAACAACAACTTTAAGAATAGAAAATAATACCAGCCGCCTTCATATCCTCGAGGCCTTATACGTCAAGGACATCCAACCTTCTATGAACATTCAGGCCAATAGTATATGCATAATACCAAGTTGTAAGAACTTCGATAGTTCTTATAAACTTAATAAGCCTACACTGACAGGACCCCCAGGCAATGTGTATAACAAGTTGTAAGCTTCCACTTGTCACAGTGGATTTGTTTTTTCACAATGGATTGTCTATTTCTATTAACCTCTTAATTTTAATCATTTTAATGTATGTTTAAAATTTGAAAAATTGTTATTAAGTTGATTTAATCTATTTATACCATGTACCTGACGATGATTTCGGTGAAATCGAAAGCTTGTAAGTAGAAAAATATATTATTGAGTAAGCTACAAAATTATTTCTTTGATGTCTCTGGGACAACTCCTTCACGAAATCACTCCCTACCAAAGAAAACTAGTTAGAAAACTAGAAAACACTAGCAAAAGGGTCGTGAATGCGGAAGCTGTCGTCTACTTTAATAATATATATATATATATTTAAATGTTCCACATGACGAGCTGAAATTTGTTTCACCTGCCACGTGAATGAATCGAAGACCAGAGTGGGTATCAACAGGATCAACCAGTCCAGAGGCGAGTACGCAATCAACTGAGCTACGCTGGCCCGCCCCGTCATTAGACCCCGTCTAAAGAAATAACTAAAATATATTTCACTTTATACATCACCTTTGAGCTATTTTTATAGCCTCGATGCCTTTATAAATATGACATCTGTATTCATCAACCGATAGCTGTTTACGATCTGAAATGGAAGTCGCTATTTGTTTCTTCAGGACTGGTCCGTCGTTTTCTTTATAAAATCTAAAATGAAAATATAATTACTAAAAAAAAATATGATATATCTTTCAATTAATTTGATAAACTAGAAATTTCATAAAATCTCTAATATCTACTACTTTTTTTATAATTTATGTTTTTTAAATTTTCAGTAATAAGATATACTTTGGGGTTGACAGAGAGGCTCCAATTGTTTAATGTTTGCCTGGTATGTGTTGCTAATCAATAATACTTGTTTGTGAGAAAACCTGTTGCCATTATACACCAATATATATCAATGATCAAACCACAATAAGAAAATGGGAAAGCAAGACCCAGCAGTTGGGTTTTTGACTCTGACGAAGACCGCTTGTTACGATTGAAAGATCTTAGTCTTGCTTTCCCATTTTCTTATTGTGGTTTGATCATTGATTGTTATTTCACGTGTTTATGTGAAATCTTTTTACCAATATATATATATATCGTATGTTTTATTATTGAGGGCTAGGTCATATAAAAGAAAATAAACTCCTTCCTAGGCCAATGTTTCGATGTATTTGTACACCATTTCAGAGCTTGGAAAGTGCGCTAATGGTTATTTCAGTTACATGAGAATTAATTGGTTACAGGTACGAAAAACACTACTTTGTTATAGTCATCTATCATTTTAACAAACAAGGAGGGTGAACATATGAAGGTTGCACTATAAAGTGCACTATAACTTTATAGTGCAACCTTCATATGTTCACCCTCCTTGTTTGTTAAAATGATAGATGACTATAACAAAGTAGTGTTTTTCGTACCTGTAACCAATTAATTCTCATGTAACTGAAATAACCATTAGCGCACTTTCCAAGCTCTGAAATGGTGTACAAATACATCGAAACGTTGTCCTAGGAAGGAGTTTATTTTCTCTTACATGGCCTAGTCCTCAATAATAAAACATACGATAGAAAGGAAGAGGTCAAGAACAATTTATTGAGATTATATATATATACCATGATAAACGAAAAACGGTCCGGCAGGTCAGATAACAATTAAAATAAGCAGTGACACATAAACTGAAACATAACAAAGACTCACTTTTCAATATTTCGACCGTCATTACGGTCTTTGTTGTAATGATGAAAAGTGAGTCTTTGTTGTGTTTCAGTTTATGTGTCACTGCTTATTGTCATATATATATCAATGATCAAACCACAATAAGAAATGGGAAAACAAGACTAAGATCTTTCAACCGTAACAAGCGGTCTTCGTCAGAGTCAAAAACCCAACCAGTTTTTGACTCTGACGAAGACCGCTTGTTACGGTTGAAAGATCTTAGTCTTGTTTTCCCATTTCTTATTGTGGTTTGATCATTGATTGTTGTTTCACATAAACACGTGAAACAACAATCAATGATCAAACCACAATAAGAAATGGGAAAACAAGACTAAGATCTTTCAACCGTAACAAGCGGTCTTCGTCAGGGTCAAAAACCCAACTAAACACTAGATGTAGAAAACATCTGATGAGGGGTTGAGACGGCTGGGAGGGAAGAGTGGTATTTTAAAAGGGTGAAAGCGCAGGAAAGGACTAATGTCCAGAAAGGGATGTTTGAGGAAACAAAGGAGTACAGTAAGAAAGAGTAAAAAAACTATCCGCTAGCTGTCAACCCTCTTTGAAGAGGCTATTGCCGTCTTAACGAAAGTATCAAGTTTGAAGAGACCGTTACTAATGTTTATAATATTAGATCTATTAAATTTAATTAGAGACGGTTCAATAATATTTCGTAACAACATCGATATTTCATAGGTAATAAATTTAGCTCCTGTCCAATCAATATGATGATTTTCATTGTTTACATGATTAGGAGCTACTTTTTTCCTGTCTACTTACATTGTAGTTGTGATATAATAATAAAATAATAATTTTATATTTTATTATTTTATATATATATATTTCCCAGGTGGAGACCAGAGTGGGTATTGAAACTCGGACCTACCAGTTCGGAGGCGAGAACGTTGCAAAACGTTGGCTCTTTGTGATACCACACAATGAACATTCTATATTGGAAGTCCAAAAATTTGCCTAACCCAAGTTTATTTAGAGAAGAGAATCTTTCACGAGTACCTAACATGGTACTCAAGGATGAGACCATCTCATCCGAGGAATGATATGATCAGATTTATTCATATTTCGGTGAATAAAATGAATCGAACCCCGGATCTACCAGTCGAGAAACAAGTACGTAAGCCTCTGACCTACCCTGGCCCCAAGGATTTAGGCTAGGTCACAGTCCCACAAGAAAACATACTTAGGCCAAACGTTGACCTTTTGTAATACAACATGCCTTCAACATCCTACACTGGGAGTCCTAAATTTGCCTAATTTAAATGCACGAAAAGTAGTGATCTTTAACGAGCAACTGACATCGTACTGGCTCGGGGCCGACAGCTTAACATCTTCTCCGAGGAACAACCCTCGTGAATAAACTGAGGGCCAGAGTGGACACATTTATATTATAAACAATAATAAAATAACAGAAAAAAATAATTATGTCGATAAAACCAATGATTCTTAAAATTCAAACCAGGTTTCTTGAAGATTACATCCAAAGAACTACTACTCGTGATTATAAGTCGACATTTCGACCAACATTGTTCGACATTTTCAAAGCTAAAAACAATTTATTGAAAAGATAAGTACTAAAACAAATACATCCATAGAATACCAACTAACAGAAAACAAAAACACAATAAGCAACCGACAACAAATAAAGTAAAAGAAAACAAAAAATAGTCACTGTTGTTGTTTTTTAATAGAACAAATATGTTGTTTAAATATAATTACTTCTTATATAATTGAGTTAGTTGCGATTATATAAGCATTCGGATGGATAACGTCCGAAAGCGATCCAACGACTCCAACATCATCTTACGAGGTATGACGGTTTGCCATATTAATAATATAATACTTAATTACGTAATACGTAATACGTTACGTTAATACGTAATAATACATAATTACTTTTATTAATTTTTAAAATAAAAAAAATTTTTTAATAGATAAGTAATACTGAAAAATAACTCTGCGAGTATACCTCCACAGAATATTCAAAGAAACAGAAAACAAAAAAACACAATAAGCAAAACTTACAAACAAGTAAAACATAAACAAATTAAGGAGAAATCAAAAATCTACAAAGTTAATGAATCGAACCCCGGATCTACCAGTCCAGAAACAAGTACGTAAGCCTCTGACCTACCCTGGCCCCAAGGATTTAGGCTAGGTCACAGTCCCACAAGAAAACATACTTAGGCCAAACGTTGACCTTTTGTAATACAACATGCCTTCAACATCCCAAACTGGGAGTCCTAAATTTGCCTAATTCAAGTACACGAAAAGTAGTGCAGATAGGAAAACAAAGGGAGGTTACATAACCATAAAACAAAAATAAGCCACATTTGAAAATGATTATGACTATGAAAATAACACTGTGATTATACCTCGAGATGTAAGGATGCCGCAATGCTATATAGGCCGGCAGCCTTTTCTCTGGGCTGAAAACAAGGAATTTTTGCACCAAGTCAATAGCTAATAAGCTACCTCCGGCTTGCTTTAGTTTTCTATTAAGACAGCCTTTGCTTTTCCATTTTGAACAGGTGTTGATGCAACCTCCCAACTTTCTCACACCGTCGATATCTGAAATATTCCAAATATTCATCACCTTATCTATATAAATAAAAGAATGATTTTGTCTGTACATTGCTTAGAACTGACTCATTTCAAGTTTTCTTTACGTTTCATACATTAGAGAAACCGAATCCACCTTTAAAAAAATGTCTGTCGGTTTGTCCGCAAAATTTTGTCACAAGTAAACTCAGCAACCATAAAACATATATCATGCTGAAACTTTGACAGTAGATTTGTGAAAGTTTAATTTAAAATATAAGCTCTCAATGGATTGGAAATTCAACGTAGAAGCGAAGTTATAGACGTTCAAAGTGCAAAATTTTGTCACAAGTAAACTCAACCACCATGAGATATAGCGAGCTGAAACTTGAATGCTAGATTTTTATATGTCTAACTTAAAATATACGCTCTGAACGGATTGAAAATTCAACGTAGAAGCGAAGTTATGAACTTTTAAGCTGTATTTTGCTAACTTCATAGACATGTTTATTTTGAAAAATACAGGTTTAACAAGTAGGTATTGTTAGTTGATTTTAATTTCATTTGCATATATCAATATATTGCGCATTTGAGCTTATTGAAAAGGTGTTTTCCAGATTTAGAGATGTACTATCTATTACGAATAAATAGTCTTGTGAACAAGCGATTCTCAAACCTTACTAATGAACAGGCAGGAAAAATAAAGAACGAAGTTCTTACCCTACATCAACCCGAAGAAAGAACTTGCAAGTCAGTCAAGAGAGTGATTAGTGATGAGGAAGTAGTTCATTATCTAACTGAATTTCTTGACTCCGTGACTGTTCATGAGTAAAAACTTAAAGTAGGAGCACCAATCAAACTGAGATTTAGTAGCAGTAACAAATTTCATGTTACGAAACTTGAGTGACCCGGGAAAGCAACGGGACACGACTCTGAGTTCGTGCTCAACAGAGATATGCCATAGAGGCGGACATCACGACTGGATGTGGTATTCGTGAGTCTATGTATACCATGCTTACCATTGATTCCGAGCCACTATCCGTTTCCGTTCAAAAGATTGCAAAGTTCCGTCAGAGTCTGTTTCGTAATGATGTTAACTAAGTCGCAAGGGGAAATTTTATCTAACGCAGGAATTGAAGTTAGCGAGACCAAGTTTTTCTCACAAGGTCAACTGTAGTTTACTTGCTAAAGAGTCAGAGGTTCCAACTCTTTGTTCTTCCATGAACTTGAAGGACAGACAGCTAATGTGGTGTATACAGAGGCATTTGCTTAACACTGTACTAATAATGATATTTTCTACTATTCTATAATTCTAATAGTATTTTGGAATACTAAGTATAATAGAATTTTTGATTCCGTCAAAGACGGGTACGTTTGCTAGTCTTTCATAGAATTCCAATTGACTTTACCTGTGTTGACCTTTATACGCACCAAGCCATTTTCAGGCCATATCGTTTTTAAATCAAGTCAGGTTGTCTTTTTACGATTTGCCCTTTAGCCGTCCCATGTTCACATGACGACGCCCAAGGTGGACCACGCGGAGGCGGGCAACTCGATACTATTCGCGCAACAGTATATTTACATCGCGAAACGGTTACACTGTTCAAACGGTACGAATGATATTTCGGAGCAAAAGGAAGATCCAATGTAACATAACTAGGTCAGACGTTGTCAGACTAACCTAAACTTAAACTTAATACTATAAGCGATTTCCTAGATTCACTTCCTCTAATGCTCTCATTCTATTGATTGTGTAAATGAAATCCAGGAACACTAATTGACTTTACCTACCCAACCTTGGGATTGTAACCTAACTACAGGAACTGTCAGGTCAACACCATGGGTTCAGGTACCGCAGTGCAAGGAGAACTACTCTGTGGTACAGTAGCAATTCCCTAAGGACTTGAAGAGTGAACACATCGAAAGGAGTGACTCTTTCGTGAATCCATCTTCAATAATATAATTCAATTGGACCTTATCTACTATTCGAAATATAATAAACCGTAAAAATCATAGCAAAATTCAAATAGTAAAGAAAAGAAATACCGTTTTGTGATGGTTTTGGTATAGCTTCCATAACAATTTCAATTTGATGTTCCGTATGTTTGCCTTGGAAAAGCGGTTGACCTATAATCATTTCGCCTAAGATGCAACCCACGCTCCACAAATCAACTCCTTTGTTATACCTGCAATAAAAGACATAGAGAATAGAAACAAAATATGTAAATAATTATATTTGGAATAAGGGGGGGGGGGGGGGTACATGGGTGTAACCGATTGCTATACTAGAGGGAAGAAGGATAGTCTATGTAAAGGAATTACAAATAAATTTAGGTAGGAATCCAACACGTTTCTTATTTCAAAGCAGCTGTGGCCTTCATGTAACTCTAGAAGAACTAAGGATCTTCTTTCTATGAATAGAAGAGATGTAGCCAATGTGATCGCTGTTTCCACGGGACACTAGCTCGTAGGTAGACACGCCACCAGATTAGGATTGGAGGCGAGGGATTTTTGCAGGGCATGCTAGAACGAGGAAGAGACAGTTCCTCACTTTCTCTGTCAATGCCTTTGGTTTTGGCTCAAAGAAGTAAATAAGCATTAGAAGAATATTTCTTTGACAATCTTGAGAACTTAGCAGAGATCTGTCTAGATTTATTGTTCTCTCAAGGTGGTTCGAGTGGACCAGGGACGGGGGAGAATAGCCCCAAATTATTCTTTGTGGTATCACAAGGGACCCATATTTCGGCATATGTGTGTCCTCTCTCGGGACGGCCACTGTAACCTAACCTAACCTAAGTAGGAATCCAAAATATGGTTTTTAGGCTAAATATAGTTTTGCCTAACTCAAGCGTATATTAGAATAGGGATCTTTAACAAGTACCTAACATCGTGTAGGCTAAAGTATTGACGGCTTAACATCCCCTCTGAAGACAAATAGGGAGGACCTATTTTCAATAGATATAAACACACACTCACTCACACACATACATACACCACAACAACACCAACACACAAACATACACGCACACACTCTCTCTCTCTCACACACACACATTCCCTAAGTTCAATCTACATATTTTACTCATAAGGGCATATACGAATTGATGGTTAATATGCAGAATAAGAAGACATGACAGGCACCGCCCCTGTCTGGTGCCTGGTTATACACTATTAGCAAAGTATCGTAACTGTCTATATAAGATGGGTCTTATATACGAGTATAGTGTAAGATATTCTATTACGTATAATTTATTATTAATACAATATACATTTATATATATATATAAACTTTAGCACATAGAAAAGAACACAGAAAGACACTACAGAATTCACTTCGATATTTCGACATCCGTTGTCATCGGGAAGAAGTGCGAAGTACTCGCGTTATATATATATATATCAATGATCAAACCACAATATGAAATGGGAAAACCAGACTAAGATCTTTCATCCATAACAAGCAGTCTTTGTCCATAAGACCGCTTGTTACGGTTGAAAGATCTTAAGTCTTGTTTTCCCATTTCAGAATTGTGGTTTGTTCATTGATTGTTATTTCACGTGTTTATGTCAAATCTTTTTATATACATATGCAGATTCGATTAAATATTACGCCATATTTACGATTTAATTAGTTTCCTCGTATACTTTTCAAAGGACCGGAATAACCGTCTTGGGTCTTCGTTTAAATTCTACAGAACATTTCCAATGGTTCCATTGTCTTCAAATCTTCTATTTCTACTAATTTCACTACTACTACTATACAAAATAGAGCAAATATTTAATTAACTATGTTTAAAAGAAGAACGTTTTCCAAAATATACGAATTTACACATATGTATTAATATAAATGATCAAACCACAATATGAAATGGGAAAAGAAGACAAAGATCTTTCAACCGTAACAAGCGGTCTTTGTCAGACTGAAAAACCCAACTGAATTTGGGTTTTTTGACTCTGACGAAGACCGCTTGTTACGGTTGAAAGATCTTAGTCTTGTTTTCCCATTTCTTATTGTGGTTTGATCATTGATTGTTATTTCACGTGTTTATATAAAATCTTTTTATGTATTAATATAAATTGACAGCAAATTCTACTGTAGGCAAATTTTATTAAAGTGCACTATCACGACCTTTATGTTTTGTGCGCATCTGTGCTTAGTTAGCAAAATTAGGAAAATTAGTTAGCAAAGTTAGTTAGCATTAGTTAATTAGTTAGCAAAATTAGTTATTTTCCCAAGGACAATGAAAATACAACTTTGAGCATACTCATTATACTGATCAGTCAACTAAACAATTTCCAAATTAATAAAACTCAAAACTTCTATTACCATAAATTACCTTCACGTAAAAGTACAAACACAAATAACTAATGTTTGTAAATAATGCAAATAAAGATGAAAAACAATAATTAAAGAAAGAAAAATAAATAAAAGAGTATTTTTATAGTCAATTTTTAAAAATATGAGCCAAATTGAGGAAGTTACCAGACTGTTGTATTAATTTATATTCACCTTCTCCTGAATATAAATAGTCTTCAACTGCAGGAATGAAAACAGTACACAATGACTCCTTAATTTTCATTGTCAAGAGAGAGTGGTACGATGCAGATGGTACAATCAAATTTTACTTGTAAACAAATATTATTAAAGTGTACAACAGCTTCTACATTCATATTTATGCTTGTATGTTCAAATCTCCGTATGACTATTTTTCCGTTGGGTTGAAGAAAGTTGCCAAAGAACTTGGGCTAGAGTGCACTTTACGAGCTTCAGCGTTTACAGAGACGGATCTTTACACAGAGGTTATAAGGGTTTCCCTACTCTCCAGTAGGGCTTTTGGACTATTTTCACTTTCTTAAATGGCAACTCATAGTTATATTGCAGTAATGTTTATTTCAATATAACTTTATTGAATCAATATAAGTTTAATTAGTTCTTACTATATTCCTGGTTTGGGAGAAGACCAAACACTTCTTTGAGTCTAAGAAATAGATATTATTTACCTGAAATTATCAATTGCAACAAAATCCATCCATGTTTACATTTTGAAATTATCAAAACAAATTAGTTTTATAAACATTTTGACCATTGTTTATTTGTCAACTCTGGGGCTTATAAACACTCTCTGTTCCCAAATAACTTGTCCTAAGGACATATTAAATACGCTGTTGGCACAATAAGTTTACTGTTCAGTCAAAATAAAGATAACACATCAAATACAAGCTTTCGATTTTCACAAATCATCTTTTAGGAAAACAAAAAAGCAATACAACTAAATAACTACAATCTGTAAATTTAAAATAAACTGAATTAAGAGTAAACTGAGACATTGTATTGTTGCAGGAAACATTCAAAAAAACCCGCCGAGAGTGGAGGTTACAGGACTGTTGCTTAGCTCATGCAGGCTCAATCAGCTATTGGCTCTCCTTGATTATTTTAAAGGAATTATGGAAGGTTTCCAAATAATAGTAATGGAATTAGAATTTGAGTTCAATAATCCCTGAGGGCTGAATATCTTTCATTTATAGAGCCTTAAGAATTGGAGGTGGCTGGTATTCTTTTCAGATCTTTAAAACAAATTATTAAACAGCATTTCTCTAGTAACTTGTATACCTACTTTGTATAGATTCTTGTATAAGCGCCTGCCATATGATGTAAGCTGAAACGCCTCCATCATTTACTGATCGTCAATAAATTTATTTTTTTTTACTTAGTAAAAGTATAAATGTTATTTCTAACGTAGTGCAATCAGTTATTATGTGGTATTTACTCATTGTAGGGTAAAAAGCTAATGAAAAAGTCTCCACATATAAAAATTAGTTCTAAGGTAGTGCAATCAGTTAATATGTGGTATTTACTCATTGTAGGGTAAAAAGCTAATGAAAAAGTCTCCACATATAAAAATTAGTTCTAAGGTAGTGCAATCAGCTATTATATGGTATTTACTCATTGTAGAGTAAAAGGCTAATGAAATAGTCTCCACATAAAGAAATTTAAACGTATAAACACCGCGTTTCGAACACGTAGTGTTCTTCTTCAGACATTAACTAAAAAAATACAAAGTCATCCGAGAGTTATCTAAAGTATAAAGTAAATAGTATAAAATACCTAGTTAAAATACCCTTAATGCACAAATTACATACCTAAGGGTGAGTGTCTAGGGCAGTGTTTCTTAAACTTTTTTAGTTCAGGGCGCACCTATGAAACCAAACTAAAACTTTGGGGCGCATAACTGATTTTAATATAGAAAATTTAGTTCTGAGATTTGATAACAGGAAAATGATTGGAAATTAAAATGTATAGTTTTTTTTTTAAGAAAAAGAAAGAAAGAGAGAGAGAGGGAGGGCTTGTGAAAATTATTTAAATCCCTGAGTAAAGGCAAAGAGGAAGTATTATCCATTGATGCTTAAAGATTAAAGAAATTTACCTTCCAGTTCAAAATATCAAGTAGCCGAGACTTGATTCAGACTTGTAAACCACAAACTTGGTGTTTTCTCAAATAAATTAAAATGATGCTTAAACTAAAATATAAATCTGTTATATAAAGTTAATCTTCCGTTATATTAGGGCGCACCTGGCTATCTTCCAGGGCGCACAATTTGAGAAGCACTGGTCTAGGGGTACAACTGACTGAGAATAGGATAGTATTCAACTGTACCACATACACTCACCCTTAGGTATGTACTCTCTTCCTTATTTTATTTTGTACCATTTACTTTATACTATAGATTATTATTATTATTATTTGAGGGTGACTATAGCACTGCGTCTTAAAAGAAAAAAAAACTTATACTTTAGATAACGCTCTGATGACATTGATTTTTTTATTGAATGCCTGAAGAAGAAAACTACATGTTCGAAACGCGTTGTTTATACTATTAAATTCCTATAAGTAGAGACTATTTCATTAGCTTTTTACCCTTACAATGTATAAATCTTAATTTTTAAAATTTTAATTTTTGAAATTTATTTTGTAATTATAAAAATTTGAAATGAAAATACTATACCATTTTGCATCGAAAAGAATCTCCGGAGCTCTGTACCATCTTGTGGCAACATATCCTGTCATTACTTCATCTGCTTTAGGATACTCCATACTTCTCGCAAGTCCGAAGTCACCTATCTTGATCTCAAATCTTGGATTTACTAGAATATTTGCCGGCTAAATAAAAAAAAAAAATTATTAATGTCATAATTTTCAACATTTTTTTTTAAAAAAAATAATTATCTAGTTCTTTTTAAGTAGTATTATCTGAAATATTTGATCAATTAATTAATAACAAAATCAAGATCCTTAAATGTAAACATATAACATTACATAAAACAAAAAAAACAAAAATTATACTTTATCGGTTGACTTTAGTTATATATCTATTCGGACCGTTTGTTTTCAATTCAGATAACAATAATCATATATTAATTACGTAATTTGCATGCATTCAATTCATTAAACGATTATTCAGTGATTATAATTAGCAATTAGCCACTTATTATAATTAAACAAGTCATTATAATTAGCAATTAGTCACTTATAATTAAGTCATTATCTTGTTCCACATGTCTTTCAGTTTATTTAACAACCTTAATACATCTAAAACTTAGTATTTGAAAAATTACAATTATAGATGAGTTTAACTTTTTTTTTAAGTAATTAAACGAAATTAAATAATTAAAAAATGATAAAACTGAAAAATAAGCTTTTTCATTTTAAAAAAAAAACGATGATTTTTAAAACTTAGTTTACAGTAAAAAATATTTTATATCAAGCACAGAACGTTTGTGACAATTTTTAATAGTTATATAATTGTTCAAAACTAATTACCTTTAAATCTCGATGAACGATTCCTCCAGAATGCATAAATTTAACTGCTCTAAGAATTTGAAAGATGATTAATTGTAATTGATTGTCTGTCAGAATTTTTTTCTTCGAAATAAGATTATGTAGATCTGTCTCTAAAAGAAATTATTTTTTAACAGTTTTATTGAACAAAAACTAGTTAACTATTATTTAATTTAATTTTTATATATTTCATTTCTTTCTCAAATCATTATCATTATATATACACGCTTACTCACCAATACACACAGATAATATCATAAAAAAAAAAGCCATAAAAGACATTGAGGACCTCAAAACATGAAATTCCGCCAAAATATCAACATGGAATTTTTTCACGATCACTAAATTTTGCTTATAGAAAAGTAAAAAGGAGCATTATAGTCTATTTTTTTTTTATAAAATGTTTTTTTAACGCTAAATCGCTGATTGAGCAATGATATAATAAAATTAGCAAATCATAACAAAATTACATAAAATTTTTTATATACTCGTACCTATAACAACTGAAAATTTATCTTGAAACTAGCTGATCTACCCGGGAAACAATTTAATTCAAACTCTAATAATAAATTACATGAAACGAAAAGAATTTAAATTTTCTATAGTTCCGTTACACTTAACTTTTTTTGAGATAAACGAAATTATTACAGAATTAAAATTATAGATTACGCAAAAAAGATATAATCTAACACTGATTATAAATATCATACATTGTCTAATACAATTGATAGTTCATAGATTAGATTAAACAAATAATAAAAAGGAATATTTTTTGCCGAACAATATATCAAGAAATTTTTAAAGAAGTTTTAGCTCATTAAATGTGATATCTCGTATCTGTTAAATATAATGACACGAATTTTAAACCCACAAATCGTTTCAATTACCTGCGGCTGCCATTACCAATTAAAGTCAAAATGTAAACAAACAGGTTATACAGCAAACCTTATCTATTATAATATTTTTGGGATATTACCTGAACCACAACTCTGATTTTTAAAAAAACTTTACATAAACCTTCCCGGGGATATACCTAATAATTTCCTAAATTTTCACGGCGATTGGATGTATGGTTTTTGAATCTATCGAGTACAAACAAACGGACATACATTGATTTTTATATATATAGATAATGGATCACTTGTTGTACTTGTGCGATTTGTTTAGATTTGTGAGGGACGGACAGACTGGTGTGGCTTCTTTTATAATAGTATATATTATCAAAAAATGATCCATTGAAATTTAAACAGTTGAATTACTTTAGGAATGGGATAGAGTAGCCGAGTGGGGGTGCCTACAGGCTCCTCTCTGGAATGAGAGATTTAAATTTTTTGGTGGGTACAAAAAAAAGTTAACTGAATTGTGCTTAACCACTTAATCTTAAGCCTGATATGTCGGCTTCATTGTAAAGATCACTATTGATACGGAACGACGGCTTAACGTCCTCTCTGAGGGACAACGTACTCACCTCCCACGTGAATAAATCGAGGGCCAGGTAGGGGATTGAACTCCGGACTACCAGCCCTGACTCGAGTATGTTAACCACTAAGCTAACCTAACTAACTTAACAGAGTCCAACATAAGATTGTTTTAGTTGAAAGATCATAGTCATTTTGCTGATTTCCTACTGTGGTTTAGACGTTGATTATCGTTCACGTCTTTATTGTAAAAATCCTTTATATTTATGTAATATTATTGTAACCTCCTTGACCATCAATGGTAACCTCCTGGAATAATAGTTGCTGCATTGACCGCTAGGGTTGATAACTTAAGATATAACCTTATCATTTATGACATACTTAGTAAAGTATTGTATAATCTTAAATTTCGTTTATTTTCAGGTAACTAATTTTCATTTATGTTTTTGTATGTTTTTATCATTGTATTATGTTTCAATAATATATATTTATTTTCAGCAAAATTGAACTTAAATATTTAAGATTGACAAGTTTATCTCCCCTACCCAAAGCCTCCATATTATATATATATATATATAAAGATTTCACATAAACACGTGAAATAACAATCAATGATCAAACCACAATAAGAAATGGGAAAACAAGATTTGTTTTGTTTTCCATTTCTTATTGTGGTTTGATTATTTATATATATATATATATATATTGTAAACAAGAAAACGATCCAAAAGGACAACAAACATTTCACGGTGAATCAAAAACACAGAAATAAGGAATAAACACACTTACTGTCTCTAATTTTCGGTTGAACCGTTATCAGGAGAGTTGAGATAGGGACACCAAGCGCACTTGGAGACCCAACCGTATCCAACCGTCGCTTCACAAGTGCGCTTGGTGTCCCTATCTCAACTCTCCTGATGACGGTTCAACCGAAAATTAGAGACATAAGTGTGTTTGTTCCTTAGTTCTGTGTTTGTGATTCACCGTGACACACACACACACACACACACACACACACACACACAACACACACATATATATATATATATATATATATATATATATATATATATATACCAATTAAAAGAAAGGGTCCAGTGGACTTTTTTAAATAAAATAAATTCAAAACGAAGGAAACACACAGAATGTCTGTGTCTGTGTCTTTCTGTGTGTTTCCTTCGTTTTGAATTTATTTTATATATATATATATATATATAACAGTTCAAAATTGAAGATAGGTAGCACAGAAAGTAAAAGGAACACACTTACAGACTCAAATTTTCGGGTAAACCATCTTCATGAGAAAAGAGAAAGAGAGACCAAGCACGTTGTAGACGCAACGGCTAGTAACCCAAGTGAATATATATATATATATACAAAACAAAAGTTTGTCAGAATTCGAACTGTTCTTCACGTTCCAAATAAACTCTTATTACCAACATTTCAGATTTTATTTAAAAGCTTTTTAAATATAGGCCTATGGAAAAGGTTTTAAATAAAAACTGAAACGTTGGCAATAAGAGTTTAATTTGATCCTGAAGAACTGACCGAGTCCCGATAAAATGTTATTTTGTTTCTATTTCACGGTCGATACTTGGATAAATATATATTTATACTTACCCATAAATTCGAAGACTAGGTAAATGTCCATGTTGTTTAAAGCTTTTCGAACATCGAGAAGTGACACGATGTTAGGATGACATCTGCAATATCTGAGGTAAATTATCTGAAATCACAATACATTTATTTATTCAATTTGATCAATAAATAAATTGTATTATAATATTTTTTTTATTTTTATTTAAGAGTGACTGTAGCATTGCGTATTAAAAAACAAAACTATTGTACTCCCCCCCCCCCCCTTCTGTACTAAAGTACCCCCAGCAGTTAGCTTCAACGCCCCCAAGAAGCTCAGCACTTTTGCTGGGTCCGGTGGTAAAAGTTTTTCTATGGTTTTGTTGAGTGTCCCTAAGCACCTGCCTCTGTGCAGCAAAGTTATCTGATTATGTAGAATTTATTATTATTATTATTTCAGGGTGACTATAGCACTGCGTCTTAAAAACTATTGTACTCCCCCCCCCCCCGCCCCCCTTCTGTACTAAAGTACTTCCAGCAGTTAGCTTCAACGCCTCCAAGAAGCTCAGCACTTTTGCTGGGTCCGGTGGTAAAAGTTTTTCTATGGTTTTGTTGAGTGTCCTAAGCACCTGCCTCTGTGCAGCAAAGTTATCTGATTATGTAGAATTTATTATTATTATTATTATTTCAGGGTGACTATAGCACTGCGTCTTAAAAACTATTGTACTCCCCCCCCCCCCCCCTTCTGTACTAAAGTACCTCCAGCAGTTAGCTTCAACGCCTCCAAGAAGCTCAGCACTTTTGCTGGGTCCGGTGGTAAAAGTTTTTCTATGGTTTTGTTGAGTGTCCTAAGCACCTGCCTCTGTGCAGCAAAGTTATCTGATTATGTAGAATTTATTATTATTATTATTTCAGGGTGACTATAGCACTGCGTCTTAAAAACTATTGTACTCCCCCCCCCCCCCCCCTTCTGTACTAAAGTACCTCCAGCAGTTAGCTTCAACGCCTCCAAGAAGCTCAGCACTTTTGCTGGGTCCGGTGGTAAAAGTTTTTCTATGGTTTTGTTGAGTGTCCCTAAGCACCTGCCTCTGTGAAGCAAAGTTATCTGATTATGTAGAATTTATTATTATTATTATTTCAGGGTGACTATAGCACTGCGTCTTAAAAACTATTGTACTCCCCCCCCCCCCCCTTCTGTACTAAAGTACCCCCAGCAGTTAGCTTCAACGCCTCCAAGAAGCTCAGCACTTTTTCTGGTTCCAGCGGTAAAAGTTTTTCTATGGTTTTTGTTGAGTGTACCGAAGCATCTCTGTGCAGTAAAGTTCCCTTACAGTCAGTCAGCAGGTGCAACGGTGTTTTTTCCTCTTATTTGCAGAATCTGCACAAACCATCATTGATGATGCTCATTCAGGCTATCTGTGTTTCGGGAGAAAGTGAATTCCTTTCTTCTTCTTCGGGTCCTTAGGTGCACTTGTGGGAAGTTGGCTCCCACTAGTTAACGCTTTTGGACTCTCTGCGCTTCCGGGGGATGGTCTCAGGACTTCTGTCTCCTTAGTATCATACAAGGAAAAATCCCTAAAGCTCTATCGGTGGTATTTTGTCCGCTCAAGCAAAGCACCGCATACCTGAGTAAGGCTATTGCTCAAGGGGTCGCCTTGTACCTTTGAGGCTCCCGTTCGTAATACACCCTACTCTTCACTACTGTTATCAAAATTCCAGCTCACGAGGATTTTATTTTCAATTAAAGCAACAAAAATTTCAAAAACTATGTCATGAAGGGATGCTTCCATCAAATAGTATTTCGATATCCAGCGTTATCAGGAGGAGATGATCATAGCTCGAAAGATAAACCAAGATAAAAATATATCCATGTCCTAAGGAACCCCTGTATCATACATCCTTCGGCACGGATTACATATCATCTTGGATTGGGGGTATTATAATTTATTTAAAATATAACATTATATTACAAAATATAATGGTTGAATACTTAATAAAATTATAGGGGGCAATGGACAGTGGTAACGTGCTGGTATAGTACATTCGGGGTTCAATACCTATTCTAGCCCCCAAGTTTTCACGTCGGAGGTGAATAAATCTGAACAAAATGTCTCTTTGAAGGGACGTTAAACCATCAGCTTGCTAGCCTGATGGTCAGGTTCTCTTTAAAGAGCCCTATTCTAAATACACTTGATATAGCCAAAATTTATGGGGCCAGGTTAGTTCAGTGGTTTGCGTGCTTGCCTCTGAACTAGTAGTTACACGGTTCAATACCCATTCCGGCCCTGGATTTATTCACGCGGGAGGTGAATAAGTCTGAACACATTGTCCCTCGGAGAGGACGTTAAGCCATCGGTCCCTTAGCCTGTACGGTGTTAAAAACACGTTAAAAAGCTCTATTTTTAAAAATATTTGACTTAAGCGAAATTTACGGCTTCCAATGTACAATGTTCATTATGTGGTTTCAGAAAAAGGACTCATACGGTAGAGTACTGGAAAAAGTCAACCTCCCGGCGTTCCTGAGCTACATCCATGCCATAAATAGGGTTAAATCACCTTAGGACATTACCTATAGTTTAAAAAAAAAAAAGTAACATGCATAATTTATAATAGACGTAAGATTAAGGTAAGCCTGACAACGTCTGACTAGTTATGTTACATGGGATCTTCCTTTTGCTCCGAAATATCATTCGTACCCAGTGTAACCGTTTCGCGATTGTAAATATACTGTTGCGCGAGTAGTATCGAGTTGCCCGCCTCCGCGTGGTCCACCTTGGGCGTCGTCATGTGTACATGCGACGGCTAAAGGGCAAATCGTAAAAAGACAACCTGACTTGATTTAAAAACGATATGGCCTGAAATATGGCTTGGTGCGTATAAAAGTCAACACAGGTTTCACAAAAAGGGCCAATGTTCGGCCTATGTGTGTTTCCATGTACAACTGCCACTGCAACCTAACATAACGTAACCTAACCTGAAACTTATTGAACCAATGAGAAATCCACATCTCCGCACACTAGGGTGCGTCGTTGAGTAGCATCGGTTTTCTTCCACAGACCTCCTACTTCTATATTAACTGTGTTATTCTGATCATGACATCATAAGTCGAAGAACAGAAATACCTCATCTGATGATTTTTCTCATGATCAGTTGATATTAGGTTAGTTTAGGTTGCAATTGCAGTCTTACAAGCGAACACAAATAGGCTAAACATCAGCCCGGTCTGATTCCACACAATGAATATTCCATATTGAGAGTTCTAAATTTGACCTAAGTCAAATGGATTTAGAGTAGGGGATCTTTAACAAGTACCTGACATCGTACAGGCTAAGGGACTTGACGGCTTAACGTCCTCTCCAAGGAAGCTAATTTTTTTTTTCATTTCTTGTGTGAATAAGTCGAGAAACAAAATATCGAACCCCGGATGTCCTAGTCCAGAGGCGAATGCGCAAGCCACTGGGCTACCCTGGGCTCCTGTCAGTTGGTGTTATCAAAATTCCAGCACACGAGGATTTTATTTTCAATTAAAGGAACAAACATTTCAAAAACTATGTCATGAAGGGATGCTTCTATCAAATAGTATTTCGATATCCAGCGTCATCAGGAGGAGATGTTCATAGCTTGAAAGATAAACCAAGATAAAATAATATCCATGTCCTAACTGCTTAATATAATTGATCTTACAACATGGCCGTTGAAGGTGAGGCACTAAAATTCATTGTTGTCACCCATCCAAGAGCTAACCACTCCCAATGTTGCTTAACTTAGTTGACCTATTCGAAACGTCTATAACCATTTCGATATAAAAAGAAATGTATTATTTTTTTTGTTATTTCTTTTTTTTTTCACCTCTCTATATGTTCTCTGTGAATCAGTAGGGTTTCGAAATGCCTCCTGTATCTTCTTCACGGCCACTCTCCTTTTACTGTTCCGATCAATGCATTCCCAAACAAAACCGTAAGCCTGAAAAAAAAAAATTATTTTTTTTAAATAAAATTAAATAATATAGAGTTATTCTCTATTTTAGGCTAAATAGAGTTATTCTATTTAAATTGTATGTATTAAAAACTTTATTTAGATAAATTTGACGAAATAACTTGTTAAAGTATTGATGTATATATATATATATATAAGGTCCAATGTAGATAAACAAAAAAATAGAGAAATAAAAAGAACACTGAACTGTTCAGTGTCGCGTGTTCATTGAGACTACAGTTGTTGTTAAAAATCCATATACTATTTTTCTTTGTAAAATAATTTGTAATGTAATACTTAGTTTTTTCTGTTTCAAACTTTATACTTCTGCCTATGAAAAAGGTTTTAAATAAAAACCGAAACGTTGGCAATGAGAGTTTAATTTGAACCTGAAGAACTGACCGAGTCCCGATAAACTATAGTTTTTGTTTCCACGGTCGATACTTTTATCAATATTTATATATATATAAAAAGATTTCACATAAACACGTGAAACAACAATCAAGGGTTTTTGACTCTGACGAAGACCGCTTGTTACGGTTGAAAGATCTTAGTCTTGTTTTCCCATTTCTTATTGTGGTTTGATCATTGATTTATATATATATATATATATATATATATATATATATATATATATATACACCATGATAAACGAACAACGGTCCGGCAGGACAAATAACAATTAAAATAAGCAGTGACACATAAACTGAAACACAACAAAGACTCACTTTTCAATATTTCGACCGTAATGGTGGTCGTCCTCAGGAGAAGAAGTGAATTGACGGAGGGACGACAGTCAACACTATATATATATATATATATATATATATATATATATAATATATATATATATATATCAAACCAATTAGATGAAACGATTCTTTGAACTGAATAATCTAGAATTTTCAAAAGAACACACAGAGAAGGAATCACTGAACTCACAACTATATTTCGATGTCCTCGTCGTCAGGAATAGATGTGAATCGCTCGACTTTCGAAAGTCGAGCGATTCACATCTATTCCTGACGACGAGGACATCGAAATATAGTTGTGAGGTCAGTGATTTCATTTCTATGTGTTCTTTTGAAAATTGTAGTTTATTTATATATATAGGTGTGTTATCTAATCGGGATTCGGTCAAATTTTCTAGGTACAAAAATGAAACTCTCATTGCCGACGTTTCGGTTTTATTTTAAAACCTTTTTAATAGGCAGTAGTAAGAATTTTTTGACTAAGAAAATGGAATTTATATTATTTAAAGGAACAACAATCTTAACCGGACAAAACCTTTGACTAGACTTAATGTAAATGTCATTTTCTTAGTAAAATAATTCTTACTTCTGCCTATGAAAAAGGTTTTAAAATAAAGCCGAAACGTCGGCAACGAGAGTTTGATTTTTGTACCTAGAAAATTTGACCAATCCCGATTAGATAACACAACTATTCTATCAAACGGTTAATATATTATTGAATCTGTTATAAATAATATTTCACAATAAACACGTGAAAAAAATCAACGTCCAACCGCAATAAGAATGAGAAAAAAGACAAAGATCTTTCAACCGTTAACAAGCGGTCTTCGTCATAGTCAAAGCTCAACTGAGTTGATTTTTTGACTCTGATGAAGGTGTTTCGGTTGAAAGATCTTAGTCTTTTTTTCTTATTTCTTATAATGGTTGGACGTTGATATTTATATAACAGTTAAAAATTGAATATAGATAGCACACAAAGTAAAGAAACACACTTACAAACTCAAATTTTCGGGTAATCTGTCTTCAGGAGAAAAGAGAAAGGGAGATCAAGCACGTTGTAGACGCAACGGCTAGTAAATATATATATATTTCATTAAAGTACACAGCAGCCTCTGCGTTAACGACTTTTAAGCTGGTCTGCTCCAATTTACGAACAACCTTGCGGTGGGCTGGTGTTAAAAGCCATATTAATTGCCCAAGAGACATCTTAATTTGGCATGAGCAGATGTAAGAAGAAAATCACAACTTTCAGACGAAAGGTAAAACTTTTTAATACGACACAAAATACAAATCAAAAAACAAACAACAATTACAATGAATTAAAAACTAATACAGAAAATAAAAACAATTACAGTGGCAAAAAACAAGTACTTACAAAAGTTAAAACGCGCACGAACAAGCTGTAATTGTCACTTACGTGACATGTTTACGTGGGGATTTGCTGCCATCATACACAAATATATATATAAAGATTTCACATAAACACGTGAAATAACAATCAATGATGAAACCACAATATGAAATGGGAAAGCAAGACTAAGATCTTTATCTCAACCGTAACAAGCGGTCATCGTCAGAGTCAAAAACTCAACCGAGTCAAAAACCCAGAGTCAGTTGGGTTTTTGACTCTGACGAAGACCGCTGGTTACGGTTGAAAGATTATTGTGGTTTTCCCATTTCTTATTGTGGTTTGATCATTGATATATATATATATAAATATACACTTAAAAAAGGTTAAATACAACAACAAAAAGATCAAATATATGGAATACATAAAAGAATAAATATACTTAAATAGACGGGCATGTAATCCACTGGGCTACCATGGCCACAAGCTTTTAGGTAGGTTGTAGTGGTCGTAATACGAGATTAGGGGATCTCCAAGATTTAGATTAGGGGATCTTTAACGTGGATCTGACATCGTACGGGCTCAAAACCGACTATTCAACGTCTTCTCCGAGGAACGAAATGCTCATTTTTATTTCACCTTCTGCGTGAATAAATCGAGGGCTCGAGTGGGTATTGAACCCTGGATCTACTAGTCCAGAAGCGAGCAGGTTGATTCACTTCAAAACATTGCTAATAACTGAACATTATGTGAAATATATTAATAAAATAAAAAAAATAAATATTTTTTTATAATAAGAAAATAAATAAATTAGCAAAATAATTAATGAATAACCTACTCATAAAAAATTTGAATAATCATATTTTATTATTTATCGGGTCTTTTCCCTCACTCTCTGGAATATCGTTACCCTTAACTTGGGTATCCCTGTATTATATGGTTGATACATTCGATAGATACTACATCGAATTGGTTATATATACCACATCTAAAAAGATCGATAACACACGACATTTAAATAATATTAATTGAAGATTCATCATAGTATAGATAAACAGCTTGCGACACCAACATTTTTGTTTGTTTAATCATTAACAAACATTTAATAATAGCATTTCCTTAAGATTAAAAAACAGAAGATTCTTTAAGAATGCTGGTGATGACAGTTTCATGGAAAGGTTGAAATTCAAAATGCTCTTTTTCTTTTCTATACTAGCCGACTAGCCGAACTTTGTACTACCTAACAATTAATGAATGTCGTGTTGTGCTAAACTTAATTTAGTATTTAATTATTAATAGTTATTAACCCGCCCTATAGTTGTCCTGTCTTAGCTATAAATACTCAAATCGAAAAATAAAAAAAAAAAAGATTTTTCAAAGCATAACTTTTATTGTAACGTACAACAATATTCAATTAATTTATACAAGTAAAGGTATGGACAGGAAATAAATTATTTAACTTGTCATGTCTATTAAATGCTAATTAGAGAATATAATGATGTCATAATGACGGATTCATTTCAGAATGAATTATAATGATATCTAATTATGATAACTGATTTGTTGCTGTAGTTTAATTACAGCAGTTAAATTTGGCTAATCATCAATTCGACACAGATTATTATAGGTAGGAATTACGAAGGCGAATGACGTAGCTGTCTAATTTAATTTTAAATTAAATAAATAATTAAACTAATATTAATTTAATTAATTGTAATTTGACTGTACTTTAATTACAATTAGATATGCCTAATTATCAATATGAGTCAGCCCTTATAGTTAGTAGTAATTAAGAAGTCGATGGACGTAGCTGCCTAATTTAAAATTAAAAAAATTAATTTAGTTTTGATTTAGCTGTAATTTAATTACTCAATTAGGTAGCCCAATTATCAATATGAGTCAGCTCATCTAATAAGTAGCTGTACGACAAGACAAGAAATCTATATTAGATTAATACTGCTGAATAAAACACCGACATAAGCAATTCATCATCAGTTTTCTTAAGTTGTAATTCACACAGTTTGGGTAAATAAAAATCTGTTGATTATTTAATGAATAGTCATTTTTATAGGCAGCACGATATTTAAAAACCTTTAAACAGAGAGTCGTAAGAATGTTTATGTATTTGGTTCTGTAAAACTTGATCCATACCCCTGATCCTATCCTCTTGAGTACGTCGAATACTCTGGCAATGGACTCATCGGGCAGAGACTTGTCGCTCATGGTCCAATCCAAATGACTCGTATATATAAACGATCACTAAATTCATAACGACTTCATGGACGTTTTGTCTTGTTGCTGTTTGTTTATCACTGAGGACATTTGATTACTGGCGGTTGCTAGGGAATGGTAGGGGAAGGATGGACAAGTCGTTGACGATGGTATCCATGACATTTGTGAAAGCGCCGAGGTAGCTGTGTGTCTATTTAACAACTTTTACACATACATAAACACTACTATCAATCCCATTGCCAAATTATTTTCGAATTGCTTACGTCGTTGTTTATTCAACGGTGTTAATCTAATATATAAATTTGAGGACGTCTTGTTTACGTCTTAATTGCTACCTACTAATGAGCTGTGTCAAATTGATAATTAGGCGTATCTAATTGCAGTAATTAAACTACAGCTACAAATCAAAGTCGTTATAATTAGGCAGCATTACAATTCATTCTGAAATCAATACGTCATTATGACAGCGCATATATTCTATAATTAGTATTTAATAGAGCATGACGAGGTAGTCTATTTCATGCGCATACCTTTATTTGTCTAAATTATATTGTGTAGTCAGGATTTAGAATATGCCGTGTTCAAAATACAAACCATCAGTAAGGTCTTAATCTATGACAGAATCGTATTTTCAACATACAACTACAATACCTGTTTATTAAAATAACAAACTGACCAGCCATCACTGTTGACAAATTGTTATGAAACAACAAAATATATCGCACTAATTAACTTGGCATGCTCTACTAAATGCTATTGAGGTTATATGTGCTGTCATGATGACGTATTCATTTCACAATTTATTATAATGCTGTCTAATTACGATGACTTTGCTTTTTAACTGTAGTTTAATTACAGCTATTAGATATGCCTAATTATCAATTCGATACAGCTCATTAGTAGGTAGCAATTAAGACGGATGAATGGACACTGTACAAGAAGACATTCTATTTTATGGAATAGTATAAACTGTATGACTCAGCGAACCTCGAACCGCCTAAGAGTCAGACAATGTCGGGTTAACTTTAGCTAATCTTAATTTGGTATTTAATTAATAACATAATATCTATAACAAAAGGTGCTATAAATATTTAATTTAAACAGGAATAAAAGATTTGAAGCGGCCTAATGTAAACATAATATCAAACTCGTTAACGACCAACTTATATTTTGTTTGATTAGTTAAACAATTGTTCGACAAGCATCCATCATACCAAGGAATGCATCAGACAATAATGTAAGTTTCATTGGGGTTAATTTTTTCTATTTAACAATTTTATTCTTTGTAAAAACTAAAAATAATTTTCCCATAAGCAATACATATTGGGAAATGGGATAATCCGTTCGGTTGGATCATATACTGGTGATTTTTTTAATATTTTAAAAATTAATATTTAATTATTTAAATTTAATTTAATTTTAATATTTTTTTTAAATATTTTAGGCTTTACTATATAAAAATGTGTAGATTATAAGCTACTAAACTTTTTGGATGACTTCAAATTACGAGTATAAGAATTCTGGGGACAACATTTTCTTGACAACTCTGTTTGAACTCAGATTTGTTCGAGTTCAAAGTACCACTGTACTTTGAACAGTGGCAGAGAGTACGAGTACGAGAGTGAGGTAGAACATCGTAGACAGTACGAGGGGGCGGAGGTTTAGTATACCTTCCAAAGGGAATCCATCTGTGGATGTTTACCCTTCCACCTTCCATGTCAAAAAAATCGAAGGTCATAGTGAGAATCGATCACGGGATCTTTCAGTCCATAGGCGAGTGCGCAAGCGACTCGGCTACTCTGCGCTTTATCTTTCAGAAGAACGTAACATCCATACAGGTTAGATGGTGACGGCTTTACGACCTCTCCCACAATACGGCTTATAGAAGATGTTCCACCTTCTATATGAAAGAGAACCTTGGTTCACAAACGAACAATTGAACAAATCTTCAGTATTTAATGCAAGCATGCTAACTATTATACCTCATAAATTATCAAAATATCAATCACTGCAATAAACAAATTTTTTCTCAAAGAAATGACCATTTATAAGTACAAATTTTATAAAATTGAATTCTCATATTTTATTACGTACTATTTTATATTTTACGAATCGATTACTCATATTATAGAAACTTTGCTTATGATTTCCTGATGATTAAATTAGATGATAATCTTATAAAGATGAATGAACGAGTTTTTTCTTAAATAAAAGCTCACTATTGGGGAAAGTATTATGTCTCCACACAAAAAAATTTATTATAAAAAACTAACAACGCGTTTAGAACGCTTGAGGTTCTTCTTCAGGTTACATCTAAAAAATATATGCATTTATTAGCTCGAGGAACATCGGGGTGAATTAATTAAAATTAAATACAATGTCTGAATGTTGAATATCTGACACTATTTAGTGCTAACATGAGAATATTAAAGTGGTTTAATTAAGACATAATACATTCCCCAATATGATTAAATACCATACTATAATAGACTGCATAATTAATGCATTAAAAGATCATTAATAAATATCACTTTTATAAAGTTGGTTACTTTTATTTTTCATAATGCAGAAACATTAAATTCGAATTTCTTTTCGTAAGTAAACAATAGAGGCTTCGACTGCAGTTTGTCTAATAATTAAATTAGATGATAATCCGATGAAGATGAGTGTGCACTTCAGGTGATTACCCGAGAAGATGATTCGAGTTCTAAATGAATAATCATCAGGTAATGAATAAGACCTATCATTGTTATAAGCAAGAAAAGACTAGGCAAGGGATTTCAGTGTTACTGTTCTGGTATGGTGAGAGGTTACGAGAAGGTTACAAGATGGAAGATTATATAATCTCGTGTTATTAATAAATCAGTTAAATTCTGAATGCTTCACTAACATTAGTCAGCAAAAACTTTCACAATTATTACGAACAATTAGTGTCGTAGATATTTTACACAATTCTTTCGTTCTTTCAAAACAAATGTAAAAATGTTTGTGATTTTTAACTGAATCTCTAAAAAAGTTACTGCTTTTAAAACAATATTTAGGTATATTCTTGCATTTATAAGAATATCTATCGATACTAGTACTTTTAGTGGAGAACCTAAAAAACGAATCTAATAATTAATACATATTTATGCTCTTTTCGTGTTTTTATGAGAATATCTAGAAATGTTAGTACTTTTATTAGGATATCTAAGATTTTTAGTGTTCTTAATTAAAACATCTAAAAACTTAAGAGATTCTTAAACAAAACTTAGAATTATATTGCTTTTAAGAAATATTTTTATTATTCTGGTTCCTTCGACAAGCGCTTCTCTGGTTAACTTTCTATGGTGGACTTGCTCTGTGTGTTTTTTGGGGGCTCCAGATATCAGGTGCATGGTCAGTCTTCTAGAGTATATATAAGTAGAGTATATCTTAAATTATATTCAGTTCAAAAATGAAAATAGGTAGCACAGAAAGTAAAGAAACACACTTACAGACTCAAATTTTCGGGCAATCCGTCTTCAGGAGAAAAGAGAATGGGAGACCAATCACGTTGTAGGCGCAACGGCTAGTAACCCAAGTAGTCCAGTTTGGATCGTCTTTCCAAACTTACTTTTTAGTAAAAACAATAGAATAATATAACAATATCCTTATGTCAATATATATATATAATAAAAATCCATAGTCGAAATAACTGATTTATCAATAAATTCCTCTTTGTTACTGTACATATTAAAATGTATTAAATAACCAAATAGTAGTAATAGTAGTGCTAATTGTAAAACAATCATGTTGTAGCCCTGAAGATGACATAAATATATGTCGAAACGTCGGCAAAAGGACTAGTTTAAAATCATTGGACCTCAACCCTCAAAAAATTACATCATATATATATTCGTAAATTTTGGTAGCAGTCCTTCCTTGACACACACATTATTGAAAATGACACCAAATTTAGCTGATACCTGTTTCTTAACAAGTTTCTCAATTCTTCTAAATAACACTCTAGTTATTTCGTCTACACAATAAAGTACATCTCCTATGGTCGACATGTTTCGAATGATCAACATTCATCATCAGGGCGTGAATAAGATCTAAGATAAATTATCTGGTTTATTATATATACATGGATATACCTTCTCCAGATATCTGAGAATTTTTTATCCTTCTGGATAAAAATCTGATGGTGAATGTTGATCATTCGAAACATGTCGACCATAGGAGATGTACTTTATTGTGTAGACGAAATAACGAGAGTGTTATTTAGAAAAATTGAGAAACTTGTTAAGAAACAGGTATCAGCTAAATTTGGTGTCATTTTCAATAATATATATATATATATATATATTATATATATATATATATATATGCTGAGTAGCAGTTTGCTTCTCAACGCGAGTACTTCGCACTTCTTCCCGATGACGACGGATGTCGAAATATCGAAGTGAGTTCTGTAGTGTCTTTCTGTGTTCTTTTCTCTGTGTTAAAGTGTATATATATATATTTATATATATACACTTTTTCGATGAAAATACGATCCGAAATGGACAAATACAGTTCAATGTACATAAAGAAACATAGAGAAATTAAAAACACAAACTTACAGTCTCTAATTTTCGGTTGAACCGTCTTCAGGAGAGATAAAGGAGGGAAACCATGCGCACTGGTTCAAGAGACGGTGGACCGTGAGAATGACGTGATAAATGGCGAGAGGGTGTAGAACCCCTGCTGGTTTAATGAGTACCTCACATCGTACAGGGATTAATGTCCTCTCCGAAGAACAACGTGCTCAGATTTGTTCACCTCCCAGACATGAGTAAACACAAGGACTAGAGAAGTGGGTAAGCAACCAAGTCAAAAGGCGAGTATGCAAGCCTTTGTGCTACCCTGGCCCTCCCTTTCTTACCCCCTACCACCTAACAACGTAGTAAACAAACACATTGTATATAAGACTATAAATAATTTTTTTTAAAAAAAAGCGTCAATTTTTTTTTGAATTTTACTAAAAAAAAATCATGTCTTATGAAGAACATAAAAAAAAGGTTCGATTTCTTATATTTTTAAATAATTTTCTTTTTTGATTTTCTTAACTCCAGTTCATTTTCATAGTCATCTCCTTTAAAACCTTTGACTAGCCTTTCCCCGTGTGTCAGTTGACGATATTCAGGTTTACCTCTTCTACTTCTTTCCCAATAAGTATCATAATATTTAAATTCACCAAAATACGGATAGTGTTTTTCTTGAATAAATTTCATTTCGTTTCTATTTTCACCAGTATTTTTCGAAACAGGATCAAACATATTTAAATGTTTAATAAACGACGATTGTCTTTCTTTTTCTAACCATTTTCTTTCATTTTTAATCGATTGAAAATTTCTACGTGTTTCATCATTTAATTCTCTTAAATTTGGCGCCACATCGACAATTCTATTTATAACAATATCAAGTACTTTGTCACGAATAGAAACCGGTTCTTCTTCATAATCCGGTTTCAATTCTAAATAGCTATCTTTTCTTAAGTCTCCATCTTCATTGGTATTATCATACATAGGATAAATAACTTTCATTTCTTCTTCACTTCCATCGTATTCATCAATATAAAAGTTAAGCTGTTCTTGTGAAATATCAGAACTTCGACGATTCATAAAAGGATGAAACATAGTTTGTTTCTTTTTCATTCCAATAGGTGATGTTCGTTTTTCAATTGGTTTTGAACAAAGAAATGAACATTGTATTGGATTTAATCTAAATGTTTCACCCCATTCTATCGGATCAAAATCATCACCGGCAAACAATTCCATATAATTAGTAATAACTGTTATATCAGCAGAAACACATTTCGACAACTTTTTCAATCGTCTATTACGAACATCTTTAAAAAATATATTTTGTTCTGATTGTTTAAGGAAATCCTGAAGAAGTTTAACATCTTTTTCTTCTGTTGGATAATCTAATCGGATTATCCTTTTGGTAAAACCTGTCCTTTTGGATGGATCCAAAGTTATATCTAGAATCATTTCAATATACGGTTCTAAAACTCCAAATGGATAAGTTACTGTGTTTTCTTCCAAAACCAGTTTTGCTAATCCTCTAGCCAAATCTATTTTATCTAAAACAATTTTAATAACAAAAATGAATCAAAATCAAATCCAGTAAATTCACATCAATAATTTTAAAATATTTTTTTAAAAATTTTAATTTATATTTTAAATAATAATTATAAATTGTATTATTTAATTTTAAATTAATAATTATTTAATAAATTATATTATATATACATTATTTTAAATAATAATTAAAATTTAATTATAAGAAATAAATTAAATATTAATTATTTAAAAATTAAAAAACTACTGATTTAATTTAATTATTTATAAATTTAAATAAATTTAATACACTGTTTTCTTATCTCGACCACAAATATTCGACAAATTATTTCACTCTTTATTAAGGTTTGGTTAGTTTATCGAAGCACTGGTGTTTGATTTGAAAACGGTCATGAAAAGTTAATTGTAATAGAAAAATTCTAAGGTAATAATGGATGATATTCAAATAAATAATGTAGTTTATATCTTTTTTATTATATTACTGTAATTAATTTCTGTATTGATTATTGAAAATACAAAACTTCTTTTCAATTTTATTGAAAAATATATTATGTTTATAAATATACATAAAACTGTTTGACGCTAGATGAAATCTCAAAGTCAAAATCAAATTCACGTTAAGTTGAATCAAGTAAAGAAAAGTTTTTTCAAAACAAAAAAAAGAAGAAAAATAAAAAATTACGTTTGTCTGCAAATACTGGAATGATAAATTGACTAGAAAACCATTATAAACACATGAAATCATATTAGGGTACTATAAGTAAAAAGAAATGCTCATAACATATTTTTACAGTCTTTTTCCGAAAATAAGACACTGTCTTACTTTATTTTTAGGTCAAAAATCCGTGCTAGGGCTTATTCTAACGGGGGAAGGCTTCAATTATATTAAGTAGATTTAGATATTTTTGTTTAATATTTATTTTTAGATAGAAATTTAATTTTATTCGATTACAGTCATGTCATCTTCTGGAACATCGTCATAAATTATCAAAAATTTTGAATTCCGTTCTGATTTTCCTCTAAATCTATTTCCTGTAGAATCATTGGTCTGAATCTCTCATGTCTTGCAATATAGCTATCGTTAAAAAAATACTTCTTCTCTAAGTAGCATCCTTGAAACGAACTTTAGAGGTAAACAAGGAATTTCTAGGAGTATTTTTTTTTCAAAGAATTCTCTGAAATATTACGACAGCTAGAGATACCTACTACATTTAACTGCAATTTTTTAACGAATTATATTATTTCTATTATCTTAACAAGAGCCTATTTTAAGTGGAGGGCTTATAGTCAAAAACGTCCCGAAAATCACGCTAAGACTTATGTTCGGGGAATGTCTTATTTTCGGAAAAATACTGTATTAGAAGTGTTAATTAGTTTTTAATTTTTATTATTTGGAATTTGTTTTTTTTTTTTTATCAAAACATGAAACATATGCAGTAATACAAAAAAACGTATGTTGAAGACCTATTCAAAGTAGATTGAAAGAAAAGAGATGTTAATTATTACAATCATGTAATTATTCTGAAATGTTGCATGTTAATTCAGATTGTTAATTATTTACAATCATGTTTATATTACAATCACAAATATAACAAGACTATATTTAGTCTTGCATGTATATATTAGTTGTACTATATGGAGATGTACTTGTATGTAGTAATTTAAATTGCTACTGCAATTTTTTAACGAATTATATTTTTTCTATTATCTTAACAAGAGCCTATTTTCAGTGGAGGGCTTATAGTCAAAAACGTCCTGAAAATCACCCTAGAACTTATTTTCGGAAAAAAAGACGGTATTGTACAATAAATAAGAATAAAATCATTTATGAGTCAGATTCGTCATTAGTTTGAATATCTGCCGTTAGGCGTCGCCACTAGTCGTTCCCGCGCAAATGCTATTGTTTTGATTTGTTTATTAGGTCTGTTTCTCAACTGCAATTATTCTCAATCATTTATAACCTATCAGTGTAGCGACTATTATAACCTCCCCCATCCTACCCCCAACGGTTGATAATACGTTAACTTTCAACATATCAGAAAAACTTGAAAATGCCGGTTGATTTTCGTTTCAATCTAGATCCAGTAGCTCATTTATCTATTATTTATGTAGCACCTCACAATATCGATCAGAGTTAGGTTAGGTTGCAGTGGCAGTCCCACAAGGGAACACACGTAGGCCAAGCATTGGCCCTTTGTGATACCACACAATGAAGATTGATTCTACAGTGGGAGTCCTAAATTTTGCCTAACTCAAATGTATGTAGAGTAGGGATCTTTAAAGAGTACCTGACATCGTACAGGCTCGGGATCGACGGTTTAACGTCCTTCTCCGAGGGACGACGTGCTCAGATTTATTCACCTCCCGCGTGAATAAATCGAGGGCCAGGTGAGGATTGAACCCCGGTCCTATCAGTTCAGAGGTGAGCACGTAACCACTGAGCTAGCCTGGCCCCCCTGTATCGATCAGAGTTTTCAGTCACTGTAACGTTGTCTTCTTCGAAGCAATACGGACCCCATATACTGAATTCTGGTGTACAGCACACCATACAGTCACACGACATACCCTACATAGATACCCCTAATTCTATGTATTTATTTTCATAGAATTACAATAATGGGTCTTAATTGTAGACTACTTTTTATTAGTCCCAGACTTTTCATTTTATTACAGTTCTCCTACACAGCCCTGTTGTTCCTGAATTGAAGAACAGCAGACCTTTCAACATGTCTGCTCATGATGTAATATTTAACTGCTCATATTTAGATAATCTAAGACCACAACTGATAACAAATATTATCCTGCAAGATGGAACGTGGGCGGATAGGAATGAAAACATGATACTAAGAATGCCAAAGACTTATGTATGAATGACATACAAATTAATGAATTATAATTATCCTATGTAAATTATATTGTATGCATATTGTATATATATATATATATATATATATATATAATATATATATATATATATATATATATATCAATGATCAAACCACAATAAGAAATGGGAAAACAAGACTAAGATCTTTCAACCGTAACAAGCGGTCTTCGTCAGAGTCTTGACGAAGACCGCTTGTTACGGTTGAAAGATCTTAGTCTTGTTTTCCCATTTCTTATTGTGGTTTGATCATTGATTGTTATTTCACGTGTTTATGTGAAAGCTTTATATATATATATATATATATATATATATGATGTAATTTTTTGAGGGTTGAGGTGCAATGATTTTAAACTAGTCCTTTTGCCGACGTTTCGACATATATTTATGTCATCTTCAGGGCTACAACATGATTGTTTTACAATTAGCACTACTATTACTACTATTTGGTAATTTATTACATTTTAATATGTACAGTAACAAAGAGGAATTTATTGATAAATCAGTTATTTCGACTATGGATTTTTTTATACATTGACATAAGGATATTGTTATAATTATTCTATTGCTTTAGAATTATTTCATAAGTATAGAGATGACTATTTGATTACCTTGGAAATCTGTTTATGTTGCAGCATACCTATTTACTACTGTTTCATGATGGCTACTAAGATAAAATAATTCTAAAGCAATAGAATAATTATAACAATAACCTTATGTCAATGTATAAAAAAAAATTCATAGTCGAAATAACTGATTTATCAATAAATTCCTCTTTGTTACTGTACATATTAAAATGCAATAAATTACCAAATAGTAGTAGTAGTAGTAGTGCTAATTGTAAAACAATCATGTTGTGTCCCTGAAGATGACATAAATATATATCGAAACGTCGGCAAAAGGACTAGTTTAAAATCATTGGATCTCAACCCTCAAAAAAATGAAATCATATAAATATTGGGCCAAGAAAAAATTATATATTAATTAAAATGCTCTAAGAGCAAAAATAGTTGCTACGTTTCTGACCTTGTTGTTGCTGTACAATTTTCTTATTCTTTAGAGCATAGAATTTAAGAAACGCTGTTTTAAAATAACATTTAGTTATATTCAATTATTGGTAGAAAAATCGACCGTGAAATAGAAACAGAATTAAAGTTGATCAGAACTCGGTCAGTTCTTTAGGGAAAAAAAAGATTTTATAAGGAAAACTAATTGCCAGCGTCACATGGTGTTCCATGGCGGTCACCCATCCAAGCAATATTCACGCCCGATGTTGCTTAACTTCGGTGATTGGACGAGAACCAGTGTTACAACATGGTATGGACGTTGGCAATGAGAGTTTAATTTAAAATTTTAAATAACAACCGAAACGTTGGCAATGAGAGTTTAATTTGAAATTTTAAATAAAAACCGAAACGTTGGCAATGAGAGTTTAATTTGAAATTTTAAATAAAAACCGAAACGTTGGCAATGAGAGTTTAATTTAAAATTTTAAATAACAACCGAAACGTTGGCAATGAGAGTTTAATTTGAAATTTTAAATAAAAACTGAAACGTTGGCAATGAGAGTTTAATTTGAACCTGAAGAACTGACCTAGTCTCGATAAACTTTAATTCTATTATATTCAACGTTTGTGTATTAGAAATAAATTAAAATAGTATTAATTATAAAAATGTAATTGTAGGGTAAAAAGCTAATGAAATGGTCTCCACATTTAAAAAATTAATCGTATAAACAACGCGTTTCGAACACGTAGTGTTCTTCCTCAGGCATTAATTAAAAAATACAATGACACCAGAGAGTTATCTATAGTACAAAGTAAATATAGCAAAAAATAAAAATAAAATAAAATGAGGAAGAGAGTACGAACCTACGGGTGAGTGTCGGTGGTACAACTGACTGGGAACAGGATGGACGTGGGTGAGGGTATGGGGTGTACATCTGTTGTATTTTTTAGTTAATGCCTAAGCAAGAACACTACGTGTTGGAAACGCGTTGTTTATACGATTAATTTTTATATGTGCAGACCATTTCATTCGCTTTTTACCCTACAATGAGTAAATACCACATAATAACTGATTGCACTACGTTAGAATTCATGTGTGAAGTTTCATTAACTGTAGTTTGATTTGAACTTAACGGTATTGTAAAGTTTTTTTTTGCAATAGATAAATACCAAGGTAATAATGCACATTCATACAAATAACATAATATATACAAGTTACCAATTGAAGAACAGTAATATAAAGAGTAAAGAAACACATTTACTAACTCAAATTTTTGAAAAATCTGTCTTCAGGAGAAAAGAGAAAGGGATAAAAACTTTATAACATATATATATTTTGTTGTAACTGTAATTAATGTCTCTATTGCTGTAATCCTGAAGATATCTACAAATATAGACGAAACGTTGGCTATTTCGTTTCATACAGTACCACCGACACTCACCCTTAGGTTCCTACTCTCTTCCTTATTTTATTTTATTTTTATTTCGTACTATATTTACTTTGTACTATAGATAACTCTCTTGTGTCATTGTATGTTTTAATTAGCCTGAGGAAGAACACCACGTGTTCGAAACGCGTTGTTTATTACCATTAAATTTTTATATGTGGAGACCATAGCCTGAGGAAGAACACCACGTGTTCGAAACGCTTTGTTTATACGAGGGTCGTCCAGAAAATAAGTTCCGTTTTGGTCTGTAGGGCAGTAGGAGTGGTTTTTGCCAAATCCGGCAACACCGCTCGAAAGAGGAGAGGTGGGGGAATAGAATGAGAGGTGGGGGACCTCAGTCGGTCAATTACCAACGTCAGGGCAGGTAGTTGAAATGGAGCCCTCCATGTCACGTCCCGCCACCTCGATCCCCGTTCCCTCTCGAGTTGTTTTGCGCGGAGTGATTCAATTTCTTTATGCACAGGGTTTCAAATCAGTTCAAATTCACGAACAGCTCATTTCTGTTTATGGAGAAGGTGTAATGAGTGAATCAATGGTGAGGAGATGGGTACGTGAATTTAAGGCGGGAAGACATTCACTTGAGGATGAAAGTGGGAGAGGCAGACCCTCAGTTGTGACGGACGAAATTGTCGCAGAAATCGACAATGCAATTCGCAAAGATCGTCGTTTAACCCTGGATGAACTCCACCTGAGTTTCCCAGACATCTCACGATCCCTCATCCATGAGATCGTCTCGGAAAAACTTGACTTTCGGAAAGTTTCCGCCCGGTGGGTCCCTAGAGAGCTGAATGTCTTCCCGCCTTAAATTCACGTACCCATCTCCTCACCATTGATTCACTCATTACACCTTCTCCATGAACAGAAATGAGCTGTTCGTGAATTTGAACTGATTTGAAACCTGTGCATAAAGAAATTGAATCACTCCGCGCAAAACAACTCGAGAGGAACGGGGATCGAGGTGGCGGGACGTGACATGGAGGGCTCCATTTCAACTACCTGCCCTGACGTTGGTAATTGACCGACTGAGGTCCCCCACCTCTCATTCTATTCCCCCACCTCTCCTCTTTCGAGCGGTGTTGCCGGATTTGGCAAAAACCACTCCTACCGCCCTACAGACCAAAACGGAACTTATTTTCTGGACGACCCTCGTACCATTACATTTTTATATGTGGAGACCATAGCCTGAGGAAGAACACTACGTGTTCGAAACGCGTTGTTTATACCATTACATTTTTATATGTGGAGACCATAGCCTGAGGAAGAACACTACGTGTTCGAAACGCATTGTTTATACCATTACATTTTTATATGTGGAGACCATAGCCTGAGGAAGAACACTACGTGTTCGAAACGCGTTGTTTATACCATTACATTTTTATATTTGGAGACAATAGCCTGAGGAAGAACACTACATGTTCGAAACGCATTGTTTATACCATTATATTTTTATATGTGGAGACCATTTCATTAGCTTTTTACCCCTACAATGAGTAAATACCACATAATAACTGATTGCACTACATTAGAATAAAAATATAATTTATAATATAAATGGAATACCAGAGTTGTATTTCTTCTCGTAGAAGCACTCATGCGCGATTTTAGGAGGCAATCCAAAAGACATAAGCAATCTTCTCCTGATAACGGTTGTCATCACCCATCCATAAATCTTCCTCAGGATAGCCGACAAAGGTCTTTTAATATAACTTCTTTTCGATAATAGTTTTTTATTAATAATAGAAGGTACTGATAAAGAAGAACCTGACTTTTTTAAAGACTCTTCAACTTGTTGAGATAACCTTTTGTGTATCTTTGACTGAACAAAAGCCCTCAGGTCTTTTAAGTCGCATGTTTGCCCATCAGTTGAAACTCCGATGTCAACTGACACCTGACCAGGTTTATCTTTCTCAGGTTCTTCAACTCGTAACTCTGACTTTACTTCAGGATTAATAACCTGTATGACCTTTTCTGTTAAATCTTCAACAATTTTAACTTCTTCTTCTTGTTGTTGTTGTTCTTCTATTTCTTCATCATTATCAACTATTATTTTCTTTTTTGATTTTTCAACTTTATTTGAATGTTTTTTAACTTCTTGTTCATTGCATACTATATTAACTTTTTCATTGTTTTCTAGATTTCGGCAAAGTGATGCCTTTACAAGTAGACTAGCTCTATCTGGTTCAAATCCATCGGAAATTTTTACTGATCCATTAAAATCAGTTAAGGAAGGCTAAAAAAAAAGAAAAAATGAATTAAAAAAAATTAACTTAAAAAAAGAAAAAATGAATTAAAAAACTTAACTTAAAAAAATGAATTAAAAAACCTTAATTTGAAAAAAAAATTTCAAAAAAAGAAAAATGAATTAAAAAAAATTAACTTAAAACAATGAATTAAAAAAACCTTAATTATAAAAAAAGAAAAATGAATTAAAAAATCTTCATTTGAAAAAATAATGAATACCAAAAAAATGAATTAAAAAAACCTCATTTTGAAAAATTTAAAAAAAGAAAAATGAATTAAAAAAATTAACTTAAAACAATGAATTAAAAAAACCCTAATTTTAAAAAAAGAAAAAAATGAATTAAAAAAAACCTTTATTTGAATAAAATAATGTTTACAAAAAAATGAATTAAAAAAACCTTCATTTGAAAAAATAATGTTTACAAAAAAATGAATTAAAAAACTTAATTTAAAAAAGAAGAAAAAATGAATTAAAAAAGAAAAACGACTTAAAAAATCTTAATATGAAAAAAATTAAAAAAAAAAGAAAAGAAATTTAAAAAGTTTAATTTTAATAAAAATATTTAAAAAATATAATATAAATGTAAATAAAGATTAGACACCATATTTTGGAAGGTTACACTCATATCAACTGACAGTAGGGTTGCCAGCTTACAAATATAAAAACAGAAAACTTTGATTTATGTTATTTATGTATCAATATAAAAACAGGAAATTTGTTTTGTTATTTACGTAACAACATAAAAACAGAAAACTATTTTTATGTTATCTACGTATCAACCTAAAAACAGAAAATTTTTTTTTATGTTATCTACGTATCAACCTAAAAACAGAAAACTATTTTTATGTTATCTACGTATCAACCTAAAAACAGAAAACTTTTTTTATGTTATCTACGTATCAACCTAAAAACAGAAAACTATTTTCATGTTATCTGCGTATCAACTTAAAAACAGAAAACTTTTTTTATGTTACCTACGTATCAACCTAAAAACAGAAAACTTTTTTTTGTTATTTACGTATCAACCTAAAAACAGAAAACTTTGTTTTATGTTATTTATGTATCAATATAAAAACAGAAAATTTGTTTTATGTTAGTTACGTAACAACCTAAAAACATTAAACTATTTTCATGTTATCTGCGTATCAACTTAAAAACAGAAAACTTTTTTTATGTTACCTACGTATCAACCTAAAAACAGAAAACTTTTTTTTGTTATTTACGTATCAACCTAAAAACAGAAATTTTTGTTTTATGTTATTTATGTATCAATATAAAAACAGAAAATTTGTTTTATGTTAGTTACGTAACAACCTAAAAACATTAAACTATTTTCATGTTATCTACGTATCAACCTAAAAACAAAAAAATTTTTTTTTTGTTATTTTTATATCAATATAAAAACAGAAAATTTGTTTTATGTTATTTACGTAAAAACCTAAAAACAGAAAAACTATTTTCATGTTATCCACGTATCAACCTAAAAACTGAAAACTTTTTTTATGTTATCTACGTATCAACCTAAAAACAGAAAACTTTTTTT
This sequence comes from Hermatobates lingyangjiaoensis, assembly GCA_026182355.1. Taxonomy (NCBI): domain Eukaryota; kingdom Metazoa; phylum Arthropoda; class Insecta; order Hemiptera; family Hermatobatidae; genus Hermatobates; species Hermatobates lingyangjiaoensis. Next base: position 73,730 of record JAPFBL010000484.1, on the reverse strand, counting down.
ATGTTATCTACGTATCAACCTAAAAACAGAAAACTTTTTTTATGTTATCTACGTATCAACCTAAAAACAGAAAACTTTGTTTTATGTTATTTATGTATCAATATAAAAAACAGAAAATTCGTTTTATGTTATCTACGTATCAACCTAAAAACAGAAAACTTTTTTATGTTATCTACGTATCAACCTAAAAACGGAATTCTTTGTTTATGTTACCTACGTATCAACCTAAAAACAGAAAACTTTGTTTTATGTTATTTATGTATCAATATAAAAAACAGAAAATTCGTTTTATGTTATCTACGTATCAACCTAAAACAGAAAACTTTTTTTTTTCTTTCAGGTACTTACATGTGGAGTAGGTGCTCGTTCTCTTGATTTCTTCAACTCACTTGAAAGTTCTAATGTTTTCAAAGGATTTGGCTCGATATATGTTTTTGAGGTGAACCTGAAAAAAAAAAATAAAACCTATAAAAATAAAAGAAACCTTTTGTCTGTTCACTGCTTAGAACTGACTCATTTCAATATATATATATATGCTTTATACATTAGAGAAATCGAATTCACTCTTAGAAAAAATTTCTCTTTGTCTGTCTGTACAAAAAGTAAACTCAGCCACTATAAGACATAGCAAGCTGAAACTTTGACAGTACATTTGTGTTTGTCTAACCTAAACGCCAAGATTTGGATGAATCGGAAATTCAACGTAGAAGGGAAGTTATGCAATTTTAAGCTGTGTTCATAACTAGCTACACAAATATTACAAATTTCTTTTATATATAAAACGTTAACAAAGTCGCAAAGGGAGACTTTATCTAAAGCAGGAATTCAAATTAGCGAGACCAAGTTTTTCTCACATGGTCAACTGTAGTTTACTTGCTCAAGAGTCAAAGGTTTCAACTGTTTGTTCTTCCATGAACCTGAAGGACAGACAGCTAATGTGGTGTATACAGAGGCATTTGTTTAACACTACTAATAATAGTATTTTCTACTATTCTATAATTTCTAATTATAGTATTAGTATAATACTATAATTGATATTTTGGAATATCAAGTATAATTGAATTTTTGATTCCGTCAAAGACGGGTACGTTTGCTAGTTTTACTAATATAAAAAAAAAAACCAGTATTACCTGACTTTAGAATCAGATGACAGTTTCCCTATGATTTTGTCGTTCTCATCATCTTCTTTCTTTTCATTATTTGAAACTACTTTCGGACATTCACCAACCCTGTTTAATTCTTGCATTTCCTTTTCAATGATTCTTTTCATTTCAATATCATCATTAACATTACTAACTTTAAGACCACTTTCTATATTCTTTTCACTTGCTTTCCTTTTCTTATCATTTTTATCTTTCGACTTTGTCTTTTCTTTTAACGAGATTTTTTTTTTCGAATCATTTGATTTTGATGATTTCATTGATTTTTCCGATCCTCCTGATTTCTTCTTATTCATAACATCTTTATCGATGTTTTTCTGTTTCAAGCTAGTAGATTTTTTTCCCGAGCTGGATTTCTGATCTTTTGTTTCAGATGTATCTTTTTCATCTGATTTCCCTTCCAAGCTGGACTTCCGTTCTTTTGCTCCCGATGACTCTTTTTCATCTGATTTCTGATCTTTTGTTTCAGATGTATCTTTTTCATCTGATTTCTGATCTTTTGTCGCAGATGTATCTTTTTCACCCGCAGATGCTTCTAAATTTTTCGACTCTCCTGCTGACTCTATGTTACCTTTCGTTTCTCTCCTAACTGTAGAGGTGACTGTTGTTTTCACTTCATCTTTCTTCGATATTTTTGACGACCTCGATGATCCTGAATCTCTTCTTTTCTAAACACAAAAGTATTTAATTACTTTAATTATAATTAAATTCACTCTAAAAATGAGTTTGTGTATTCGAGCATACTGCAGTAGGAAAAGACATGATCAATATAAAATATAATCATTACTCGATCATACTGTAGTGGGAAAAGACATGATCAATATAAAATATAATCATTACTCGATAATACTGTAGTGGGAAAAGACATGATCAATATAAAATATAATCATTACTCGATCATACTGTAGTGGGAAAAGACATGATCAATATAAAATATAATCATTACTCGATCATAAAGTAGTGGGAAAAGACATGATCAATATAAAATATAATCATTACTCGATAATACTGTAGTGGGAAAAGACATGATCAATGTAAAATATAATCATTACTCGATCATACTGTAGTGGGAAAAGACATGATCAATATAAAATATAATCATTACTCGATCATACTGTAGTAGGAAAAAACATGATCAATATAAAATAGAATCATTACCATGATGCATCCAGATACGAAATTCACGAGCTCATGTATTCCAGATAACGATCTTTTAGTATAAATATTATAAAAAAAAATGTCTTTATTATATCATTTTAGAAATATGTGTGCAGTGAAAATAAAGTACATGTCATGGGAAATATAGTCCATTTTCAGTTTTTGAATTATCGGGACTGGAAAAAAAGTTATTGATGTTTGCACACGTAGTAAATATAATACTATTTTGACGCACCGACTGACTGGTGACTCAATACAACTTCAGAGCCAACTGGCCTGATGTTTTGGCCCCCTGGTATTCAATAGTGTCAACATTACTATTACCAACTTCAGAGCCAGCCGACTAGATGTTTTGGCCCCCTGGTATTCAATAGTGCCAACATTACTATTACCAACTTCAGAGCCAGCCGATTAGATGTTTTGGCCCTCTGGTATTCAATAGTGCCGACATTACTATTACCAACTTCAGAGCCAGCCGGCCTGATTTTTTGGGCCCGTGTATTCAATAGTGCCAAGATTACTATTACCAACTTCAGAGCCAGCCGGCCTGATGTTTTGGCCCACTGGTATTCAATAGTACCAACATTACTATTACCAACTTCAGAGCAAGCCGGCCTGATTTTTTGCCCCCATGTATTCAATAGTGCCTTCATTACTATTACCAACTTCAGAGCCAGCCGGCCTGATGTTTTGGCCCCCTGTTATTCAATAGTGCCAACATGACTATTACCAACTTCAGAGTCAGTCGGCCTGATGTTTTGGCCCCCTGTTATTCAATAGTGCCGACATTACTATTACCAACTTCAGAGCCAGCCGGCCTGATTTTTTGGCCCACTGGTATTCAATAGTACCAACATTACTATAACCAACTTCAGAGCCAGCCGGCCTGATTTTTTGGCCCACTGGTATTCAATAGTGCCAACATGACTATTACCAACTTCAGAGCCAGCCGGCCTGATGTTTTGGCCCCCTGTTATTCAATAGTGCCAACATGACTATTACCAACTTCAGAGCCAGCCGGCCTGATGTTTTGGCCCACTGGTATTCAATAGTACCAACATTACTATTACCAACTTCAGAGCCAGCCGGCCTGATTTTTTGGCCCACTGGTATTCAATAGTGCCAACATGACTATTACCAACTTCAGAGCCAGCCGGCCTGATGTTTTGGCCCCCTGTTATTCAATAGTGCCAACATGACTATTACCAACTTCAGAGCCAGCCAGCCTGATTTTTTGGGCCCGTGTATTCAATAGTGCCGACATTACTATTACCAACTTCAGAGCCAGCCGGCCTGATGTTTTGGCCCCCTGTTATTCAATAGTGCCAACATTACTATTACCAACTTCAGAGCCAGCCGGCCTGATGTTTTGGCCCACTGGTATTCAATAGTACCAACATTACTATTACCAACTTCAGAGCCAGCTGGCCTGATGTTTTGGCCCCCTGGTATTCAAAAGTGCCAACATTACTATTACCAACTTCAGAGCCAGCCGGCCTGATTTTTTGGGCCCATGTATTCAATAGTGCCAACATTACTATTACCAACTTCAGTGCCAAACGGCCTGTTTTTTTGCCTCCTAGTATTCAATAGTGGCAACATTACTATTACCAACTTCAGAGCCAGCCGGCCTGTTTTTTTGCCTCCTAGTATTCAAAAGTGCCAACATTGCTATTACCAACTTCAGAGCCAGCCGGCCTGTTTTTTGCCCCCTAGTATTCAATAGTACCAACATTGCTATTACCAACTTCAGAGCCAGCCGGCCTGTTTTTTGCCCCCTAGTATTCAAAAGTGCCAACATTGCTATTACCAACTTCAGAGCCAGCCGGCCTGTTTTTTGCCCCCTAGTATTCAATAGTACCAACATTACTATTACCAACTTCAGAGCCAGCCGGCCTGATTTTTTGGGCCCATGTATTCAATAGTGGCAACATTACTATTACCAACTTCAGTGCCAGCCGGCCTGTTTTTTTGCCTCCTAGTATTCAATAGTGGCAACATTACTATTACCAACTTTAGAGCCAACCGGCCTGTTTTTTTGCCTCCTAGTATTCAATAGTGCCAACATTACTATTACCAACTTCAGTGCCAGCCGGCCTGTTTTTTTGCCTCCTAGTATTCAATAGTGGCAACATTACTATTACCAACTTCAGAGCCAGCCGGCCTGTTTTTTTGCCTCCTAGTATTCAATAGTGGCAACATTACTATTACCAACTTCAGTGCCAGCCGGCCTGTTTTTTTGCCTCCTAGTATTCAATAGTGCCAACATTACTATTACCAACTTCAGTGCCAGCCGGCCTGATGTTTGGCCCCTGGCATTAAACAGTGCCAACATTACTATTACCAACTTCAGAGCCAGCCGGCCTGATTTTTTGCCCCCGTGTATTCAATAGTGGCAACATTACTATTACCAACTTCAGAGCCAGCCGGCCTGATGTTTGGCCCCTGGCATTAAACAGTGCCAACATTACTATTACCAACTTCAGAGCCAGCCGGCCTGATTTTTTGCCCCCATGTATTCAATAGTGCCAACATTACTATTACCAACTTCAGAGTTCTAAATTCCTAAATTAAAGTTTTTTTTTTTTTTTTTTTAATTAATTTTACGTCTTCGGAAATCTGAACCTGTGTGCCGTCGATGATGAACTGATTGGAGTTTACTATGTGACCAACTCTCTACAATCGTTTAGAATAATTAATAAACTAATAACGGATACAGGTCACCAAACAAAACACACAATGCACAACTAACATACACAAACACAGATGTATACATACAAATAAAGTTTTCTTATCTCGACCAAATATATTGAACACTATTTTTCTTTTTTTATCATTTTTTGGTCTACTTTCAAACAATACAATACCTTTAGCTTGACGTTTCGTCCATATTTGTAGACATCTTCAAGGATACATCAAATCAGAATTTAATTACAATAGCATGAAAAAAAAATGTTTGTAAGTTATATTATTTAATTAATATAGATAATTATCTTGGTATTTTGCTTTTGGAAGGAAAGTTGACGTTTCGTCTATATTTGTAGACATCTTCAAGGAAACATCAATACAGAATTTAATTACAATAACATGAAAAAAAAAATGTTTGTATGTTATATTATTTAATTAATATAGATAATTACCTTGGTATTTTGTTATTGCAAGGAAATAACAATATAACGGTTTTATTCAAATCAGGCTATAGTGCTGGTACTTGGGGCAGTTTTACGTACATTCTATATTAGACTTGATAAAGTAAAAAAAAATTTTTATAAAACCTATGAAAACCACATCAAAAAATCTGGAGTGGTCTACACTCAACTTTACTATAAGTAAACATAATATCATACTTCTTGGGCAAATAAGGTTCTAAATATAGTTATTGGGTTTGCTCCACTGAGGTTAGTAATATTAGAATTATTGGTAATAATATTCGTCATACCTCGTAAAGTTACTGGAGAGCTCGACCGGTTTCGTGTCCGTTTGGTTCCCATCATCAAGGTTAAGTAGGTTACAAGAAAAAATAAAATACAATCAGTTGCTCTTGAAGATGGTAACTAGATGGACCCGAAACCGGTTGAGCTCTACAGAAACTTTACGAGGTATGACAGACACATTAATAATAATAGTATTATAATGCTAGTAATTATAATTATATATAATAGTAATTATAATGCTATATAGTATTATAATCCTATTTAGGTATAATATAAATGTCTAAATGGGAGATGTTTATTAGTCTTTCATTCTTGCAGGTAGTACAAATGGTGATAGATCCATTTATCAATATACACGCTTATTTTTATATAATGCATATAATATCATTAGTATACTCGTAACTCCAGCAGTAATTAAATTTTAGAAAAGCGAAAGTGTAGATTTCGTGTTACTAATTCCTGCAATCTCTTACAGGAGAATGTAATCTAGGCTTATTACATTATAACTTTTATATATATATATATATATATATATATACGAGTTCGAGATTAACAAAGAGCAACACACAAAGTAGGGAAACACACTTACAGACTCAAATTTTCGGGTAATCCGTCTTCAGGAGAAAAGAGAATGGGAGACCAAGCACGTTGTAGACGCAACGGCAAGTAACCCTTAACGGGTTAATATATATACCTTACATATATTCCTATTTTGTCTGAAAATATCAAAAACATGTAATTCATAATTTAAAATGTAGTATAATATCATTAATTATTTTCAAAGAATGATTTAAATTTTGAATTATGTTTTACAGTTTTGGTCCTCTACAAAAATTACTTTTTTTGTACTGGGAATTTTATTGTATGCTAGTGTTTTTTTAAAAAAATCACTCGACATTCCCTTCGTCAAATATCATAAAAATAAAGAGTGTTATCTTATTCCTGCTGTAAGGTTATAAGCTACTCTGATAGTCTGCTATAAGGTTGCTGTAAATGTATATTGAGAAAAAATATGTCAGTAATTAGCAAATTTTGCATATTACTGATATATATACATATATATATATATATAAAGCTTTCACATAAACACGTGAAATAACAATCAATGATCAAACCACAATAAGAACCGTCTTATTGTGGACCAATAAGAAGTTTTCCCATTTCTTATTGTGGTTTGATCATTGATATATATATATATATATATATATATACCATGATAAACGAAAAACGGTCCGGCAGGACAAATAACAATTAAAATAAGCAGTGACACATAAACAGAAACACAACAAAGACTCACTTTTCAATATTTCGACCGTAATGGCGGTCGTCCTCAGGAGAAGAAGTGAATTGACGGAGGGACGACAGTCAACTGAAGAACTCACAGGGTGAGGGCTAAAGCAGTGCTGCCGCAAAGGAGACAAATAAAAAAGGAACTAGGAAGTCGAGAGCAAAAATAAAAAAAAAAAAAAAATGTTTTTGAAAGGTAGAAAAAGGTTAAGAAAAGAAAAAATAAAGAAAATATATAGAATAATTAAAAATAAAAAAAAATATTAAAAAAAAAAATAAAAAAAAATAAATAAAAAAAAATAAATAAAAAAAAAATAAAAAATAAATAAATAAAAAAAAAAACTAACGATTTAAATTTAAGCCAGGTTTCGAGCGTGCCCCCAGGAGCCAAATGTGGGCTTCCTCAGAAGCTTTTAAAGTAACTTGTCTGTTATCACTGGGGACTTGTTTAAGAACTTGGACTGTGAAACAATCATTGAAACTGAGATGGTGGGAATTAGCGTGAGTGGCGACAGGGAGACTGCTGCGTTTACCAACCGAAAGCCTGTGATTATTCATCCGAAGGTTCAGCATCGTAGATGCTAAACCAACGTAAAAAGCATCACATTGGGTGCATTTCAAGAGGTAAACGCAGTCAGTGGAGATACAGGAGGAAGGACTGTGAATAGGGTAAGAAATAAGATTAGTTAGAGAAGAATTAGATTAATTTAAGAATTAGTTAGAGTTTTTTTTTTTTTTTTTTTTTTATTTTTGCTCTCGACTTCCTAGTTCCCTTTTTATTTGTCTCCTTTGCGGCAGCACTGCTTTAGCCCTCACCCTGTGAGTTCTTCAGTTGACTGTCGTCCCTCCGTCAATTCACTTCTTCTCCTGAGGACGACCGCCATTACGGTCGAAATATTGAAAAGTGAGTCTTTGTTGTGTTTCTGTTTATGTGTCACTGCTTATTTTAATTGTTATATATATATATATATATATATATATATATATATATATATATACACTTTTTTTCGTTGGAAATACGATCCAAAACGGACAAATATAGTTCAATATAAACAAAGAAACATAGAGAAATCAAAAGAACACACTTACAGTCTCTAATTTTCGGTTTGAACCGTCTTCAGGAGAGATAAGAGAGGGAAACCAAGCGCACTGGTTCAGAGACGGTTGGAGACCCTCCAACTCTCCAACCGTCTCTGAACCAGTGCGCTTGGTTTCCCTCTCTTATCTCTCCTGAAGACGGTTCAAACCGAAAATTAGAGACTGTAAGTGTGTTATTTTGATTTCTCTATGTTTCTTTGTTTATATTGAACTATATATATCAATGATCAAACCACATTAAGAAATGGGAAAACAAGACTAAGATCTTTCAACCGTAACAAGCGGTCTTCGTCAGAGTCAAAAACCCAACTGAGTTGTTTTCCTATTTCTTATTGCAGTTTGATCATTGATTGTTATTTCACGTGTTTATGTGAAACCTTTATATATATATATTATTAAAATAAGCAGCAGCTTCTGCATTGACCAGTTTCTTGTTGACACTCTCTAGTTTTCGTATCACTTTGCGGTGAGACTCTGGTAGCTTCCAAAGAAGGTTAGCAAAAGACATTAACACACACAATAAACATAGGTCAAACACGAAAACACTTGAATAAATCTTTTTTTTTTAAAAAAAATGCTGTTTTAATCACTAA